>CM061531.1:71189018-71521116 GCA_030545055.2 Neoaliturus tenellus | reverse complement strand
CCACTTTACCCCCACCACGCGGCCTGGTACCCGGACGGCGCGGTGCTGTCCGGTCAGTCGGCGTCCGGCTCCCGCGCGGTGATGACACCACCACCGTCGGCTGTTCGCAATTTTGTTTCCAGTTGGGCTTCTGGTTTCTCCAGTGGGTAAGTGGAAATAAAAATTATTTATTTTTTTAGTTTTAAGAGTGGGGTTGCTAGGGTTCAGGTCAATGGCCTCTGGGGAATGCCTTACGTCACATTTGGTAGGTTTTTCGGTCTGGTCGCTGGAAAATAAATTTTTCTTTGCACTTTTGTGGTTTCTCGTGGATTTCACTCCACAGCCGAATACTAGGAACCACAAGAGTGCAAAGAAAAATTTTTTTGTCTTTCCGCGTGACCTTGACCTGAATTACGTCAATGACGTCATTATGGTGACGTCAGCGGTGATGACGTCGTCATGACGTCATTTCTATTACGTCATACCTATGACGTCATAGATATGACGTCATCGATGACGTCACCGATGACGTCATTCGTGACGTCAGTGACCTTGGTGACGTCAGCATTCCTCAGGGGTCATTGACCTGAGCCAGCAGCCCTACTTTGCCACTACTGACGTTTAAGATGGTGTATGATGTTACAAGGGCCAAAAAAGTTTCCATTAACACACCCTTTAAGGATGTCCCTCTTGGAAGTCTTACAGAAATCTCCTTTGGCCCTTGTCACATCATACATCATTTTAAACGTATTTGCATTTGGAGTAATAAGCCACAAAAATGATGTCAAAAGATCAAGTATTAAGAAAGTAATTGAATTTTTAAGTTTTACCCATATGATTTTAATGGAAACTTTGTTTGACTGCCATTTCCGCCTCGGTCATCCGATTGAAGTATAATTTGCTGCATTGTACTCTGCTAAGTAAGACCTTTAATTTGATACCAAATTCGACCTATGCTGCTATTTAAGAACTTTGACTGACTCCTCGTGGGCCGTCCCCCTTAAGGGTTAACAAAAGTGATAATAGCTTAAAAGAGTAGATATTTATGGTTATTATTAATATACCAAGTTTCATTATTTCATCTATAATGGTAAAAAATATATATTTCACCGTTCCGGGACTTTTCAACCACACTGTATATTATATTGTTCCTGCGTAACTTGGATATTCGAATGAGTTCGTAAACCACATGTATTGACCTACCGGAAGAAGAAGTTTTGGGGGGGGGTTTTCCGTTTTTCATATGCAGTTTTTTTAAATTTGGATTTTTACCACTGGAATTAGCTCAAATTACACTCAATTTAGTATATTGAAGTATTGCTTAGTTTCCATTGTTTAACGAGATATTAAAAAGTCTAACGACAGTACATTGTATTTTGGGGCTCCAATGTTAATCTTATGGAGAACAAGGACGTGTTAATAATTCACTTACTAACCAATATTTAAGTATAAATAATGGTATTTAGCTTCATTTTTTTTTTAGATCCATCCGTTTATAGTTAAAATCTTGGGTTTTGTAATTACAATAGCAGCAAACCTGCATAGTCTTTACCCATGTTAATCATATGGAGAATAGGCAACTCCTTTATATATGGACATATATTAATGAACTTATTGATTTTTATGCTAAAAATACCTACTTTCAGTGTTCCCCATGGCAGCATACTTGCACACTCTTTCTCTATATTTATCATACAGAGGATGAACATAAATTTCCTTATTTTTATGAGCACACGATGAAATTTTGTTTACAGGTTCATCTGGCCGAAATTAATATTACTAATTTGAAATTTTGCTGAGTGCACAGGTCTGCTGCGACGGGTATCATATATGTACATAATACATATAAATTGAGTATACATATATGTACAAACACGATACCATTACAAGATTTTCAGCAATAAATAGACTAGAACAATTCCTAAATAAATTACCTTGATAATTATCAAGAGAGTACAAATTTCACTGTGCCGTTTTATTTATACCTAGTGGGTTACTTACAAGCAGTCAGGTGTAAAGAAAATCGCCCCGTGTTGCTTATCAAGTGTTCTTGAAAATCAATCGGGCAGATGTTGAGTAATTTTCATTAGCAGTCACAGGTAGACAAGAGATGAGCTTGTGTGGAGGAACAACGGCGCCGCTTTAGAGGGTTTTCATAATCTAGGTTGTCTCAGTCTCGGTAAAGATTGTCAGTTCTAAAGATAACACATATGACTGGAGGCATATTTAAGCTTGGGTCGTTTTAATTTTTTATCAAGATAACAAACGTTTTTCGTGATGTATTGTCGACAGTTAATCTAACAGTTTTTCCTTTATTCAACAAAACAGTCAATTGCTAAGCAACAATAGTTTATTTTATACAACTTGTTGACTAAAAAAAAATCTAATTGTGGAATGTTTCCAATAAAAACTTCAAATTCTCACTGCAAACAACAATAAATTGTTTCATTAAAATACTCCAATTTATGTTTTAGTTGTAATAAGGCCTTGCTTTTATCAAAAATGTAATAGTTCACCTAAACTGAACTCCTTTAAGCTAGAAACATTGCTCTCTGATCATAATAACTTATAAAGTTTATGGTAGTTCAAAGTTGTAAAACATTTTTTAGAACCGTACAAAATCAAGTATGTAGGTTGTTCGAGTATTAATTGTAGTTTTAAGAGAACATTAGAGCTAAGTTTCATTATTGCAGATATACTTTCAATGTAATTATTTACATTTAGCCCAACATTCTTGATAGAGCACAAGTAAGGCCTTCCAGAACAATAATATATACCTGTTAATAATAATAATATATATATATATATAACAATAATATATATACTAGTTAACAATAGTATATATTAAATATATACTTAACTCACAATGTCTACGTTGATTTTCAAAATAAGGCCCTGACACAATAAGTCAGTGAGAACAATGCCAGTATGAGGGAACAACATTGTGTGATTGCTCCAAACTCATGATAGTAGCATTTGTTTGACCAAATTACCCGATATGCAGTGTAATTTATTGGTCGTTGAGTGATTGATATTGGCTTGTGAGATATCGCATTTTACACGGATTACAAAGCTATGTTCCGTTTTTTAAAACCTGATCCTTCTAGGGAGAGATGGTGGTGAAGGTTTGTTTATCCTTGCTAATATCCGAATAACCTAAGTTATTTCAACTTCTCTTATTAAATAAATATATAAACATTTACACTTTAGTACGATGATTTATAAACAATATGGATACAATATCTTGATAAAATACGTTTCTAATAAAACAAAATATTGAAGATGGAAATTATTTCTTTATCACACAAAAATATCTTCCTACTATTATTTAGAAATAACTATGTTGTATTTTTTTTGTATTTTTTTTTGTATTTTTTGTATTTTTTAAACATATCAGTGTTGACCAAATTAAGTAGCAAGATTATATCTGTTTTAAATGGATATACCTGAAAAATTAATTTTGTAAAGTGTATCTAAAGATAAAACTAGCACTGCCATATAGCACTTTGAACAGTGGGATTTTGTGACGTTTCAGATATGATTGCTAAACATGTGGCTAGAATTATCAGGGCTATTTTGAAATGCAGCATATAAAACAATAATAAAACAATTTTCATCGTCAAAGTACCATGCAACACATCAGTATAACATTCTAAACGAATACTGATTCTGTATGTAATTTGTGTTTCAATGGAAGTTGAACGTAAAGTTTTAACTAAATAAGTTTATTGTACAGGATTCATGTGTCATGTTATTTACTTAAGAGACAATTACAACAAAGTGTTTGACATACCAGATAACATTAATTTAAAGTATCCGTCTTTCAAAACATTGTATCGGACTCCTAGAACCTCGGTGCTAGCCTCAGTTAAAAAATATTATACACAACTTTAGTTTTCCGTTTATTTTAACGGTTAATCTGGTTGAATAGCAAAGGCAATCCATACACCAGCCATACCTGTGTTCTGGTTTAAAGTTTCACTAAATGTTTTAAACTTAATTTTAAATCACTTAATAAATTAAACTGAGGTGACATTTGATCTTCCACAAGTGCTTCGTTTACATAATGATAATTTCGTTGTTTAAAGTGTAAAGTAAAGCTTACATTTTATTTTTAGCCATAATTTTACAAAACACGTATTGTTTTATAACACTAACATTAGTTATTTTCAGTTGTGACATACCAAAGATTTTTTTTACATTATCAATCATAGATGGCTAAATTGTTATGTAGACAAATTCATGAAACTGTAATCGTGCCCTCTAGTTCTCCAATAACTCAGGCACAAAGTTATATGCTGTTAACATAAGGGTGTTGGTTTGAACTTAACTCTGGACTGTAAAGTTAAGTCAACCGTTTCGTTAGTAATATTTCTTTGGTTGATTATTTAATATGGCTATAGATTGTTCAGACCGTCAACTTCTTGGAAGCTACTAAACGCTATTCAGTTGTTGGGTTTCATCAAATTGTAACGGGGTAAAAGTCTCGGGGGGGGGGGGGGGACAAAACCAATTCGCAGCGCGAGGGAAGCGGGTCGGGCTACGTCACAGTATGACGTCGCTGTGCTTCCCCCAGACGCCGCCAGGGGCGGTGTCGTGGTCTACCCTCTCCAAGCGGAGCCCGGCAAGCCGGCAGTTAGTTCGACCCGCGCCGTGTCCACGAGAAGTACAGCTGCTCGAGACGCTCCCGACACCCCGACTCCACGAGGTACGTTACCACCTGGTGTACACCGGTGGTGTTAAAAATTGAGTACCAAAACTGGTTGGGAGTGACTCCAACGTATAACCCCGATTATTTAAATAAAGTAAACCCAAGAAATTGATTTATTACGCTATTCGATCTTGTGTAAAACCCTGTTTCAGCCAGTCGCAGCAGGTCTGCGGACCACGTGCCCGCCCGACGACGAAGAGTCGGCAGAATTAATTTTTTAAGTAATTAATTAATTAGTTACTAAGCCTAGAGCGTATTATCTGGTATATAATTTTCACCTAGATATTTTTCATTTGCACGACGTAACCGATTTTTTTTCCATTCTTTAAATATTTATTAAGTACTGTATTTAATCTAGCTCTAAGCATTTAATTAATTGAGTCTACAAGGGATCTTAATTATCTAAATCTCCGAATCAATTCAATTTATTTCGTTTATAAAATTTTCTCAATAGTAAATTAAACCGACAAAATTCAATCGCGTTGGTGTCAACCGCTCGATTGAAATTTGCCGCGTCCCGGTATTAAATTTCAGCTTTGATAACGCCTGTCACGGTAGTTTCTTTTTATTTCAGTTAATAAATAGACTACGGTAATTAACGAACTCGTACGATCCCGGTGACGTCAGACGACCCTGACCTTCTCAACAGTCGCTCGGTTATTATCACTACCGGCGTTATCAGTCAGCTGATTTTCTGTACACCGCGTCACTCGTGCGAATAAAAATATTTAGAACCGCCGACGGTATTTTTCTTCTCTATTTTAATTTGGAGCCGGGTCGCGCATTGGCATATATAAATTGGCCAACTATTATTAAATTAAATTCGACGCTTTTCCAAATTCTAAATTCAAAATCCGTAGCGAGGGCAAAGATGAAATGATTCTTCTTTGATTTTACGAATCTGCGTTCCATTGGGACGTTCTGAGCCACAAATACTCGCTACCCGATAACAATCGAACCGAACCTTGGACTACTCGGAGTAGACTGGTTATCCGCGGAAATAAATTAAGGTGTGACTTATTCTTGTTGTGGTCGACTCTTAACGAAAAATTCTCCTCCACTGCAGAATATCGTCACATTTTATGGCGCCCGAACAGGGACGGTAAATCGGAACTTTGGCTCAGGACGTCCGTAACGTACGATAGCACTGTTGATAAAACGTGTTATCACACCATCGTTATCAACGAACCTTAGTATCTGCACTTCATAACGAGTTACTCTCACGATGGGGCCGTGGCGATTATTTTTAAAGGTCTGGCTTAGACTATTTACGTCATTATACGTGGCAACTCCCGACAAATCGAAACACGGGCAGTCAAAGTCGTCGGGCGACTCACGAGGGAAGGTAACGACACCTTCAACAGCCATTCAGACGACGACGACACGTAGCACCACGGCTGCCGGGGGAACGACCACCGCGTCAGCGCCGACCACCACGACGGCCGCACCGGCCACAACCACGGCCGGCCTCACGTTCCCCTCACTACCGGCCCACGTAACGACCCCACGCACCCCGGAAGACGACCCGCGGGTGGGATGGATTTACGGTCTGCCCAAGGAAAGCCTCCAAACGGAGATGGCTAAATTTGGTCTGCCTACCGAAGGTACGACACACGACTTAAGGAAGATTTTTGTGGATTTTTGGCGGCAGCCATTTTCTACAATTACCAAGACTTCCCCTTACGAAAGCGAGCACTCGTCGCTCGATCTCGCGCCTGGCGCGATGGCGGAACCCCCATCAGAGACTCGCACGACGGTTCCGCGGACCGACAATGAAACAGACAGCGTGAGGGAAATCCTTGGTTTAGCACCCGGCACGGATTTCACCCAAGTACGCAGAGTCCTAGCTTCAGTGGTGCAAACCTTGAAGTCTAAGGAACTCCAGGATCGCGACGATCGTGTTGAAGACACCGCCCTCGGTTATGCGGCCCCCACGAACCTCGCGTTCAGTGACTACTTCCGGGGTAGTATTCCGGCCCCTGCGGCGACGCTTGCCGGACCGGCCGGTGACCCACACCTGGGGATAAATCGGTTGAGCTTAGGCTACCCTACCTGTGGCCGTGCCCCACGCGACTTGCCGTCTATCTGCAACACGGTACGCAAGTGGGGATTGCGATTCGACGGACGCAAGGACCCTGTGTCTTTCCTAGAGAGACTCGAGGAACTGCTAGAGGCCTATTCTCTCGACAAACGTGAGATCCTCAAGGCACTCCCCGAGCTGCTAACCGGATCCGCGCTACTTTGGTACCGGAACAGTCGTGATATGTGGTCGAACTACCAGGATTTTCGAGATCACTTCGAGATTCAGTTCTTGCCCCTTGGCTACCGCAGGAACCTAGACGACGAAATTCGTAAGCGCACTCAAGGCGAGCAGGAATCGTTTAGAGACTTTGTTGTAGCGATAAATACCTTGATTTGGAGGAGAGGGTCGATTTCCGCCCATGATAAACTGGAGCTTATCTACGCAAACATGCGCCCTGAGTATAAGCTGATGGTCCGTAGGCACGATTTCTTAACTCTGACAGAGCTCATTAAACGTGCTGAGGACTACGAATCCTACGTCAGGGCCAAAAACGTGTTTCGCCCTCCCCCTCCCCCATCGATCTCGCTCATACCCGAGACCGCATACCACGGACGGAAGAAACCCGAACGGACAGACAGCGTGCTGGTTGAACAGAGCGCGATGGGAGTAACGTCGGAACGTCTGGCCACCGGGAAAAATACAGATAGGAAGGCGCCACCATCGAATCCTCCCAAGGTCCAAGCTAAATCCGCGCCCACCTCGAAAGGGGTGGCGCTGGAGAGCAACGGCCGAGGGGGCAGCGATTATATTTGCTGGAATTGCGACCAGACCGGACATCTTTTCCGGAATTGCCCGAAGCCAAAAACGCTTAAGTGCTTCTATTGTAAGACTGAAGGCGTCTCAACGACACGATGCAACTGCGAGGCGGGAAACGAGTACCGGGTTCAGCACGAGGGGGGTCGGCTGAATCCGCGCCGCGACACACGAGGACATCCCCCGAGGAGTGGAGCGAGTTCCTACAGAAAGTGAGGGACCAACGGGACCAACGGGTAACGACGAACACGGGGAACGACTGTGCGGCGATCGACACGAGACCTTACGCTGAGGTGAACATTTACGGGCAGTCATTCCGAGCTTTAATTGACACGGGAGCCGCAGTTAGCCTGGTTGGCGACCGAGCCGCTAGGGTTTTGGAGGAGCAAGGTGCGAATGTGACAATTAGTAACATTGAGATAAGGATGGCGAACGGCGCTGTGTCCAGGGCTAAGTCGGAATTCAAGATAAGGGGCGAGATAAGCGGTCGAGAGGTCGAATGGGACGCGCTGCACGTGCCGGGACTGACGTGCGACCTCGTATTAGGCATTAAACAGATTAACGAATTTAATCTCGTCCGTTTCGAGCACGGCGTCGAGGAAGGCCCTGGTGTTTCAACCGGGCCGGAGACCGAGGCCAATGCCGTAAGTCGACTGTCGGACGACCAAGGCGAGCTTCCGGATGTGCTGCCTGACTTCCGGGTGGTCGTCCCCAACGAGCCGCCGGTACCTTTTGACGTCCCGGAGGAACTCCGGCAACGCCTGGAGGAACTTGGCGACCCGGAGTCATGGAATAAGAACCAGCGCCGGAACCTCCGGTGGAAGGTTTATCGGGAGGACGGGTCCTTCTTCCGGATCCGGGCCCGGAAGCTTCGAGACCTCGACCAGGTCGTTTGAATGATCAAGTTTTTTATTTTATTTTCGTTAGAAAGATAATTTTATTTTAAAAGGAGTTAAGTATTTTTTTGTTGCCATTTTTGTTTTGTCAGTTATCTACGAATCAACGATCCGCGTTATCGTTTTATGTTTTTTAAATTTAAGTGATGTTTTGGACGTATTTAATTTATTTATTTCAATTTAGTAGAAGAATTTTATTTTTTTTATTTTTTTTCGCGCCCCTTCAGAAGATTTTTATTTTTTCTACTCTCTTCCAAGCTACGGAAAGTAAAAGACTTTTTTTTCTTTTTCGTTTCTTTTTTTTTGTAAGTAAGAGGGGGGTGTAACGGGGTAAAAGTCTCGGGGGGGGGGACAAAACCAATTCGCAGCGCGAGGGAAGCGGGTCGGGCTACGTCACAGTATGACGTCGCTGTGCTTCCCCCAGACGCCGCCAGGGGCGGTGTCGTGGTCTACCCTCTCCAAGCGGAGCCCGGCAAGCCGGCAGTTAGTTCGACCCGCGCCGTGTCCACGAGAAGTACATCTGCTCGAGACGCTCCCGACACCCCGACTCCACGAGGTACGTTACCACCTGGTGTACACCGGTGGTGTTAAAAATTGAGTACCAAAACTGGTTGGGAGTGACTCCAACGTATAACCCCGATTATTTAAATAAAGTAAACCCAAGAAATTGATTTATTACGCTATTCGATCTTGTGTAAAACCCTGTTTCAGCCAGTCGCAGCAGGTCTGCGGACCACGTGCCCGCCCGACGACGAAGAGTCGGCAGAATTAATTTTTTAAGTAATTAATTAATTAGTTACTAAGCCTAGAGCGTATTATCTGGTATATAATTTTCACCTAGATATTTTTCATTTGCACGACGTAACCGATTTTTTTTCCATTCTTTAAATATTTATTAAGTACTGTATTTAATCTAGCTCTAAGCATTTAATTAATTGAGTCTACAAGGGATCTTAATTATCTAAATCTCCGAATCAATTCAATTTATTTCGTTTATAAAATTTTCTCAATAGTAAATTAAACCGACAAAATTCAATCGCGTTGGTGTCAACCGCTCGATTGAAATTTGCCGCGTCCCGGTATTAAATTTCAGCTTTGATAACGCCTGTCACGGTAGTTTCTTTTTATTTCAGTTAATAAATAGACTACGGTAATTAACGAACTCGTACGATCCCGGTGACGTCAGACGACCCTGACCTTCTCAACAGTCGCTCGGTTATTATCACTACCGGCGTTATCAGTCAGCTGATTTTCTGTACACCGCGTCACTCGTGCGAATAAAAATATTTAGAACCGCCGACGGTATTTTTCTTCTCTATTTTAATTTGGAGCCGGGTCGCGCATTGGCATATATAAATTGGCCAACTATTATTAAATTAAATTCGACGCTTTTCCAAATTCTAAATTCAAAATCCGTAGCGAGGGCAAAGATGAAATGATTCTTCTTTGATTTTACGAATCTGCGTTCCATTGGGACGTTCTGAGCCACAAATACTCGCTACCCGATAACAATCGAACCGAACCTTGGACTACTCGGAGTAGACTGGTTATCCGCGGAAATAAATTAAGGTGTGACTTATTCTTGTTGTGGTCGACTCTTAACGAAAAATTCTCCTCCACTGCAGAATATCGTCACAAAATAATAATAAATATAGATTATATATATATAATAAGTATAGATGAGTTTATGTAATGTGATCATGCAGCTATCAATGACACATGAAGTAACATGCAATATTTAACATGAATATTTTAATATAGATTTGTGTTTAAAAGTACACAAGTAATGGCTGATTTTTGTGTACTGCGCTATTACCTTATATAATTTTAAATGCAAGGAAGTTATATAGATTATATGACTTTTGGACATAATATATAATTTAGGTTTTAATTATGAATGAACCTTTAACAAAAACATACCTAGAGATAAGTTATGAAATCAATGCAAGTTATAAACCATATAACTGCTTTACCTTTGGCAAATAGTTTGTTAAATTTACTAGTGCAAGCCTTTTTTAATCAACTGAAAATAAGTATAATTAATTTTAAAAACATAACAAATATTTGGGGAACACTCTTTTTTACTGTAGAAGGAAATAATTAATTTTACCGAAGAAATGAAGGGGTGTTGTTTTAAGTGCCAAATTGTGTATATGTTCTAATAAGTTCTGAATAAATTAAAATTACCTGGTAAACCTTTAAATTTTCATACTAAATTACTACAATACTCATGTTTCATTTTAAAAACACGTTTTTTTAATGATTTATGGTTTATATTAATCAGTTAACCTTTTGCTATATTTCATGGTTTTGCTTTAAAACTTTTATTGTCATATTTATTTTTAAGAACAAACATGTGTTATAAATATCACAGGTACATATGTTTTCTTATGTGAATGATCGGGTTTGATTTTTAAACGTATCGAGGAATCACAGTCTATTGTGAACACGGTCTTTGAGAATCAAGGCACAAACGGCATCCGAGCACCTCTATAGTCAACCTCTAGAAAAGTTTCATTTATCTAACATAGGAAAAGCTCCCTGTTGCACAGGTATGAATGAAAACTAGTTAACCGATTATTTAAAAATAAAAATATTGGGTTTACTTTTTATTATGTTGATTATAGATTGTATACTGACAATTGATTATATATTTATTACAAAATTTAATTTATACAGAATATTTCTAATAAAACTGTACGTACCCTCCAAACACAAATCCAACAAAAAATCTCCATAGATTACTGTTGAAAATGACATGGCATTACGTGTCAAATGTAAACAATATAAATTCATGTAATAAAACTGTTTAATACACGTAATCGTTATACAGGGTGCAAATTTACCGTCACAGTATAGAAACTAATTTTTTTTTTTAAACCAAATTAGGTTGGAAAATCTGTTTAAGGCACCAACTGTGAAAATAGCTTGCGCACTTTTGGTGGGGGGAAGTAATTTTTTTAAGGGCAACCATATTGAGTGACTCCTCATTTGCCAAAATGGTGGCCATTAAAAAATTATGGAAAAATACATGTTATATCCTACATAATAGACATTTTTGATACCGGCCTTGGGAACTGTCGGATACCCACGTATTTTTGGGCCTCCTCGAGGTGACCGAACACCCATTATCATTAGGAAGGATTATAAGAGTCTATTTCATGAAGGAAGAAAAAATCTGAGACCTACAACAGTTACGGCCAGGTAGTGACCTCCAAACCTGGCTCCAGAATCGTTGTTAGTACCACAATAATAGTAAAGCCTAAAATGTAATTAGAATCAATTTTTCTAAAGCCGCGTTTACACTGGAGCTGCAGACATGGTTGGCAACATAAAGTTGCCGATTTTTTTTGCGTAGATAAAACGGCTCTAATTTTGTTTGCAACATTTCAAGTTGCAGACAGATTTTTGGTGTTGGCAACTAAAATTTTGTTTTCCACTGAGAGTCGGTAAAGATCAAAGGATTGCAACAAATGTTGGCAACAAGTGTTGTCGACAAAAGTTGCAGTGACAAATTACGGTGCAACAAAAGTTGCAGACATCCCCTCAGCCCCCCGCTCCACCTGTCAGCACCTCGTGACTGTCCTGGCGCTAGTAATTTGTATTTTGTATTTTGTGTCTATCTACGCACATGGCATTTTTTAACGTTTTGACGGGGAACGGTCCAAACCCCAGTCTTGTTACTATCTAACATCGACCATTTGTTAGAAAGCATCATTAATTAATAGCCCAATGACAAATTGCAACTGGGTCCGGAATCGATCCTTTAAAAAGCTACTAACTTTCCTCAGGATCGAACCGGCAACCTTTGGATTCAAAGGCGAGCACTATAACCACTCAGCTACCCAGCTAGTAACGCTAGTGACGCTAGTAATGCAGAATTCAGTATCGCTCAATATAGTGTAGTAAAATTAGTCGGGGAAAATGAAATAATTTCCGGAAAGCTAATTTCTTTTGAATTATGTTCTATGGCATCCTCTGACCTTCCTACGAAAAGTCCCCAGAAATCACATATGGGGATCACGCTTAAAAATGAGGTGTTAGCCCTTAATGAGTTACATTAAAATTTGATATTAAGCATATTAAATTTAAATACATTTCATAAGGTATATATATATATATATATATATATATATATATATATATATATATAAGTAGATAGTATCATGTTGGTTCTGGCTCACTTTTAGAGACAATCAAAAATCGTACAAATTTCACTGTGCCGTTTTATTTATACCTAGTGGGTTACTTACAAGCAGTCAGGTGTAAAGAAAATCGCCCCGTGTTGCTTATCAAGTGTTCTTGAAAATCAATCGGGCAGATGTTGAGTAATTTTCATTAGCAGTCACAGGTAGACAAGAGATGAGCTTGTGTGGAGGAACAACGGCGCCGCTTTAGAGGGTTTTCATAATCTAGGTTGTCTCAGTCTCGGTAAAGATTGTCAGTTCTAAAGATAACACATATGACTGGATGCATATTTAAGCTTGGGTCGTTTTAATTTTTTATCAAGATAACAAACGTTTTTCGTGATGTATTGTCGACAGTTAATCTAACAGTTTTTCCTTTATTCAACAAAACAGTCAATTGCTAAGCAACAATAGTTTATTTTATACAACTTGTTGACTAAAAAAAAATCTAATTGTGGAATGTTTCCAATAAAAACTTCAAATTCTCACTGCAAACAACAATAAATTGTTTCATTAAAATACTCCAATTTATGTTTTAGTTGTAATAAGGCCTTGCTTTTATCAAAAATGTAATAGTTCACCTAAACTGAACTCCTTTAAGCTAGAAACATTGCTCTCTGATGATAATAACTTATAAAGTTTATGGTAGTTCAAAGTTGTAAAACATTTTTTAGAACCGTACAAAATCAAGTATGTAGGTTGTTCGAGTATTAATTGTAGTTTTAAGAGAACATTAGAGCTAAGTTTCATTATTGCAGATATACTTTCAATGTAATTATTTACATTTAGCCCAACATTCTTGATAGAGCACAAGTAAGGCCTTCCAGAACAATAATATATACCTGTTAATAATAATAATATATATATATATATATATATATATATATATATATATAACAATAATATATATACTAGTTAACAATAGTATATATTAAATATATACTTAACTCACAATGTCTACGTTGATTTTCAAAATAAGGCCCTGACACAATAAGTCAGTGAGAACAATGCCAGTATGAGGGAACAACATTGTGTGATTGCTCCAAACTCATGATAGTAGCATTTGTTTGACCAAATTACCCGATATGCAGTGTAATTTATTGGTCGTTGAGTGATTGATATTGGCTTGTGAGATATCGCATTTTACACGGATTACAAAGCTATGTTCCGTTTTTTAAAACCTGATCCTTCTAGGGAGAGATGGTGGTGAAGGTTTGTTTATCCTTGCTAATATCCGAATAACCTAAGTTATTTCAACTTCTCTTATTAAATAAATATATAAACATTTACACTTTAGTACGATGATTTATAAACAATATGGATACAATATCTTGATAAAATACGTTTCTAATAAAACAAAATATTGAAGATGGAAATTATTTCTTTATCACACAAAAATATCTTCCTACTATTATTTAGAAATAACTATGTTGTATTTTTTTTTGTATTTTTTTTTTGTATTTTTTGTATTTTTTAAACATATCAGTGTTGACCAAATTAAGTAGCAAGATTATATCTGTTTTAAATGGATATACCTGAAAAATTAATTTTGTAAAGTGTATCTAAAGATAAAACTAGCACTGCCATATAGCACTTTGAACAGTGGGATTTTGTGACGTTTCAGATATGATTGCTAAACATGTGGCTAGAATTATCAGGGCTATTTTGAAATGCAGCATATAAAACAATAATAAAACAATTTTCATCGTCAAAGTACCATGCAACACATCAGTATAACATTCTAAACGAATACTGATTCTGTATGTAATTTGTGTTTCAATGGAAGTTGAACGTAAAGTTTTAACTAAATAAGTTTATTGTACAGGATTCATGTGTCATGTTATTTACTTAAGAGACAATTACAACAAAGTGTTTGACATACCAGATAACATTAATTTAAAGTATCCGTCTTTCAAAACATTGTATCGGACTCCTAGAACCTCGGTGCTAGCCTCAGTTAAAAAATATTATACACAACTTTAGTTTTCCGTTTATTTTAACGGTTAATCTGGTTGAATAGCAAAGGCAATCCATACACCAGCCATACCTGTGTTCTGGTTTAAAGTTTCACTAAATGTTTTAAACTTAATTTTAAATCACTTAATAAATTAAACTGAGGTGACATTTGATCTTCCACAAGTGCTTCGTTTACATAATGATAATTTCGTTGTTTAAAGTGTAAAGTAAAGCTTACATTTTATTTTTAGCCATAATTTTACAAAACACGTATTGTTTTATAACACTAACATTAGTTATTTTCAGTTGTGACATACCAAAGATTTTTTTTACATTATCAATCATAGATGGCTAAATTGTTATGTAGACAAATTCATGAAACTGTAATCGTGCCCTCTAGTTCTCCAATAACTCAGGCACAAAGTTATATGCTGTTAACATAAGGGTGTTGGTTTGAACTTAACTCTGGACTGTAAAGTTAAGTCAACCGTTTCGTTAGTAATATTTCTTTGGTTGATTATTTAATATGGCTATAGATTGTTCAGACCGTCAACTTCTTGGAAGCTACTAAACGCTATTCAGTTGTTGGGTTTCATCAAATAATAATAAATATAGATTATATATATATAATAAGTATAGATGAGTTTATGTAATGTGATCATGCAGCTATCAATGACACATGAAGTAACATGCAATATTTAACATGAATATTTTAATATAGATTTGTGTTTAAAAGTACACAAGTAATGGCTGATTTTTGTGTACTGCGCTATTACCTTATATAGTTTTAAATGCAAGGAAGTTATATAGATTATATGACTTTTGGACATAATATATAATTTAGGTTTTAATTATGAATGAACCTTTAACAAAAACATACCTAGAGATAAGTTATGAAATCAATGCAAGTTATAAACCATATAACTGCTTTACCTTTGGCAAATAGTTTGTTAAATTTACTAGTGCAAGCCTTTTTTAATCAACTGAAAATAAGTATAATTAATTTTAAAAACATAACAAATATTTGGGGAACACTCTTTTTTACTGTAGAAGGAAATAATTAATTTTACCTAAGAAATGAAGGGGTGTTGTTTTAAGTGCCAAATTGTGTATATGTTCTAATAAGTTCTGAATAAATTAAAATTACCTGGTAAACCTTTAAATTTTCATACTAAATTACTACAATATTCATGTTTCATTTTAAAAACACGTTTTTTTAATGATTTATGGTTTATATTAATCAGTTAACCTTTTGCTATATTTCATGGTTTTGCTTTAAAACTTTTATTGTCATATTTATTTTTAAGAACAAACATGTGTTATAAATATCACAGGTACATATGTTTTCTTATGTGAATGATCGGGTTTGATTTTTAAACGTATCGAGGAATCACAGTCTATTGTGAACACGGTCTTTGAGAATCAAGGCACAAACGGCATCCGAGCACCTCTATAGTCAACCTCTAGAAAAGTTTCATTTATCTAACATAGGAAAAGCTCCCTGTTGCACAGGTATGAATGAAAACTAGTTAACCGATTATTTAAAAATAAAAATATTGGGTTTACTTTTTATTATGTTGATTTTAGATTGTATACTGACAATTGATTATATATTTATTACAAAATTTAATTTATACAGAATATTTCTAATAAAACTGTACGTACCCTCCAAACACAAATCCAACAAAAAATCTCCATAGATTACTGTTGAAAATGACATGGCATTACGTGTCAAATGTAAACAATATAAATTCATGTAATAAAACTGTTTAATACACGTAATCGTTATACAGGGTGCAAATTTACCGTCACAGTATAGAAACTAATTTTTTTTTTTAAACCAAATTAGGTTGGAAAATCTGTTTAAGGCACCAACTGTGAAAATAGCTTGCGCACTTTTGGTGGGGGGAAGTAATTTTTTTAAGGGCAACCATATTGAGTGACTCCTCATTTGCCAAAATGGTGGCCATTAAAAAATTATGGAAAAATACATGTTATATCCTACATAATAGACATTTTTGATACCGGCCTTGGGAACTGTCGGATACCCACGTATTTTTGGGCCTCCTCGAGGTGACCGAACACCCATTATCATTAGGAAGGATTATAAGAGTCTATTTCATGAAGGAAGAAAAAATCTGAGACCTACAACAGTTACGGCCAGGTAGTGACCTCCAAACCTGGCTCCAGAATCGTTGTTAGTACCACAATAATAGTAAAGCCTAAAATGTAATTAGAATCAATTTTTCTAAAGCCGCGTTTACACTGGAGCTGCAGACATGGTTGGCAACATAAAGTTGCCGATTTTTTTTGCGTAGATAAAACGGCTCTAATTTTGTTTGCAACATTTCAAGTTGCAGACAGATTTTTGGTGTTGGCAACTAAAATTTTGTTTTCCACTGAGAGTCGGTAAAGATCAAAGGATTGCAACAAATGTTGGCAACAAGTGTTGTCGACAAAAGTTGCAGTGACAAATTACGGTGCAACAAAAGTTGCAGACATCCCCTCAGCCCCCCGCTCCACCTGCCAGCACCTCGTGACTGTCCTGGCGCTAGTAATTTGTATTTTGTATTTTGTGTCTATCTACGCACATGGCATTTTTTAACGTTTTGACGGGGAACGGTCCAAACCCCAGTCTTGTTACTATCTAACATCGACCATTTGTTAGAAAGCATCATTAATTAATAGCCCAATGACAAATTGCAACTGGGTCCGGAATCGATCCTTTAAAAAGCTACTAACTTTCCTCAGGATCGAACCGGCAACCTTTGGATTCAAAGGCGAGCACTATAACCACTCAGCTACCCAGCTAGTAACGCTAGTGACGCTAGTAATGCAGAATTCAGTATCGCTCAATATAGTGTAGTAAAATTAGTCGGGGAAAATGAAATAATTTCCGGAAAGCTAATTTCTTTTGAATTATGTTCTATGGCATCCTCTGACCTTCCTACGAAAAGTCCCCAGAAATCACATATGGGGATCACGCTTAAAAATGAGGTGTTAGCCCTTAATGAGTTACATTAAAATTTGATATTAAGCATATTAAATTTAAATACATTTCATAAGGTATATATATATATATATATATATATATATATATATAAGTAGATAGTATCATGTTGGTTCTGGCTCACTTTTAGAGACAATCAAAAATCGTACAAATTTCACTGTGCCGTTTTATTTATACCTAGTGGGTTACTTACAAGCAGTCAGGTGTAAAGAAAATCGCCCCGTGTTGCTTATCAAGTGTTCTTGAAAATCAATCGGGCAGATGTTGAGTAATTTTCATTAGCAGTCACAGGTAGACAAGAGATGAGCTTGTGTGGAGGAACAACGGCGCCGCTTTAGAGGGTTTTCATAATCTAGGTTGTCTCAGTCTCGGTAAAGATTGTCAGTTCTAAAGATAACACATATGACTGGAGGCATATTTAAGCTTGGGTCGTTTTAATTTTTTATCAAGATAACAAACGTTTTTCGTGATGTATTGTCGACAGTTAATCTAACAGTTTTTCCTTTATTCAACAAAACAGTCAATTGCTAAGCAACAATAGTTTATTTTATACAACTTGTTGACTAAAAAAAAATCTAATTGTGGAATGTTTCCAATAAAAACTTCAAATTCTCACTGCAAACAACAATAAATTGTTTCATTAAAATACTCCAATTTATGTTTTAGTTGTAATAAGGCCTTGCTTTTATCAAAAATGTAATAGTTCACCTAAACTGAACTCCTTTAAGCTAGAAACATTGCTCTCTGATGATAATAACTTATAAAGTTTATGGTAGTTCAAAGTTGTAAAACATTTTTTAGAACCGTACAAAATCAAGTATGTAGGTTGTTCGAGTATTAATTGTAGTTTTAAGAGAACATTAGAGCTAAGTTTCATTATTGCAGATATACTTTCAATGTAATTATTTACATTTAGCCCAACATTCTTGATAGAGCACAAGTAAGGCCTTCCAGAACAATAATATATACCTGTTAATAATAATATATATATATATATATATATAACAATAATATATATACTAGTTAACAATAGTATATATTAAATATATACTTAACTCACAATGTCTACGTTGATTTTCAAAATAAGGCCCTGACACAATAAGTCAGTGAGAACAATGCCAGTATGAGGGAACAACATTGTGTGATTGCTCCAAACTCATGATAGTAGCATTTGTTTGACCAAATTACCCGATATGCAGTGTAATTTATTGGTCGTTGAGTGATTGATATTGGCTTGTGAGATATCGCATTTTACACGGATTACAAAGCTATGTTCCGTTTTTTAAAACCTGATCCTTCTAGGGAGAGATGGTGGTGAAGGTTTGTTTATCCTTGCTAATATCCGAATAACCTAAGTTATTTCAACTTCTCTTATTAAATAAATATATAAACATTTACACTTTAGTACGATGATTTATAAACAATATGGATACAATATCTTGATAAAATACGTTTCTAATAAAACAAAATATTGAAGATGGAAATTATTTCTTTATCACACAAAAATATCTTCCTACTATTATTTAGAAATAACTATGTTGTATTTTTTTTTGTATTTTTTTTTGTATTTTTTGTATTTTTTAAACATATCAGTGTTGACCAAATTAAGTAGCAAGATTATATCTGTTTTAAATGGATATACCTGAAAAATTAATTTTGTAAAGTGTATCTAAAGATAAAACTAGCACTGCCATATAGCACTTTGAACAGTGGGATTTTGTGACGTTTCAGATATGATTGCTAAACATGTGGCTAGAATTATCAGGGCTATTTTGAAATGCAGCATATAAAACAATAATAAAACAATTTTCATCGTCAAAGTACCATGCAACACATCAGTATAACATTCTAAACGAATACTGATTCTGTATGTAATTTGTGTTTCAATGGAAGTTGAACGTAAAGTTTTAACTAAATAAGTTTATTGTACAGGATTCATGTGTCATGTTATTTACTTAAGAGACAATTACAACAAAGTGTTTGACATACCAGATAACATTAATTTAAAGTATCCGTCTTTCAAAACATTGTATCGGACTCCTAGAACCTCGGTGCTAGCCTCAGTTAAAAAATATTATACACAACTTTAGTTTTCCGTTTATTTTAACGGTTAATCTGGTTGAATAGCAAAGGCAATCCATACACCAGCCATACCTGTGTTCTGGTTTAAAGTTTCACTAAATGTTTTAAACTTAATTTTAAATCACTTAATAAATTAAACTGAGGTGACATTTGATCTTCCACAAGTGCTTCGTTTACATAATGATAATTTCGTTGTTTAAAGTGTAAAGTAAAGCTTACATTTTATTTTTAGCCATAATTTTACAAAACACGTATTGTTTTATAACACTAACATTAGTTATTTTCAGTTGTGACATACCAAAGATTTTTTTTACATTATCAATCATAGATGGCTAAATTGTTATGTAGACAAATTCATGAAACTGTAATCGTGCCCTCTAGTTCTCCAATAACTCAGGCACAAAGTTATATGCTGTTAACATAAGGGTGTTGGTTTGAACTTAACTCTGGACTGTAAAGTTAAGTCAACCGTTTCGTTAGTAATATTTCTTTGGTTGATTATTTAATATGGCTATAGATTGTTCAGACCGTCAACTTCTTGGAAGCTACTAAACGCTATTCAGTTGTTGGGTTTCATCAAATAATAATAAATATAGATTATATATATATAATAAGTATAGATGAGTTTATGTAATGTGATCATGCAGCTATCAATGACACATGAAGTAACATGCAATATTTAACATGAATATTTTAATATAGATTTGTGTTTAAAAGTACACAAGTAATGGCTGATTTTTGTGTACTGCGCTATTACCTTATATAGTTTTAAATGCAAGGAAGTTATATAGATTATATGACTTTTGGACATAATATATAATTTAGGTTTTAATTATGAATGAACCTTTAACAAAAACATACCTAGAGATAAGTTATGAAATCAATGCAAGTTATAAACCATATAACTGCTTTACCTTTGGCAAATAGTTTGTTAAATTTACTAGTGCAAGCCTTTTTTAATCAACTGAAAATAAGTATAATTAATTTTAAAAACATAACAAATATTTGGGGAACACTCTTTTTTACTGTAGAAGGAAATAATTAATTTTACCGAAGAAATGAAGGGGTGTTGTTTTAAGTGCCAAATTGTGTATATGTTCTAATAAGTTCTGAATAAATTAAAATTACCTGGTAAACCTTTAAATTTTCATACTAAATTACTACAATATTCATGTTTCATTTTAAAAACACGTTTTTTTAATGATTTATGGTTTATATTAATCAGTTAACCTTTTGCTATATTTCATGGTTTTGCTTTAAAACTTTTATTGTCATATTTATTTTTAAGAACAAACATGTGTTATAAATATCACAGGTACATATGTTTTCTTATGTGAATGATCGGGTTTGATTTTTAAACGTATCGAGGAATCACAGTCTATTGTGAACACGGTCTTTGAGAATCAAGGCACAAACGGCATCCGAGCACCTCTATAGTCAACCTCTAGAAAAGTTTCATTTATCTAACATAGGAAAAGCTCCCTGTTGCACAGGTATGAATGAAAACTAGTTAACCGATTATTTAAAAATAAAAATATTGGGTTTACTTTTTATTATGTTGATTTTAGATTGTATACTGACAATTGATTATATATTTATTACAAAATTTAATTTATACAGAATATTTCTAATAAAACTGTACGTACCCTCCAAACACAAATCCAACAAAAAATCTCCATAGATTACTGTTGAAAATGACATGGCATTACGTGTCAAATGTAAACAATATAAATTCATGTAATAAAACTGTTTAATACACGTAATCGTTATACAGGGTGCAAATTTACCGTCACAGTATAGAAACTAATTTTTTTTTTAAACCAAATTAGGTTGGAAAATCTGTTTAAGGCACCAACTGTGAAAATAGCTTGCGCACTTTTGGTGGGGGGAAGTAATTTTTTTAAGGGCAACCATATTGAGTGACTCCTCATTTGCCAAAATGGTGGCCATTAAAAAATTATGGAAAAATACATGTTATATCCTACATAATAGACATTTTTGATACCGGCCTTGGGAACTGTCGGATACCCACGTATTTTTGGGCCTCCTCGAGGTGACCGAACACCCATTATCATTAGGAAGGATTATAAGAGTCTATTTCATGAAGGAAGAAAAAATCTGAGACCTACAACAGTTACGGCCAGGTAGTGACCTCCAAACCTGGCTCCAGAATCGTTGTTAGTACCACAATAATAGTAAAGCCTAAAATGTAATTAGAATCAATTTTTCTAAAGCCGCGTTTACACTGGAGCTGCAGACATGGTTGGCAACATAAAGTTGCCGATTTTTTTTGCGTAGATAAAACGGCTCTAATTTTGTTTGCAACATTTCAAGTTGCAGACAGATTTTTGGTGTTGGCAACTAAAATTTTGTTTTCCACTGAGAGTCGGTAAAGATCAAAGGATTGCAACAAATGTTGGCAACAAGTGTTGTCGACAAAAGTTGCAGTGACAAATTACGGTGCAACAAAAGTTGCAGACATCCCCTCAGCCCCCCGCTCCACCTGCCAGCACCTCGTGACTGTCCTGGCGCTAGTAATTTGTATTTTGTATTTTGTGTCTATCTACGCACATGGCATTTTTTAACGTTTTGACGGGGAACGGTCCAAACCCCAGTCTTGTTACTATCTAACATCGACCATTTGTTAGAAAGCATCATTAATTAATAGCCCAATGACAAATTGCAACTGGGTCCGGAATCGATCCTTTAAAAAGCTACTAACTTTCCTCAGGATCGAACCGGCAACCTTTGGATTCAAAGGCGAGCACTATAACCACTCAGCTACCCAGCTAGTAACGCTAGTGACGCTAGTAATGCAGAATTCAGTATCGCTCAATATAGTGTAGTAAAATTAGTCGGGGAAAATGAAATAATTTCCGGAAAGCTAATTTCTTTTGAATTATGTTCTATGGCATCCTCTGACCTTCCTACGAAAAGTCCCCAGAAATCACATATGGGGATCACGCTTAAAAATGAGGTGTTAGCCCTTAATGAGTTACATTAAAATTTGATATTAAGCATATTAAATTTAAATACATTTCATAAGGTATATATATATATATATATATATATATATATAAGTAGATAGTATCATGTTGGTTCTGGCTCACTTTTAGAGACAATCAAAAATCAAACAAATTTCACAGTTTTTTAATACAATTATGCAATATTTTTGCCACTTTTTGGCCAATTTTTAGCTTTTGTCAAATTATTATAAAAAATATGCAATTTTAATGAAATTTTTAACAAATATGCCTAAATTTTCTACAAAATAAAATTTTTTTAAAAACAAGTAAAATTATCACATTTTATAAGTATTTTTTCAATAAAATCAATAGTTGACTTTTCATAAGGTAATTTAAGTTTTCTGTAGTATTTTTTCAATAAAATTTACTAAAATAGTAATAATATATTCTAATTAATTTCAGTAATATCATTTTTGATTATATTATATTCAAGTAATTTTTCAGATACAATAATAATATAACAATTTGTTTTACTAGTAGCTACTATATCATAATCAAAATCTGCATTAATAATAATATCATTTTTTGAACTTGAAATATTTGTTGGATTTTTTGTAGTATCAATTACATAAATTGGTCTATTTTCTAGAAATTCTGTTGGACTATAATACATTTTACTACTAATATAATAAACTTTTTTGTAATCTTGATACATTTCATACATAATTCTAAATTTTTCATTATTTATATCAAAATACTCCAATTCATCAGGGTAATAATGACCATTTAGTTTTACTCTTATATTTTTTACATACATACTATCAAATTTAGAAGTATCAAATAACTGATCATTTGTTCTTGATTTTTGAAATCCAATTATAATAAATTTGGATTATAAATATTTCTATAGATATTTGTTATATCAAAACTTAAATTCTTTCCTGTAATATTTTTTTGTTCAATGCATTGCCAATGATTAAAATGAAAATTTACTTTTTCAAATTTGCTTAGTTCATTAATTAATTGAATTTTACTTGTTGTTTTGTATTCAATTATAGGAACTCTAATAAAAAATTCATCAATTGTTATTTTACCTTCAGTTGGTAATGTAGCATTATCATAAGATCCATCAGCCTTTTTAGTTTTCCATCTAAAAATTGCATCATTATCTTCTGATCTAATAAATGTTATATTAAAACCTCCTTTGTATATTGGAATATTTACATTTTCAAAAAATCCTAATCCAAAATGAGATAAATTACCAATTGCTTCAAATTTATTTTTAAAATTTGATTCAAAACCATTATTTATTTGATTTATTTCTGATTTTGAATAAGTTATAGTACCTTTAATTGTACTTAATAGACCAGGATATTCAATTTCACCAATCAATTTATTATGTTTTCTAACTTCAATTTTTGAAAATAAAAATGGAACAAAATTATCAATTAATTTTATATTAGCACCATTATCATATGCATTTCCATCAGATTTAGTCAATTTACCAGATATATAAAATTGAAATTTAGAAGTACAAAATCCATCTCCAAAATCTATATTAAATTCAGTTTTTTTATTAGGTTCATTTAAATGTAATTTAGATAATGGATAGAAATTTTTGTATTCAGCTCTTTCAATATCATTTACATATTTTTTGTAATCAGCCATTTATTAAGGATAAAGTTTTTAAATCAAAAGCTTTTTTAAAACAAGTAAAATTTTTATAATTTTATGATGTCAAATTTTATTTATGTATCAATTTCATTTTTACTTTTAAAATATTCAATTTCAGTAGCATGATCAAGTATAAATTTTGCTGATATTTTTTGATGTTCTAAAATTAATTCCCAATTTAATGTAAATGCATAATCATGAATAAAATATTCAGTTAAATCTTGATATTTACAAATCAGATCAATATAATCTTTTAATTGATAAGTTATGAATTCAGTAATAAAATCTACAGTTAAATTTTGATATTGAGCAATTTTTTGCCAATTTAATTTATTTTGAAACAATCTCATCATATTAATACTCAATTCATATTTTTCAGAAATATCATCCCAATCATCTTTGTTTAATTGATTTTGGTTCCTGATAATGAATAAATCAAATGAACTGTATAGAGCCATTTATTAGGGAGAAATTTTTGTAAAACAACTTTTCTTTGAATTACAAATACAACATTTTGCTTTAATTATATTTATATTTTTCAATTTTATTATCTGAATATCTTTAGAATTAGTTTTTTGTTTACATTTAAGACAATAAATCAACTCCATTTATATAAAATAAATATTGTAATTTGTCTATATCATCTTTAATTAGTATTATTTCAGCATTTAATTCTTTTATGGATTCATTGACTCCATCAAATAGAAATTTTAGTTCTTTTTCTAATTTTTCTTCTAAATTTTCAACATATTTTCCAATATTAATTAAAAAGTCTGTAATTTTATTTAAATCTTTTTTAGTTTCTGAATGATCATTACCAATTTTAATAATTGAATCTAAAACTTCATCTAATTCTGATTTTATTACAACATCATATTTATTTATACTTGGTTTAACATTAACAATTCTTTTACCACTAATATTTATATAATTTTTTGATAAACCAATAGCATTTACTAGATTTTCAGTCTTTTTTACATGACTTTTAAAACTTTTACTAAAATTATTAAAAAATATATTTAATTTAGAATTTATATAATCTTCTTTAATATTAATTGGATGTTTTTTCTGTCTTCCAAACAGATCAAATATATTTTGTGAATCCATATTTATTAAGGATTAATTTATTTATTATGTTATCAAATTTTTTATTTTTATTTAATTCATTTAATACAAAAATACATAAATGACCACAAATTGGTGGATCATTATAATTTTGAATTTGATTATCATTATAAAATATATTATCTTTTTCTAGATATTTAACTAATTCTATTGGTGGTTTATTAACTATATTTCCATATGAATCAAAATAATATTTAATTTTATCTTTTTTATAATAACAAACCCAAAAAAAAAATTATTAAAATATCTAAATTTATAATTCCACGTTCAAATTTATTAACTTTATTAGGTAATATATCTCTCATAAATACACCTCTAAAATATTTTATATTTTTACATAATTTTTCTAATTCACCTAATGTTAATGGTTCAAATTTTTTTTATAATTTTGTTTCATATATTTTAATGTTTTTTTATCTAAACCAGATCCTTCTACATTTTTTAATTCATGATCTAACCAATCAACAAAATTTCTAAATTTAGGAATTATAGATTCTTTTACTACTTTTGCTCCCTTTCTAACATTTGGTGTATAATTTTTAACTATAGGTATATTATCAGCAAAATCTAAAATTTCTTTTAGTAATCCACCATTTTTTATTTCTTTTAATTGATTATATGAAAATTCAAATCTTAATCCTTTATTTAATTTTTTATGTTTATTTAGTTTATTTATTTGTCTTTTAGATAATAATATAATATCTTTTCCATTTTCATTAAATTGATCAATATTAAATTGAATTATAACTGATCTTTTATTTTTAAATGCTAATTTTATTTTTGATTTTTGATTATCTGTTAAGTTTATATTTGTTTTTTCCATTTATAAAGAAAAAAATTTATAGTTTTTTATAATATAGATTAACATAATTAATTTTATTAAAATTTTAATCCTACTTCTAAACCCATACCAAATTTTCTTTTCATCCACATAGCACCTGATGTTGGTAATGCAATTAATCTTTCACCAATTCCATGATCATTTGATGTTACTATATCCCATGCTTTATCTTGTAAAATTTTATCAGCTATTTTATTTCTAGATTTTGTATCTTTATGATCTCTATAAAATAAATCATGTTCTTTAGCAGCTTTATCTAAATCATTTATTCCAGGATCACCTCTTTTTACTCTTTTATTTAATTTAGTTCCAGGCCCTAGATATTGATAACCATGTACATGTAATTCAAAAGGTAAATTATTTATAACATTATTTAAAATACCTGATCCATCTTTTAATAATGGTGATGAAATATTTGCCAAAATTCTTTTTAAATACTTAATTCCTTCAGGTTTTTCAATTAATTCATCTAATTTATTTGATATAAAGTCTTTAATTGCTTTCTTTTCATTTAAAAAATTATTATTGCCAGCTTTTTCTTGTGCATATATATAATTAATAATATTATCTAATTTATTTAAATCATCTATAAATCTATATTCAATTTTATTTTCTGTATACTGTCTGATTCCTGAACCTTCAATTTCACCTTTTAATTCCCAAATATGTTTAATTAAATTAATATATTTATCACCTTTACTAGATTTTGGTTTCTTACTATTTGGATCATTATTTTTATAAATTGAATTAGTTTCCCATAAAATCTTTGAATAATTATTTAAATCATCTTGTGTATATAAATTATTATCTGGTTTCTTTTCATAAGTTAACAATCTCCATAATCCATGTGTTCCATTATATTTTTTATCATCAATTATTAAATCATCATTATCAATTACAGTTATTTTATCACCAATCATAAATGATTTTTTATGTTTATTCCAATATAAACCAAATTTATCATCTTTTGTTCTTGGTAAATATTTTTGTGCTAATGGACCAATAATTTTATCTAATGTTTGAGGTGAAATTAAATTTGGGTCAATAAATGTCGATTCTTCTTGAATTATTGGTTGTCTGATTGGTCTAAATGGAGTACTTGAAGGTAAATTTAGTTCTTCAGTTTCTGGTATTGATATATTGGCAAAATTATTAACAATAGGTACCAATTCCATAAGGTTTTTATTTTCATTTAAGACTTCACCAATTTTATTTTCAACTTTGCCAATTGCTGATGTTATAGGTTCATATGCTTTTTGTTTAATTTTTTCATAATTATCTTCAATTTTAATTTGATTTTTAAATTCTTTTATTAATTTTTTCTCAATATCATCTAATTTTTTAGCTTCATTAACAGATATTTTATCCATTTATTACAAAGAAAAATTTAGGTTCAAAACAAATCATGTTAACATAAACACAAATCATATTAACACAAAACACAAATCATGTTAACACAAACACAAATTATGTTAACATAAAAACAAATCATGTTAACACAAAACACAAATCATGTTAACACAAAACACAAATCATGTTAACACAAACACAAATAATGTTAACATAAACATAAATCATGTTAACACAGATATAAATCATGTTAAACACAATTCATTTTACTTTATTTCTGTAATTTTCATTAAATATATAAATACTAATGAAATAAATAATACTAATAAAATAAATATTCTATCAATTATTGAATCAAACATACAACAAGCCATTATCATTATTTAATATCAGAAAAATTTTTCATATATTTTCCATCATTTGATTTTTTTAATAAATTAATAGTTAAAAATCCATAGTCTTCTTTCCAACAATCATTACAAATAGTTTTAAATTTATTAAATTTCATATCTGATCCAACAAAATTATTATATATATTTTTCATATAATGTTCATTTTGTTTAAAAATGCATAACATATTTAAATTATTTCTAATTAATTGCATATCAACTTTTGAATAACATTGTGATAAATAAATACATGATATATTTTTATGTCTACCCATTATAAAATATTCTTTAATTTTATCTTGTTTTTTCTACAATACAATCATCAAAAACTACTAATGAATTTGGTTTACATTTATTTAGTGGAATCATATTATCAAATGAAAAATAAGAAATTTGTTTATTAATATTTGATTCTATATTTTTAAATCTTTTTTGTAATAATTTATAAGATGGTTGTTCTAATGATTTACTAAAAATATATAAATTTGAATATGGAATTAATCTTTTGTAAATAAAATTTAATAATAATGTAGTTTTACCAGATCCACTTGTTCCTATAATTAATAATCTAATAGGTTGATCATTTTTATTATTTTTATCACATGATTCTAATTTTATATTATCTTTTTTTTCTAAAAATTTCTCCATTTAAATAAGATGAAATTATTTAAAATAATTGGTCATTCATCCAAACTAGAATTAAGATTAGAACATCCAATACATTTAGATGGAAAATATAGTATTGGTTTAAGTGGATTTTATTCAGATAATTTTATATCAAATATACCAAATGATTATAAAAACTGTTATGGATATTCTATTAAAGATGAAGATGATAAAATTATAGATCAATATTTTGATATAAATAAAGGAAATTATGAAATTGAAGAAATAAAAAATATTTTTATTAATAGTTTAAAAGAATTTAAAAAGAAAATTAATAAATTTGATGAAAATGATTTTATACTGAAAAGTGACGGACCATATATTATAATAAAATCTCCTGTTAAAATTATAGTAACAACAATTATAATTGATTTATTAGGGTTAAATAATAAAATAATTGAACCAAATGTATTAACAAAAGGAATAAAACTACCAAAAATTAGACCTTTTGATGTTATTGAAATACATTGTAATTTAGTTGATCCTAGTTTTGAAAATCATAAAGATCATTCACATTTACATAAAGAATCAGAAATTCTATATTCATTTTATCCAAATGTTGAATATGGATCAAGAATTAGTGAAAAACCAAATGAAATTGATTATATTCCTTTAAAAAATATAAATAAAATTCAAAATATTGTAATATCTATTCAAGATAGTGATGGAAATCTAATAAATAATGAAAATATTAAAAGTATTGTATATTTAAGATTAAAACAAAATTTGTAATATAAAATTTGTCTACATAAATAATAAAAACCATAATTGATTTAATTAACAATAATTTTATATTTAATAATAAATTAATTGTATTTAATAAACAAAATAATCCTTGGTTTAAAGGAAAAGATATTTGTAATATTTTAAAATATAAAAATTCTAGAAAAGTTTTATTTGATAATGTAAAAGAAAAATATATAAAACTTTAAAAATATCAAGTGTAACCCACAGTTACACTTACATAATGATGATAAATTAATTTATATAAAAATTATAGATGTCACAAATTATGACACCCTAAAAATTGATATACAAACATGTTTTCAGATGCCCTAAAACAGGGCGTCAATAAAATAGATATTAAAACAATATTTATTAATGAATCTGGTTTATATTTATTAATTTTAAAATCAAAAAAGGTAGATAAACAATAAGGATGGATGATTATAAATTAAAATTTATAGATATTTTTAGAGGGGACAATTTGTCCCCCCTATCATATAATAAAAAACATACAAAACTTATTAAAATTAGGTAGGACCCAAAATGGGTCCCATATAAATTATAATAATTATTTTAAAACTTTTTAAAGGAGGTAACCTTATACAATAAAAACTTAAGGGTAACAAAACATTACCCTTTAAACATTCAAAAAATATTCATAAAGATTATTAATTATATACAAATTTGAGACCCGTCTTAAAGACGGGTCTTATTTATAATGATAATAAAGTAAGATTTATAGATATTTTTAGGTTAGATATTCAATAAATTATTGAATATATTTAAATTTATTAAAGAAAATATTTAAAAATATACATAAAATTATAGTATAAATTCAATATCATATGGTTATAAATTATTAATATAATTTTGATCATTTTCTTTAAAACTTTCTTTAGCATAATTTTTTATTATATTTATAAATGGTTCTATTATAAAATTAAACTTATAATGATATACAAAATAATTTTTATATTTAAAAAGATATATTAAAAATTTATTTGATACTTTTGTTTTAAATAAATATAATTTTATATCAAAATCATTATTTATTAATTCTTTTGGAACAATTAAAATTTCCATTTATTTATAATTATTTTCATACCCCCAAGGTAATGTATCAATTTTATTTTCACAAATAAATCTTTTATCATCCCTATTACTTAAAGCTAATTTATTTATTGCAATTGTATATAGTTCATGTTTAAAACTTCTAATACAAGTCATTTCCCTATATTGTTCTTGATCATCAAATAAACATTTTTTAAAATCATCCATATGTATTGTTTTATCAACAACACTTTTCTTGATTCCTTTACATTTTACAGGATTTTTATTATTAAATTCATAACTATATAATTTTGATCTTAAACCACAATATTCTTCTAATATTTCACCATTTAACTCATCTTTAAATTTACCAATTATTTTTTATTCTTTTCACTATAGCATTCATGTTCTTTCTTATAATCACTTGTATCAAATTCATTAATATTTTCTTTAATAATTTTATATGGATCCTTTTTAAATTCTATAAAATAACTGTCTGTATCCATATATAATAACCTTATATTTGGATCAAACTTCTTTAATTTTTCATAATAAAATTGATACATATGTAATTTTGATAAATCAAGTACTGAAAATCCTATATAGATTGGTTTATCAAACTTAACCTTTTCTTTTATCATATGTGAAGCAATACAGTCTTTATCAAATATACTAAATGTTTTAAAATTAGGTTTTTTTGCTTGTTTTAATGAAAACTTTTCGTCACCTAATTTAATATCACATCTATTTCTAACATTTTCCATAGTTTTTCCAAAAACACTATTATTCATCAATTTAAAAAAGTCTTTTTCAAAATCTGATGTTGATTTGGATCTTAATTTGGTATTTAATTTAATATATTTTTTCATATAATCATCTTGATCAAATGCTATAACTCTATTAACTTTCTTTAATTTTAATCCTTTTTGTAGATAATATTTTAAGTTTCTTGAATGAATAACATAATCTTTTTTATCAAATAATGTTGTGCAAAGCTTATTATTATAATGTTCAGGTGCTAATGGTAAATCTTTATGGTCATCATGTAATTCAATAGGATATTCTAAATCAACATCTAATATGTATCCATATTCAGCATTTTCATCTAATTCTAATATTGTTTCTTCCCATTCATTTAATGTATATGTATTAGGATTCATCCATGTTATATCTTTATAAGGTAATTTTTGACTTAAAGCCCATCCATATAGATTATTTGCATCTATATATAACATATAATTTTCAGGTTTTGTTTTATCATAATTTTTTGTATATTTATTGTTTGCTTTACAATATCTAGTTATACATTGTGAAATACCACCTCTAATACCTTTTTCAATCATTAAATACATATCATAATCACTTATTAATTCTAGTTTAATTTTTGTTAATTTTAACATAGAATCCCAAGCTAATGATGGTGATGTTAGATAATGTGCTGGATCTAATTGATAATTTTTCAAACAAACAGATCTAAAATTTTCAAATATATCAGCTAATAAAAGAACATCTTGAATATTATATAAATCTGAATAATTACCTAATTTTTTTACTTTTAATTTATTCCAAACTTTTATATAATGTTTATACAACAGTGTAGCTGAGCCTTGACACCTGTATTTATCTATTAAAACTCACCAAATTGATGAAGGCCTATAGATGTCAATATTTTCTTTTTCTTGATCTTGAGACCGGTTTCAAATCAATTACGATTCATCATCAGTCTTAGCGCACATTAGTGGTTGTCAACAGTTAAAAATTTTTACAGTTCACTTTTAAAATAAATAAGCAAACACGAAACGAAGCACATTTAACACTTAACAAATTTAATATTCCCATGTTGACTCCCGCACATGTCATTTTTGGTCTGTACTGTACAAAACCTGTAGATCTACTAACCTATCCAACTATGGGTTCAAGAGTCAACTATTCTCTCTCTCTCTCTCTCTCTTTCTCTCTCTATCAGCTGATAATCATTACTGTTTCTCCACCTTGCTATAGAGTTTAAAAGTCACTTTGTCTGAAAACTCATCCTTCTTATTTAACATGCTATTATTTGTATCTGATGAAAAATGCTTGTAAATAAAATATTCTTCCCAGACTTTTGCTTTGAATTTGTTATTGCATTTCTTGAGTACTTTTAAAGATTTAAAATCAATATTGTGATTAGGATGGGATTTTAAATGCTGAGCGATCTTTGAGGCTGGATTAATTTGATTTCGGGCTGTATGTTCTTTAAACCTGTCCTTAAACGACCTATTTGTGTATCCAATATATTTTTTATTGCATCCAACATTTTTGTCACATTCAATCAGATATACTCCTTTGCTCTTATCTTTAGTACTTGGATCTGGCCTCTTATTGTTATCAACTGATAGGCTCTTATTTATTTTGTAACCTGGTTGAATGGAGTTCTTACGAAAAATGTTGCCTATGTTTTGAGAAAATTTATTTATGTAGCCAAATGGGACAAACTTTTTTTCCCCTCCCCTGGTTGCCTGTGGAAACATCTTCTTAAACCTACTTTTCCTGATTAAATTGTCTATTATGCTGGTCTGATACCCGTTATTCAGTGCTATCCGTTTGATTATATTTATTTCTTTAACATATTCTTGTGGTGATAAATTGTAGTTTAAAAGCCTATACACCATTGATCGAAAAGCTGCTAATTTATATGACTGGGGGTGGTTGGAATCATTTGGAATGACCAGGTCTGTCTGAGTTGGCTTTCTATAAATTCCAAATTCGATATCATCACAAGCGCGAGAAATCTTTATGTCCAAAAAATTAATACTCTTGTTCTCCTCCATTTCCATTTTAAACTTAATTTTTGGGTGTATACTATTTAAGTGATTCAGCATAAGCTTGGCCTGCCTAGTAGTACCTGTGAATACTATAAAAGCATCATCAATGTATCTGCGGTAAAAATGTATTTTCCTGTAAAAATTGCTGTTTTCATTCAAAATATTTGTCTCTTCATATCTCTGAACGTATAATTCTGCTAATAGGCCTGAAAGAGAGGTCCGCCCATGGGCAATCCATTTGGGTTATAATAAAAATCATCTTTCCATTGAAAATAATTTTGGTCAGTTATTTCCTGTACCATAGCCATTATATCTACAATTTCCTCTGGTAGAAAATTATTTGATCCTTCTAACTTTTGTTGTAAAGCTTCTAGTGCTTCGTTCTTTGGAATATTTCCATACATGTTGTCAATATCTATGGTAATCATTGTTTGATTTTTGGCAATTTTGAATGATTTGAAGTCATCAATAAAGTGTTTTGTGTTCTTACAGCTATTTTTCGATTCCATGTTTACTCTGTTTTTGATCAAATTACTTAAATATTTGCCTAAGTGATATGAGGGTGAGTTAATTGAGTTTATCACTGGTCGTATCGGATTACCAGATTTATGGGTTTTGACCAAAGGTTTAAATTTGGGTGGGTTGGCTTTGGCATTGTACAGAAATTTATTCTTCTTTGGATTTATAACACAATTGTTATTCAATAATCTTTTAATATTTTCATTATATGCTTTGGTTTTGTCGTCAATTTTAATAACTCCATTTTCTTGTAGAAATTTGTTAACTTTCTTATCCAATTCTTTAACAGTAATTATGACTGCTGAGTTAGACTTATCTGCTTGCATTAGCCTGGCATTCTGGTCGTCAAGTTTTTTGCCTATTTGCTTACAGTTATTTTTATCAGCTAGAAACTTTTCTAACCTTTTCCTCCTTAAGTTTCGTCTTTTTGATTTTGAAATTATTTTTTCTATTTTACCCGCTACTTCATAACGTATTCTATCTTGTTTGTCCTTATCTATAAGGGAAATAGCAGTTTCTGCCTCAATAATAAGGTCTTTTATGTCCTCATTATCCTTTGAATTGGATGGAGGATTATATTTATTCCACTTTCCTAGTAGTTCCATTTCATTTTGATCAAATGATATATTAGTTAGATTAACCACTCTGGGGTAGAAGACATGTACATCTGCCACAAACTCTTTATTTGTTTGTCTGTCTTTGAGAGCTTTTAACTTGTTTTCTATTGTTCTTAGCTTTGACATCCTATTCCTATTAGTAGCTGCCTCAATTTTCCTATTAATATTTTCATATTCTAAACCATTAAAAGTTTTCTTCAGTTCTGCTTGCAGAGATTTAATATTACTTGTTAAAATAGACGATTTTCTATATAGGCTTTTTATCTCATTATTTAACCACATTTTCCTAGCCTGAGCCAAGGTTTTCTTTGCCGATTCTGAGTCATTTTGAATGTTAATTTTAATATAGTTTGGAATTAACCCATCTCTTTTACAGGATTTGTTAAAAGTTATGTTTAGTTTCGTGTTCATCAGTCTTAGTTGCTCATGTTTCAGCTTGTTAATGAGCGGTTTGGCTTTCACAGCTTGGCATGCCATGTTATTCAACAGTGTAGCTGAGCCTTGACACCTGTATTTATCTATTAAAACTCACCAAATTGATGAAGGCCTATAGATGTCAATATTTTCTTTTTCTTGATCTTGAGACCGGTTTCAAATCAATTACGATTCATCATCAGTCTTAGCGCACATTAGTGGTTGTCAACAGTTAAAAATTTTTACAGTTCACTTTTAAAATAAATAAGCAAACACGAAACGAAGCACATTTAACACTTAACAAATTTAATATTCCCATGTTGACTCCCGCACATGACATTTTTGGTCTGTACTGTACAAAACCTGTAGATCTACTAACCTATCCAACTATGGGTTCAAGAGTCAACTATTCTCTCTCTCTCTCTCTCTCTCTCTCTTTCTCTCTCTATCAGCTGATAATCATTACTGTTTCTCCACCTTGCTATAGAGTTTAAAAGTCACTTTGTCTGAAAACTCATCCTTCTTATTTAACATGCTATTATTTGTATCTGATGAAAAATGCTTGTAAATAAAATATTCTTCCCAGACTTTTGCTTTGAATTTGTTATTGCATTTCTTGAGTACTTTTAAAGATTTAAAATCAATATTGTGATTAGGATGGGATTTTAAATTAATTAATTAAACAAATTAATCCAGCCTCAAAGGTCGCTCAGCATTTAAAATCCCATCCTAATCACAATATTGATTTTAAATCTTTAAAAGTACTCAAGAAATGCAATAACAAATTCAAAGCAAAAGTCTGGGAAGAATATTTTATTTACAAGCATTTTTCATCAGATACAAATAATAGCATGTTAAATAAGAAGGATGAGTTTTCAGACAAAGTGACTTTTAAACTCTATAGCAAGGTGGAGAAACAGTAATGATTATCAGCTGATAGAGAGAGAAAGAGAGAGAGAGAGAGAGAATAGTTGACTCTTGAACCCATAGTTGGATAGGTTAGTAGATTTACAGGTTTTGTACAGTACAGACCAAAAATGACATGTGCGGGAGTCAACATGGGAATATTAAATTTGTTAAGTGTTAAATGTGCTTCGTTTCGTGTTTGCTTATTTATTTTAAAAGTGAACTGTAAAAATTTTTAACTGTTGACAACCACTAATGTGCGCTAAGACTGATGATGAATCGTAATTGATTTGAAACCGGTCTCAAGATCAAGAAAAAGAAAATATTGACATCTATAGGCCTTCATCAATTTGGTGAGTTTTAATAGATAAATACGGGTGTCAAGGCTCAGCTACACTGTTGAATAACATGGCATGCCAAGCTGTGAAAGCCAAACCGCTCATTAACAAGCTGAAACATGAGCAACTAAGACTGATGAACACGAAACTAAACATAACTTTTAACAAATCCTGTAAAAGAGATGGGTTAATTCCAAACTATATTAAAATTAACATTCAAAATGACTCAGAATCGGCAAAGAAAACCTTGGCTCAGGCTAGGAAAATGTGGTTAAATAATGAGATAAAAAGCCTATATAGAAAATCGTCTATTTTAACAAGTAATATTAAATCTCTGCAAGCAGAACTGAAGAAAACTTTTAATGGTTTAGAATATGAAAATATTAATAGGAAAATTGAGGCAGCTACTAATAGGAATAGGATGTCAAAGCTAAGAACAATAGAAAACAAGTTAAAAGCTCTCAAAGACAGACAAACAAATAAAGAGTTTGTGGCAGATGTACATGTCTTCTACCCCAGAGTGGTTAATCTAACTAATATATCATTTGATCAAAATGAAATGGAACTACTAGGAAAGTGGAATAAATATAATCCTCCATCCAATTCAAAGGATAATGAGGACATAAAAGACCTTATTATTGAGGCAGAAACTGCTATTTCCCTTATAGATAAGGACAAACAAGATAGAATACGTTATGAAGTAGCGGGTAAAATAGAAAAAATAATTTCAAAATCAAAAAGACGAAACTTAAGGAGGAAAAGGTTAGAAAAGTTTCTAGCTGATAAAAATAACTGTAAGCAAATAGGCTAAAAACTTGACGACCAGAATGCCAGGCTAATGCAAGCAGATAAGTCTAACTCAGCAGTCATAATTACTGTTAAAGAATTGGATAAGAAAGTTAACAAATTTCTGCAAGAAAATGGAGTTATTAAAATTGACGACAAAACCAAAGCATATAATGAAAATATTAAAAGATTATTGAATAACAATTGTGTTATAAATCCAAAGAAGAATAAATTTCTGTACAATGCCAAAGCCAACCCACCCAAATTTAAACCTTTGGTCAAAACCCATAAACCTGGTAATCCGATACGACCAGTGATAAACTCAATTAACTCACCCTCATATCACTTAGGCAAATATTTAAGTAATTTGATCAAAAACAGAGTAAACATAGAATCGAAAAATAGCTGTAAGAACTCAAAACACTTTATTGATGACTTCAAATCATTCAAAATTGCCAAAAATCAAACAATGATTACCATAGATATTGACAACATGTATGGAAATATTCCAAAGAACGAAGCACTAGAAGCTTTACAACAAAAGTTAGAAGGATCAAATAATTTTCTACCAGAGGAAATTGTAGATATAATGGCTATGGTACAGGAAATAACTGACCAAAATTATTTTCAATGGAAAGATGATTTTTATTATAACCCAAATGGATTGCCCATGGGCGGACCTCTCTCAGGCCTATTAGCAGAATTATACGTTCAGAGATATGAAGAGACAAATATTTTGAATGAAAACAGCAATTTTTACAGGAAAATACATTTTTACCGCAGATACATTGATGATGCTTTTATAGTATTCACAGGTACTACTAGGCAGGCCAAGCTTATGCTGAATCACTTAAATAGTATACACCCAAAAATTAAGTTTAAAATGGAAATGGAGGAGAACAAGAGTATTAATTTTTTGGACATAAAGATTTCTCGCGCTTGTGATGATATCGAATTTGGAATTTATAGAAAGCCAACTCAGACAGACCTGGTCATTCCAAATGATTCCAACCACCCCCAGTCATATAAATTAGCAGCTTTTCGATCAATGGTGTATAGGCTTTTAAACTACAATTTATCACCACAAGAATATGTTAAAGAAATAAATATAATCAAACGGATAGCACTGAATAACGGGTATCAGACCAGCATAATAGACAATTTAATCAGGAAAAGTAGGTTTAAGAAGATGTTTCCACAGGCAACCAGGGGAGGGGAAAAAAAGTTTGTCCCATTTGGCTACATAAATAAATTTTCTCAAAACATAGGCAACATTTTTCGTAAGAACTCCATTCAACCAGGTTACAAAATAAATAAGAGCCTATCAGTTGATAACAATAAGAGGCCAGATCCAAGTACTAAAGATAAGAGCAAAGGAGTATATCTGATTGAATGTGACAAAAATGTTGGATGCAATAAAAAATATATTGGATACACAAATAGGTCGTTTAAGGACAGGTTTAAAGAACATACAGCCCGAAATCAAATTAATCCAGCCTCAAAGATCGCTCAGCATTTAAAATCCCATCCTAATCACAATATTGATTTTAAATCTTTAAAAGTACTCAAGAAATGCAATAACAAATTCAAAGCAAAAGTCTGGGAAGAATATTTTATTTACAAGCATTTTTCATCAGATACAAATAATAGCATGTTAAATAAGAAGGATGAGTTTTCAGACAAAGTGACTTTTAAACTCTATAGCAAGGTGGAGAAACAGTAATGATTATCAGCTGATAGAAAGAGAAAGAGAGAGAGAGAGAGAGAGAGAGAGAGAGAGAATAGTTGACTCTTGAACCCATAGTTGGATAGGTTAGTAGATCTACAGGTTTTGTACAGTACAGACCAAAAATGACATGTGCGGGAGTCAACATGGGAATATTAAATTTGTTAAGTGTTAAATGTGCTTCGTTTCGTGTTTGCTTATTTATTTTAAAAGTGAACTGTAAAAATTTTTAACTGTTGACAACCACTAATGTGCGCTAAGACTGATGATGAATCGTAATTGATTTGAAACCGGTCTCAAGATCAAGAAAAAGAAAATATTGACATCTATAGGCCTTCATCAATTTGGTGAGTTTTAATAGATAATGTTTATAATCATCATCACTTATATTTTCATTAGTTAAACAACTATAAAATTGATCTTTTTCTAATATTTTATCATAGTTTAATTTTTCAACATTATCAATAAATTCATATGGAAATACACCTTTAGAAGTTAATATTTTTAAAGTTTCATTATCATATTCAATTATATCATTTTCTTTTATAAATTTATTTATATGCTTAAATTCTTTAAGATTTTTAGCTAATTTTTCAATTGATGTAGCCATAAATCTAAATGTATCTACAAATGAGAATTTTATAAATTTTCTAGGTTTATCACCTTAAAATTCATAACCATAACCAGAATTTACTGAATAGTTTATATATTTTTCATCTGTATTGGCTAACAAATCAATTTTACCATATTTTTTAGCTAATTCTTTTATAAACAAATGTGTATCATAATTTGAACTATTATGACAGAATATAGGAATATTTTGAGGAAATTTTAGATTTAAATTACAATTTAAATGTGCAGCACCTCTAAATTTTCCTGTTAAATGACAATGATCTCTTACTTTTATTCTTTTATCATTATCAAAACCACTATTTTCACAAATATGACAAATATTTGTTTTCTGATAGTTAATTTCTTCTTCATTAGTTAAATTCATAGGCTTTTTATTTTTTGAATTATATTTTTTAGCTATATATTTTGAAATTTCATCTAAATATTCAAATAATTTATTTGGTACATTTATTAATTCCTCTTCAGTTTTTGCTCTATAACAAATAGGTTTATACATTTTATTAGTTACTCTAGATACTAAATAGATTGTAAATCCATATGGTTTATGTTTTTGAATTTTATTTGTATATGAACAATTTGGATTATTTTTACAATTATCAATCTTTTCTAATATACTTTCAAAATCCATATAAATTACATATGGATGTTCAAACTTTTTATAATAATTTTTAAAACTTACAGTTTGACCTTTAAATTGCATTATAGGTCTACAAGGTTCTAATGATTTACATATTTTTAAATGATTATTCAAGTCTTTGTTTTTGTAGAAATGAGTTAAACATCTTCTACAAATATATTTTTTATTTGTATTTTTTTGTGTTAATTGCTTAGATACTAACTTACTTAAATCTGTAATCAATATATAATGAGAATTATTACCAATTTTATAATATAATAAATCAATTTCTAGTTTTGTATTATAATGTTCAGATATTTGTAATGGCACTATTTTTTCATCTTCATCAATTCTATAAATATTTATTGACATTGATGGATAATTATATTTAGAATCAAATGATCTTTTTTCAAATAATTTAATATCTTTTAATGTTATTGGATAATCAAAACCTTTAAAAATATCATCATTTATATATTTTTGGTATTGTTTAACTCTTTCAGCATTTTTGTTTGGTTTATCAATAGCACATCTAATTGCATAAATAAAACAATATTCATCTTTATTTTTAAAATTTACACAACATTTTTTATTCTTAATTTCATTTGGTAATTCTATATATGATCCAGCATTTAATGAATTATTTTTAGATAATTTTAGAATTAATTCAACACATCTTTTTAATGACCAACCAGAGCCTTTTGATGGTTGATTTAGTTGTTCTCTAACTATTAATTTCTTAAATTGATCATCAATAAAATCATCTATATTTAAAATATCTGAACTTTGTATACAAAAATACATATTACTATTTTGAATTTCACCATTTATTAATTTTCTTTCATATTCACATTCTAAAGCCATCTGTCCTTTAATATTTTTGAATTTTTGTTTTTTTATCAATTTTTTTATTTCATTTCTTTGAGTTTCTAAATAATCATTAATATCTAAATCATCATTTGAATTTGTTAAAATATAATCTTGAAAATATCCTTTTAATGACGAAGCTTCTTGAATATTTATTATATTTTCTTTTGGAATTGGTTTATTTTTAAAATAATCATTTAATAATCCAATCAATTCATTTCTAGTTTTATTAACAATTTTAATACTATTTTTAATTGCTAAATTTTGAATATATTTTAATGATCTATATCTTAAATTATTTGGATTTTCTTTAATTTTGTTTAATCTTTTAATTAGTTCATCTCTAGATAAATTTTCATAATTTCTGACAGATAATTTTTTTGCAATGTCATTTAATTTTTCTATATTAAATAATGAATAATTTGTAAGATCAAATGTTTCTTTAATATTTGTCAATTCATCTAAAGTTTTATTTTTATAATTATATATATTATTATTTTTACACCAATGTTTTAATTCAAATATTTTATTATCATATTTTTGTTTATTTAATAAATGTTTAGTTGAGTTATAATGTCTATCATAATTTTTATATAATATATTTTTATTACAATAAGGACAATTAATATTTTTATTTGTTCGTTCCATTTATTAGAAATAATTTTTACTTAGAAATAAAACTCTTAAAAATATGAGAAGTTTTTCCACTTTTTTCTAGGTAATTTATAGTTTAAATTGTAATTTTTCAATCAATAGTCAACTTTTCACAAGTTAATTTAAATTTTCTAGAGTATTTTTTCAATAAAATCAATAGTCAACTTTTCACAAGTTAATTTAAGTTTTCTAGAGTATTTTTTCAATAAAATCAATAGTCAACTTTTCACAAGTTAATTTAAATTTTCTAGAGTATTTTTTCAATAAAATCAATAGTCAACTTTTTATAAGTCAATTTAAGTTTTCTATAGTATTTTTTCAATAAAATTTAAAATTTTTTAAAACAAGTAAAATTATTATTTTTATCATATTTTTAAATTTTCTAATTTTGTTATATTTTTGTTATGAATTTTAGTTTCTAAATGTCTTAAATAATTATTAGTCCATTTAATATTTCTTCCACATTCACAAAATTGTGGTTTTAAAAACATTTCTCTAATACATTGTATACAAATTGTATTTTTTCTATCTTTACTATAATGATAATTATTAAAATTTGAAATATCTTTAATTTCTTTACATTTATGACATTGTTTTTCATTTAATTCAATAACTTTAATACTATCATATAATTTTTTATAATACACATCCTTACATTCTTTACAATAATAATATAACCCATCTTTAGTATTTTTGTCTTTATAAAATTTAGATATATCTTTATATAATTTACACCTTAAACATATCTTTTCCATTTATATAAAATAAAATTTACAAATTGGTTTTTTTCAATTCATATTCATAAAAATTTCCAATAATATCTTCATTATTTTGATCTTTTATACTATAAGTAACTGGATTTGTATTATTAATTTTAGAAATTATAAATATTTCTGTAGACCAATTATTTTTATATTTATTAGAAAATGTTGATTTTTTATTTCCAATTCTAACTCTATCATTTATTTTAAATTTTGATTTGGTTATTATTTTTGGTGGTTTATATTTAAAAACAGTATCTAATAAATCCTTTTCATTATTTTTATTTACTTCAATTGGTTTCATTTTAATTGTTGAATGATATGAATTATTATATTCTTTAACAATTTTTGGTAAAATATTTATCCATCTATAATTTTTATTAATTTCAAATTGTATTTTCATTTTTTCATTTTGTGTTCTATTGTACCTTTCTATTATACTTGATTTTTCTTCATTTTCTGTATGATACAATTTAATATCATATTTATTTAATATTTCATTAAAATCTTTATTGATAAATTCTAATCCTTTATCGGTATGTAAAAGATTAGGTGATTTATGATTAATTTTAATTGCATCCTTAATTATTTCTTCAAATGCTTTAGAAACTGTTTTTCCATCTTTTTTCTTTAATGGTTTTGACCAAACATATTTTGAGAAAGTATCTATAACATTTAACATATATTTATAACCATCATTTTCTTTTTCATAATTTTTCATTATAATTAAATCTGCTGCCCATAAATCATCAATACCTAATGTAATTATTTTTCTTTTTAAAAATTTCTTTCTAATTGGAGCATGAATTTCATTTGCTTCAATTATTTGTTCATTTTTAGTTAATTCTTTTTTAATTATAGGTTTAACTTCTTTTTTCAAAATTTTACTTTTATTTGTTTTACAAATTGAACATTTAGTAGCAATTCTATATAATCCATTTTTCATTTCAACAATTTGTGGATTAATATTTTTAGTTTTTTTCTTACATTTGTGACAATGAATTGGTTCATTCATTTATGTATAATTTTTTTTTTAAATAAATGGATATGTGTTATAGATGTCATAATCAAACTAATTTTACTATTATTGGAAATTGTGTAGGATGTAATATATGTAAAAGAATTATTTATGAAAAAAAGATTAAGAGAAAAAGTAATAAGAATAAACATCTTAAACATATTTTAAGAGAATTTAACCATTTTCAACCATATAAAACACAACAATTAATTAATGAATTATATATTTTATGTATTTCCAATCATTTTGAAATAACACCTAAGAATATAAAATTATTTTTAAAACAAAGGAATTATACAAATTGGATATTTTACTATCAATTTTTAAACAAAATATACAATATTGATTTTGAATTGAATAATGAAGATAAAGAAAAAATTACACTATTTTTTAATAAATATTTATGTTTTAAGAAAAGTAATATATCATATAAAAAATTATTACCTATGATTTTTAAATACTTAAATATGGATTTTTGTATAAAACCTAATTATGATAATGACTTTTTAACATATCTATCACAAACAAGTTTGTGATATTTTTTCCTATATAAATGGATCTGCTAGAAGAAATTAATAATATTGGAGAATTAAGATTTAAAGAATATAAACCATTAAAAAGTTTAAATTTAAATGAAAAATATAAAATTGAAAAATTTGAAAGAATTGGATATACAATTATTGTTGAATTAGAAAAATGTAAAGTACATTTACCAAAAAGATTTACTAATGTAATTGATGATAAATCGATTAAAGAATTAAATAAAAAAGATTTACATTTAATTGTCACTGATATTAAAACTTTTGATGATAAAGAAACTGCTTTAGTTAAATTTGAATAATTATTACAATATTATTGATACTAAACCTTAATTTTACTTGTTTTAAAAAAATTCAAATTTTATTGAAAAAATACTATTAAAACTTTAAATTACCTTATGAAAAGTCGACTATTGATTTTATTGAAAAAATACTTATAAAATGTGATAATTTTACTTGTTTTTAAAAAAATTTTATTTTGTAGAAAATTTAGGCATATTTGTTAAAAATTTCATTAAAATTGCATATTTTTTATGATAATTTGACAAAAGCTGAAAATTGGCCAAAAAGTGGCAAAAATATTGCATAATTGTATTAAAAAACTGTGAAATTTGTTTGATTTTTGATTGTCTCCAAAAGTGAGCCAGAACCAACATGATACTATCTACATATATTTATATATATATATATATATATATATATATATATATATATATATATATATATATTTAAAGGTCTTAAAATGTAGAATAAAAAAGCCGTGAACCCGACCTCAATATAACTGTCGGGAGTAAAATGGCAGGCGTTCAAAAATTTAGAATAAAATAATATTATCAAAACTTTGAAATGCAATAACTTCCGACATATTTGACCTTTTGATGTCTGGTTTTCGGCTATGTACTCTCCTTACTAAGACCTTTAGGAGGTCAGGGGATGGCATAGAACACATTTCAACAAAAATTTGATGTCTAAAAATTTTTAAATTTTCTAGCCATATTTTGGCTTAATTTTACTACACTGCTGTGCGGATACAGTTCAAAGGCTACGCTAGTGTCAGTAGTGTCGTTTGTAGGCCTACGCCCCCGCTGTGTGCCAGTGTCACTTGAGTTGTTATTGTGTGTGTATTGAAACTGTCCCTAGTTGTAGTTAATATGATCAGCTGACTTGTTGACTACAAAAGATCATTGAAAAATATCTCTTGAAATTATCCATTAATTTAGTAATAATTTATCTGTGATCTATATTTTAAGGATTTCAGTATCATTCTGCTCATCAAGAATTCTTTTGGAAATGGTAACCCATCAGATTTAATTAGCATTAACACTATTTTTCAAAAAATCTTCATACTTAACCTCCTTCATAACTTTCATTATATATCAAAATGGTAAACAAAACACTATATTTTGCAACATTTCTTAAAATTTTATTTTATCTTAGACTGACAACTTTGATATGTAGTGAAATCGATTATACCTCCCCAAACTGTGTATCTCAGGATGAACCTCTAATAAGCTACCTTTTTTTATGAACTGCAATTGACAAAATGGAAAATATGTACAGTTAGTTTTGAATTGAAACGAATTAACAACCAACCAAGACGAAAGAAACACCTTAGTAATACGAGTAATTCTAACATAACAAAAGGGATATCCAAGGAAATTCAACTTTTTTAATAATTTTGATTTTATTATCTGGATATGTAGAACTGAACCCCGGGCCACAAAATAGTAAAACTGACTTTAAAGAAACCAAACCAAACCTGTTAGGTGAAGTTTGTCCTCATTGCTCCAAAAAAGTCAAAAGACTGGAATCACATTTGAAGGGATCACATCGGGATTGTATGCCAATACTTGAAAAAAAGTTAACCCTTGAAAATTCCCCCGTTTTGATCAAAACCCCTTTACTTTCTTATGTAAACAAACAAGACCTTTGCAATGATGATCTAAAAGTAACTATTGCAAAATTACAAGATGAATTAAGGAAGACATCTCGTGATATGACTACGTTTAAGTCGGAAAATTCTGATTTAAGAACCCTTTTAAATGATGTTAGTAATAAAAATCAGATTCTAGAAAGGAAATAGCACAACTAAAATCTGAGAATAAAATGGTCAGAAATAACTTGGATTCGTTGAAAATCAACTTCGTTGCAATACAACTAGCAGATGGCTTGATGACAATATCTTACAGGCTTACTTTAATTCTATTTCTAAAAGCATTGAGGGACAAACTGATATTTTAATAATTTGTCAAATTGATCCAATGACAGTACACCTTATTAAACATGGAAAGCAGACTTGTGTAGATGAAATCTTAGAAAGCCTATCCTACTTTGATAAAAAATGTGTTTCTGACTATAAATGATAATGAAAATCCAGATGTGGATTATAGTGGTAGTCACTGGAGTCTACTAGTTTGTCAACCTAAGGAAAGAAATGCCTTTTATTTGGACTCTGCTTCAAATACAAACTTGGAATCAGCTAATACGGTTGCACAAAAGTTACATATTAAGAAAGAAAATGCTAGAATCTTGGAATGTGTACAACAACAAAATGGATTTGAATGTGGAATTAATGTGATAGTGAATATCAGACTAATTTTGTTTGACATAATGAAATACCACATGATCAGTGCTTCTTATGATATTGATTTATTTTTAAGACTTGATTATGATAATACATTAAATCAACCTTTACAAGACAGTCATTCTGAAACCAACGGAAATATAGGTGCAGATTTGAAAATTTCAGAAACAAAATGTCATGAAATTCATGAGGAAATCTTACAACCCAACTACTTGTGCACGCATAAAGTTGAAATTTTTGGCGATAGCCATGGGAGAAGTCTAAATGGCCTACTGAATGAAAAATTGTTTACCAACTATAAAATTAAAAGTTTTATAAAACCGAATGGAAGACTTCATGATGTTACCCAAAATGCTCAGTCTGAGACAAAGAATATGACAAAAAATGACTTTTTAATTATTTTAGGAGGTACCAATGATATAGATGAAAATGTAAATTTAGATGTAATGATTGAAAATCTCTCTAAAACACTAGAAAGTTCTATAAATACTAATGTAATTGTTTCTAGCATTCCTTTTAGGTATGATTATCCTCATTTAAATAAAAAATATTAAATATAAATTACAATTTGAGAAAAATTGTCGAGAAGTTTGAACATGCTCATTTTTTTAACTCTTAAAAGCATGAATAGAAGATTTTATACGCAACATGGTTTATACTTTAACAAGATTGGTAAAAATCGATTTTCAAATTTAATTAAAGACCTAATTTATAATTATACGGTGAATACTAATTCACAATCTAATGATCCTTTTTTAGGGAAAAAGAACATTTTTTGAGGTCATTTAAGTTGTTTAGTTGGAATATTAGGGGATTAATAAAGAAAATTGACATATTAAAAATTATATTAGATGAGGAAAATACAGACATTGTATGCCTGACCGAGCACTGGTTTGAAAAATCAGATCTTGAACATGTTTTCATACCAGGATATATCACTGCAGCTGCTTATTGTAGAACAAAATTTATCAGAGGAGGAAGTCTTATTTTTTTAAAGGAAAACATAACATTCAAAAGATTGGATAATCTAAATAATTTATCAGAGGAAATGATTTTTGAAGTTGCAGCTATCAAAACTGTTGATTATAATATAGTAGTTTTATCAATATACCGACCATACACAAAAAATATGGAAAAATTAAAAAGATTTTTTACGAAACTTACTCAGACTCTTGATGAAGCAATAAAATTAAAAAGTGTATTGTTTATTGCTGGTGATTTTAATATCAATTTAAATGAACAAAATTGGGATTCTTCTACATTATTGGGAATAATGAATAGCTATGGGCTTAATAGATCAATATATGATATCACAAGGCCAGGTAGAGTTAACGATGGTAGTTGTATTGATAATATATTTACAAGTCTTGCTCTGGAAATGATTCAAGTGAATACATTAAGAACACTGACCTCTGACCATAGTGCCTTGACATTGAAATTTAATATCCCATAGCAAAAATGAGACATTACCGACAAATATTACACCAAACATTCAATATGTAAGACATATGTCTCAATATAACATGATTACTTTTAAGAAAATTATGTATGAAATGAATTGGTTTCAAGTTTATTCAAGCAAGAATTTAGAGGATAAATTTAACATATTGTTTGAGAAGATGACTGAAGCAGTGAATGTGGCATTTCCTTTGCAGACTGTAAAAAGTATTACACCTAATAAAAATAAGTGGTATACAAAAGAACTAAGGAAATTAAAAGAAGAATGTTTAAGGGTCTATAATGAATTTAAAATAAAGGGCACCGAGTGTATAAAGAATACATATATTAATCTATTAAAGTCATACAAAAGACATGTAAAATTGGCCAAAATAGAATATAATAGCAAAGAAATTCAATATGATCGAAATAACAAGACAAAGGCCATATGGAATGTAATAAAAAGGATTACTGGGTCAAATGTACATAAAATAGAGTATGTGTCTATTAATTCTTTAGATGCGGAAGGTTTCAACCAAACATTTGTAAGCAGTGCTGAAAACATAATTAAAAACATTCAACAAAACTCAATGTATCATTTTAAAAATTACTTGGAAGCTTACAAAAAGAAAAGGCAGATAAAATTTAATTTACAACATGTAACTGTTGAAGAAGTTTATAGTATTATAGAAAATCTCAAATCTAGTAACTGTCAAGATGTTTTTGGATTAAGTCCAAAAATGTTAAAACTTGTATCCAAAGAAATATGTGAAATAATAACAACTCTATTCAATAAATGTCTTGACGAAGAAAAATTTCCAAAAATTTGTAAGCAAGTTAAAGTAATTCCAATACACAAAGGTGGCACAAGTGACTATATTAATTTTAGGCCAATATCTATAGTACCAACAATATCCAAAGTATAAGAAAAATTAATGTTTAATCAAATTTATGATTTTTTTAAGAAAATGAACTATTTAGTGGAAGCCAATATGGTTTTAGAAGAGGATTGAATTCAAATAAGGCTATCAATAATCTTATCAAAGATTCAGTAAATAAAATTGAAAATGGCAGGCTTGTATGTTTCAGATCTTTTGATGTCTCTAAAGCTTTTGACACTGTTGACCACAAAATTTTAGTAGACAAGTTACAATTTTATGGATTTGAAAAAAAGTCATTAAACTTAATAAAATCATATCTAGAAGAAAGAACTCAATATGTAAATTTTAATAATGAAAATTCCGGAGGTCTTAGTGTTAAAGTGTGAGTTCCACAAGGGTCATGCTTAGGACCATTACTTTTCAATATCTTCATTAATGACCTACCATTTAACATTGAAAATTCTTGTTCATCTTGTTTTTTATATGCAGATGATTTAGGAATTAATGCATGTGGAAATTCTGAAAGTGAACTTATTCAAAACTTAAATAATACTACGTCAATCATAACAAATTGGTGTCAATCAAATAAATTAAGATTAAACGTGAATAAAACTCAAAATCTAGAAATAAGTTTCTCCAAAAGATTTTTCCTCTATAAAAATACGGCTTCATTAAAATTTTGGGAGTAATGATTGATTCTCAACTTAATTGGCAATATCAAATTTATAAAGTTTTAAGCAAAATTTCAAAAGGATTGTACATCATAAGAAGACTCAGAGGAAATGTTACTGAAGAAGTACTAATTACTGCATTTTATGGCTGCTTCCAATGCCATATCATGTATGGAATTACAGCCTGTGGTAATGCTCCCTTAGCAGATAAGGTTTTTAAAAAGCAAAAACAGGCAATAAGAATTATTTGTGGAGCTAAAAAAAGAACACACTGCAAGCCACTTTTTCAAAAACTAAAAATTTTAACGTTACCATCTATTTACATTTTACAAATTATTTTAAATGTCAAACAACAAATGAAAAATCTGCCTCAAAATTTTAGTACACATTCACATGAAACAAGAAACAATTTTAAATTGAAGACATATAACTGCAAATATAATAAATCTCAAAGAAATATTGAATGTATGGAAATTAAATTATTTAATACATTGCCCACTACTTGGTTGGAAATAACAGAAAAATCATTAAAGAAAAAATTGACTGAACAATTAATTAAGAAATCACCATATAAAATTGAAGAATGCTTATCGAAGAACTTTTGGATTTCTTAGAGTAATATTTGAAATTTTTGTTGACTATGTAAACTATTGCTATGTATATATTTTATACCAATGCAATAAAATATTATTATTATTATTATGGATTGGTCAAGGGATCAAATTGTATCATTAATTGACCTATATCAAGAAAGGCCTGTTCTGTGGAAACCAACGTTACCAGAATACAAATACAAGAACAATAAAAAAAGATGCTTGGAGTGAAATAGCTGAATCAATAAACTTCAACAAAGCAGTGATGAACTTGACTGACTGGACGAATGTTGAATTTCTGTTGCCGATAAAAGTTGCAGTGGAACAAGTGACAATGTATTTTGTATGCAACAAAAAGTCGGCAACAAAAAGTCAACAACAAAATGTTACAGACACAAAAATTGCAGACAAATGTCTGCAACTCCAGTGTATACGCGGCTTAAGGTTTTACCTTGATAGATAATTTATTATTCACCCAAGGCATAACATTTTTTGCTTATTTAAATACTATATTTCCTTCTTCTGTCGTATTCTATTTTCTTCTATTCTATTTTTTATGTAAAGGTTTTTACACAAAGCGAAATCAATCAGCAACAGGCATTGACATCCAAACTAATTATCCAACCTATTGATCGAGGCAATAAAAAACCAGACCGGAACAGTCCAATTTAGCCTGGGCCTTGTAAAAGTCGTACACTCAAATGTTCAAGTCGATAGGTACTGTGTAACACGCAGTAATCACAATTATTTTATGCAGTATCAGTAGCAAGATTGCCTTTAGTAATACAAATTTCCTAAATTCTATGAATGATCAAAACTTTGCATAACTTTCCGTTAAAAACTACCATAAAAATTGTTTCTGACAAAATCATGTCAATTTAAGAAATCTGAGTTAAGTATATAGTCTGACCTTTGGTTTGTTGACTGTTTAGGTACGGGTGGGACAAAGTGATGCTGATCTACGAGAAAGACGGGTGTCGCCAGATCTCCGGCAAACACACGTGCAAACTCATGATGGAGACACTGGTGGAGTTCTTCAAGCGACGGGGACTGCACTACGGCTCGTACGACCTGGAGAAGAACGCCGCGGACGGGCTGCTGCTCAACCTGCGCCGGGAGCTGGGGTACCAGTATAACAGTCAGTATCACGTATCAGTATAATAGTCGGTATGACATACCATAGATACCGTGGTAACGCTGGGGAACTAGTATTTATAGTCAGTATGCCATATCGTAGGTACCATGGTAGAGCTCGGTTATCAGTACAGCATAACCATGAAGCCAAACCAAATATTATTTAAGTTATTGTTATGTAATGTTGAATCAGTCAATATGTAAGTGTTAGTGTTAAGAAGGACTATGCCTCACAAGATGTTTAAAATGGACTCCTCCCATGTAATTGGGTTTTATAGCTTGTATTGAAGCATGTATTAAATAAATAAATAAATAAATAACAGTCAGTATCATATATCAGAGATACCTTGGTACACCTTGGTACCAGTATACCTATCAGTATCACATATCAGAGATGCCTTGGTAGAGCTTGGTACCAGTATAACTATAAGTATCACATAGCATCATAGATGTCTTGGGAGAGCTGGGGTACCAGTATAACAGTCAATATCACATATCAGTATAATAGTCAGTATGCCATATCGTAGTAGGTACCATGGTAGAGCTGGGTTATCAGTACAGCATAACAGTCAGTATCATATATCAGAGATACCTTGGTATACCTTGGTACCAGGATAACTATCAGTATCACATATCAGAGATGCCTTGAGAGAGCTTGATGCCAGTATAAATATCAGTAACACATAGCATAGATGTTTTTAGAGCGCTGGGGTACCAGTCTAACAATTTGTATCATATCAGAGATGCCTTGGAATAGCTTGGGTAACAATATGACTCGCATAACAATATCAGTATCACATAGCATAGATGTATTGGGAGAACATGTTTAAGAAGTAGACGAGCCGCCACAAGAGCGAGAATTCCCGCAGACAGAGTTCGTAAGTCGGAGGCCTATAAGGTTGCGAGAAAATCTCTCCGCCAGGCGATCAACAGGAGCAAGGCGAATAGCTGGAGACTTCGTGACGACGTTGACTCGTGGGGCCCGTGGGGCCTAGGTTACAAACTTGTAACACAGAAACTCGGCGCCCGCTCTCCACCTTCCATCATGGAGGGCGCCACCATGGGGAGGATCGTCACTGCGTTGTTTCCTGAACATCCACAGCGACCGCCGGTTGACTTCGGACGGGTAGAGGACGTTCCACTTTTCACATTCGAGGAGCTGGAAACCACCGTTCTCTCCCTGAAGAGCAACAAGGCTCCTGGCCCGGACGGGATTCCCAGTGAGGCTTTAAAGAAAGTATATTCAATTAACGCTGACTTGTTGTTGAGAATGTACAATGCCTGTTTTAGGTAGGGTACATGTTTTAGGTACAATTGCCTGTAGAAGGGGTGTTTCCGGCTCCCTGGAAAACAGCCAGGCTTGTACTGATCAGCAAGGGATAAGGTGATCCCGAGCTGCCGTCGTCCCACAGGCCTCTCTGCATGTTGGACACGGCTGGGAAGCTGTTCGAGAAGCTGATCCGTTCCCGCCTGACTTCTGCCGTGGAAGCTGCCGGGGACTTATGCCCCCGTCAGTACGGCTTCAGAAAGGGACGGTCAACGATCGACGCTGTCACCGAAGTCCAGAGAGCTGTGGAGGAAGCCGAGAGCCACAACCATTTCTCTCGCCGAGTAGTGCTTCTCGTTACGCTTGATGTCAGGAATGCCTTTAACTCGGCGAGGTGGATCGATATGTTGGATGCGCTTCGCAACACCTTTCGCGTTCCTGCATATCCGTTGTGGCTCATCGAGGATTATCTTCGATCTTGAAGCCTGATTTATGACACAAGGGACGGAACTCGGACGATGGAAGTCACTTCTGGTGCCGCACAAGATTCAATACTCGGCCCGGATCTCTGGAACGTTGCCTATGACAGCCTCCTGGGGTCCGAGATGCCTGAGGAAACTAATTAGGTTGAGTACGCCGATGACGTCGCAGCTCTCATTGCTGCACGCAACGTTGAGCTTTCCCAACTAAAGTTGAACCGAGTCATGTGTGTGGTCAACACCTGGATGTTAGATCACGGTCTCTCGCTTGCTCTCAGTAAGACGGAGATTGTGATCCTCACGAAGAAGAGGATCGACACCGTCGTCCCACTCCAAGTGGGAAGGGAGGTGGTCACATCAATTCGTGCCGCCAAATACCTCGTAGTTATGGTGGACACCAAGATAAGCTGAAGGGATCAGATCTTCCGTACGGCGGACAAGGCCGCTAAGGTAGTCACTTACCTTAGTAGGCTAATGGCCAATGTTCGGGGGTCCCCGATCCAGTAGAAGACGTCTGTTGATGTCCGTGGTCCAGTCCGTTCTTCTTTATGGAGCAGAGGTGTGGGCAGACGCTCTCGATAAAGAGTTATACAGGTTGCGACTCGCCCGGGTTCAGCGTCAAGCGGCGCTCCAGGTGTTTTCCGCCTACCGGACAGTGTCCGAGCCTGCCGTCCTGGTGGTCGCCGGAGTAATTCCTGTCAAGCTCTTGGCAGGAGAGAGGAAGGCGATTTATCAGAGACAAGGCGAGATCGGCAAGGACACGGCAATAACAGAAGAGCGCTCCCGAACCTTCCAGCAGTGGCAACACAGCTGGGAGCATGACACCCGGGGACGATGGACTGCGCGACTTATCAGGTCCAACCATGGGTAGAACGGCGGCGTGGGGAGGTGGACTACTACCTGACCCAATTTTTGACAGGTCACGGCTATTTTCGGTCGTACCTGAACCGGATGGGAAAGACCGGTTCACCGGACTGCATTTATTGCCCGGGCGTTCCCGAAGATGCGGAACACACTTTCTTCCGCTGTCCCCGTTGGGAAGGGCCCCGCCTGGAGGCCACACAAATTTTTTGTGCATTTTCAATGGACTCGGTCTGCCAAAAGATTTAGGACGATGAGGGCAACTGGGATTGTTTGTCACAGTTCATCCGGTGCATCCTTCTGAAAAAACCCGATCTGGACCGCGAAGTGGCCCAGATCCCTTGATCGAGCGGCTGGATAAGGAGCGAGCCCCACGGGCGTAAGCCAAATTTATTCCTAGCCTGACATAAATATCAGCGAGATATTATCAGAGACATAATCAAATAGCGAGATAAACAATTCCAGGTTAGAATCCTAAAGAGTAGAGGACGTTTTTTAGTGGGTAAACCCGTTTTTTATAGGGGAGCCTCACACTGCATGCTGGCCACCTGTGTGCGTAATGCATTTTTCCGCCTCTCAGTAAAAAAAACCGGGGTACCAGTGTAACAATTTGTACCATATCAGAGATTTCTTGAATAGCTGGGGTAACAATATGACCCCATATTAGCTGGGGTAACAATATGAGCGGTTCATATTATAAGTCTGAATTCACATAGAGTGAAAAGATGTAGTATCTGTTAGCCCTGCTGTAGATGTTACTTGTCACCTTTCGAACAATAAGTATGGTTTTCAAAGTGTTGTATGTTGTATGTACCACAGAATTAGTATAACACTATTAATAATATAATTACGCCTCGCCCTTAAATTATTAAATTCTATACCACTTTAAACATTTTGTATCATTTTACAACATATAGAGCGAAGCTCGGCTCCCTGGTACTTTACTTTATATTTCAAAATCTTGGAAGGAGATATTGTTTAAAATTCAATTTAAGATTATTTTGGTCGAAAAATAACTTTAGAAACAGTATCAAATTCAGGAAATGTCGTTTGTTGGTTTTTTTTTTTTGTGAATAAGAGTTTGAAAATGGCTATTTTTAACATTGGTATAATGGTTTGCCAATTTGGTAATGAAAGGTAAACAAAAATAAAAGAATACTACTTTTAAGCATTTGTTTTGAAACAGCTCTTAACTTTGAAAAGGTAAAGTCGGTTGTTGATGTAAACTTAAAATCCTCTTTCCAATGCTTATATAAAAAAGTGAATTAAAATTGACGAGCAAGGCTGGGTCAACCCTGCACTGTTTATTTAAATGATTTAAAGCCCAATAATTCGTAGTAAGAAGGTTATACCTTACAAACAGGAATTCCAGGACTAATATTAATTGTTCTCTACCCAATATATTATTACCATACATGAGTTTAAGAAATAATTTGTATATCAAAGTGAAGGTAGTGTACTTGTTGGTTTTATATATAAAAACACCAAGTGCAAAAAGGTTTTTCGAATGAATTATTTTAAAAATAATTTTCACGACTTAAATCACATCCTATTGTGTTTTATGACATTCCAAGTTGGGCCGTGATTTCAAGTATTTGATAACAATAAAGTTTCTGAATATATCCACTATAAAATACTTACCATGGTGTATCGGTAACTCAAAGAAAGTGTAAACGTATATTGTAATTAGAGAAAAGTTTTCATTATTTGCTTTTTACATAAAGAACAACACATTACAAAAATATTTTTTTTTTTTTATATTATGCCTTTTCATTGTGGAAGTGTATTAATCACAACAAAATGCTTAAACAGAAAAAAACCTCTAACGTAGAAAATTTGTATTCTTAAACAATTGGAGACGAGAAATCCATCTCCGATTGTCGAATAACAGAAACGAGTTATCATTCCCATATTTTCCGTTCAAAACCGTCTTGATCTTAGCCTTGTTTCTCAATATTTTTTAGATATCAGATTCATGACAATATTATTGAAAGCAATTAACAACTGAACCGTATATCCTCCCTGTATTATTATACAATGCAATACTTCAAGGATAAATTATTAGTTCTTCAATTGAGTAATTCATAAACAACAGGAGCCTACAACATGAGTTTTTTATCAACAGGAGCTTTCAAAAACAAAATGAACTCAACCGTGTAATGGACAAATTTAATATTGCTTCTATAACAAATCAAATAGTAGTAATATTGCCTTGAATGAAAGATATTGAAAACAATAAAATGCCGTTGCTCAACTAAGGCAGAACGTTTCCTCTTTGTGACCTATCTTTTTAAATACAAAATGAAAATGTCAAAGCTTGCCTTTTGTTTATATCGGGTTGCAATAAGAGAGCAAACACTTAATGAATCATTACTTCCGCTGCTAGAAAATAATTTGTAAGGGCAATTGATTAAAGTTATGTTTTATACTGGTTTAGTAGTTTGTGGTTTAAATGATTAAAACAGCAGTGAATATTTAAGGAATAAGAAAACAAACTACAATATACGAAACGCAAACACGTTTGTTTAGTAAAAGATTAAAATAATTAATTAATAAAAATGAATTGCCAAATATGTATTTTAATACTGATACTGGGAAGGAAATTATTTATAACATGAATAAAACAAGAAATTGTAGCAAACCCACAAACTGTAATACAAAATGCCTGTGTACCTTCATTTACATGGTTCTTGTTTACCTTGATAGAGGTAACCATATGTCTGACTCAGTATAATATAATCCTCTGATAACATCTCTTTCAGGGTTGACAGAACATCAATTGATGCAGTTTTCATACGGTCCATATAATCCAGCAGCTCCTCCCGAGTGACTGATGCAATGTATACACGCTAACGAATCACCGCACAACTTCTGCCGGCGCATATCAAATCTCTCCAACTCGTCCACTTTGTGTTATCAGAAAAAAGTTGGACTTATTCGTTTTTCCTTTTTCTTAAGCAAAACGTTGAATTGAAAAATGCATTTAAATAATTGTATAAAATGAATGCAAAATATACCTTTTTTCGAAATGTGTTAAGACAATCAACACAATTACACTTTCAAATACACCGTTTAGAAGTAATTTGTTAAAGTACATTAGTGTTGTCAAAGTGTGGACAATGTCCATCAGCCGTAAACAAGCTTTACTTCATACTACCGATTTTATGTTTATGAACATGCGCTTGCTTTGCTGTAGAATGGTACTTCTACTGGTGAAACCATTCCATGAAATAAAAATTTTACCTACATATTGTAGTATTAGTTTGATGTAAAACTAAAATCTATTATTATTTTAATAGCTCTGTCTATAGATATTCGGAATACTTATGGCATCACAAATATTACAACACCAATCAATTTACCTTTATAAAAAGTTTGAAAATAAATTTTTCACTGACTGTAGGAAAAAAAGTAGGCTTCTAGGGCTTGATCAATTTAATCGGGCATATCGATTTTAAGTCTTTTTAGTGAAATTTTACAGAAGTTTTACAGTTAAACCAGGGTTAAACTGTAAATATATTTAGTCAATTCCAAAATATTATAAATTTTTCTCCGATTCGTAAGTTATCGACGACAAGAAAGATCAGGTACTGGTGTCGCAGCCCAGCGGTGGAGCCGCGAACTTTCTCTCCCTGTTTCAAGCTGTTCCCGACAGAGAGTTCTGCCTGTTGAAGTAGGAAACAAAGCAATGAGTGATGAAAATCAAACTTAGTATTAAAATACCCCCCGTCGCAGCAGACCTGCGTACTCAGCGAATTTCCAAATTAGTAATATTAATTTTGACCAGCTAAACTTGTAAACAAAATTTCATCACGTTCTCATAAATAGGGAAATAAATGTCTATTCTACTTAGGATAAATATAAGGAAAGAGTATGCAGGTATGCTGCCATGGGGGACACTAAAAGTAGGTTTTTAGCATAGAAAAAAATTTATTTCGACCATATAAAGCCATATAGTAAATTTCATCAATATCTGTCCATAAATAAAAGAGTTTGCCTATTCTCCATATGATTAACATGGGAAAAGAGTATGCAGGTTTGCTGCCATGAAAAGTACAAAAACCAAGATTTTTTACCTTAAATGTATGAATCTCAACCAAATGAAGCTAAATACCAAGTTCCATCCATAAATATTGGTTAATAAGTGAAATATTAACACATCCTTATTCTCCATAAGATTAACATTGGAACCCCAAAAGACAATGTACTATCTTTAGACTTTGTAATATCTCGGTAACCAATGGAGATAGAGCAAAGCTTCAAAATACTAAATTGTGTGTTTTTTTGAGCTAAATCCAATGGTCAAAATAAAAATTTAAAATATTTAAAATTTACATATGAAAAATGCAAAAAACCCATTTTTGGGGTACAAAACCCCCCAAAACTACCCCTTCCGGTAGGTCGACATGTCTGGTTTTCGAACTCATCCGAATAAACGTAGGATTACACATCTCTACCAAATTTGGTGTCGATTGGACCATTTTTACGAGAGTTATCGTGTCTAGGGACGCATATATATATATATATATATATACAGGGTGTTCGGAAAAAACGTTTCAGGAATTCAGGAGGTTATTGCCCACATAAAAATAAGCAAAAAAGTCCCTGTAAACATATGTCCTAAAATGCCTCGTTTACCCGCTAGCCGCCATTTTGTTTTTTACACTAAAAAATTTTTATTTCCGTAATGGATCATTGTATCAAGTTAATATTTGGCATGAACCTTCATCATAGCAATGCCCATTTTCAAGAAAAAAGTTATTTTTTTCCAATGTGTATTTTCAAAATGGCGGCCATTTTAAAATTTTAAACCAAAATATCTCAAAACAGGTAAATTTTATAAAAATTTTACTGGACACAAAAAAGTTGACAAATTTAATTATCTAACCAATGGTACCAAGTTTGTAAGGATCTGACAACAAATAACGGAGTTATTGAGATTTTTCAATTAAAATTACCTTAATTTGCATTAATTACAATGCAAAATCAATGTTTTTATGCAGAAAAATCTCAATAACTCCGTTATTTGTTGTCAGATCCTTACAAACTTGGTATCATTGGTTAGATAATTAAATTCGTCAACTTTTTTGTGTCTAATAAAATTTTCATAAAATTTACCGGTTTTGAGATATTTTAGTTTAAAATTTTAAAATGGAAGCCATTTTGAAAATACACATTGGAAAAAAATAATTTTTTCCTTGAAAATGGGTATTGCTATGATGAAGGTGCATGCCAAATATTAATTTAATACAATGATTCATTACGGAAATACAAATTATTTTGTGTAAAAAACAAAATGGCGGCTAGCGGGTTAACGAAGCATTTTAGGACATATGTTTATAGGAACTTTTTTGCTTATTTTGATGTGAACAATAACCTCCTGAATTCCTGAAACGTTTTTTCCGAACACCCTGTATATATATATATATATATATATATATATATATATATATATATATATATATATATATATAATTTTTAATGACTATTATTTTTGGTCTCTGGGCACCTAAAAACGAAAAAGTAACATGGTCCCGGGCTTAGGTCTTACCATGAGACCTACGGTAATAGCTTATTCCCTATGGGAAATTCGCTAAAACTAAGCTTTTTCATAGAAAATACTACATTTTGAGTAAAAATCTTGTTAAGCATTTACTAGAGGTGGTAGTATATTTTTGCTAGAGTATGGTCAATACTTTCCGGTTATTACTAAGGCACAGACAGTATTTCCCCTATTTCATTATTCATACCATACTAACTATTCTTAGTAACTTAATTGATGTAATTAATAGGTCTACTTTACATAATTCATCGATTAACAAACTAAAGTAATTGCTGGATAAGAAAGTAAAATAATTAATAAAATGTTATTTTTTAATTTTGTCAAATGTATTAAACTCCAAATTGTCTTAAGAAGACTATTTTATTCGTTAAAAGTTTGTCAGTCTAATGTCGTTCACATCAGTGCTAAAAGATTTATGGAGGATAATTATCGAAAATGTTTTAAAATTCTTTCGACATTAACCCATCCCCCTCCCAGACCAATAAAAAAAAATGTTATGAATACCAGTGATTAAAATTTATCAGACTATAAATTGACAATTTTTAAATTTGAAATACTATCCAATTGTCTTAAAAAAGAATAATCAAGAGTTCCCCATTTTAATCGATGTTTATTAACGTGTTGTAATAAGTACCAGTTGGACCGAGCTTAAGCTCGATGAAATGATTACTTTCGTTCTCACCTAAAGCGAAAGGTGGTGCGCTTTGGTATAATTTTCCTAAACTACAGGTTAAAGATGTAACACATTAATTTATATCTACAGTTATCAGTTGATTTTTGTTCAATTAAAAATAGCCATAAGTATAACGTGGAAACCTTAAAGGGTTCTAGGACAAAAACGGGATTTTCCCCAGATATACGAATAGCTCCAATTGATTCCTCCTGGCCAAAAGCCCTATAAAAAATCAAAAATCCTTAAAGGGAAAAAGGTTTGCCCGTACTAAAAGTACTTGTTTAAAATATCCATAACACACATGGGAACTTTGAAGAGTCCTAGGACAAAAACTGGAATTTTTACAGCCATGGGACCAGTTCCAGTCGAATTGTGGTAGCTAAGACCCCCATATAAAAAAAATCAAAAAACCTTGGAGGGAAAAAAGTTTGCCAGTAAGTTGCCGTGTTTTAGAGTATAAAATAAACAATTAATTTAATGCAAGCATGCCATACCATTGATAGCGTCTTAAATTTAAAGTTAAATTGATAAACACATTGTTGTTTTATTATTACTTTTAAAACTAGAAAATGCACTGATAACCTGAATTCAATCTTAAAACTACACATGGTGGAGGTGGTTCCCCGCTTCACCGCTAGGCTGCTCCAGCTCCCAGTCCCTTACTTAATACTATTTGCATCAAGTAAAACAAGTTACATAAATTTATCCCATGACTTGAGAAGTTTTTAATTAATGCTTTTTTTAATTAAAGGAAATAAGCTATGTTAATTGGTTTGACTACTACTTTTTTATCAATTAAATAAAACTTGAAATTTTACTTCATAATACATCATTTACATTTTTTTACAATTAAAATAATTATTACTCAGCCAATTTATACTGCAGTCTAATTACCATATTATATACCAATAAATCATGTATGGGAGAATTAGAGTAACACCAAAATTTATTACAATTAGTTGTTACTCTAACTTCATTGATCTTATATAGATACATTTTTAACCTTATTTAAAAACTAGTACGACCAAGATAATTTAAATCTTTGGTTTTTACAAACAACAGATCTTTTGTTAGATGTTTTACGACATTTTCACGTCCCACGCTTAGGGAGAGAAGTGCCGCTTAAGATTTAGTGAGATTTCATTCTTAACCCTGGCGGGCCCCTGAAATGACTCTTAATAACGTCAAAAGATACCTTGTGTCTGCCATCGTTCACTAAAAATATGTTTTCTTTGCCTTTACAAACAAATAAGTTTAAATGAGGGACGGAATTTTTTATAACTTGTGTTAAGACCTGCATAAAATATTATTAATGCAAATATAAATCATTTTCTCAACGTCAAGCGATGCTGTTAAACTTCCACACAATCTGATGATATGGCGGTAGTAAAATAATCCTTTACTTGAACCGATCCTGAAAGCACTTCTACAATGCTTTATTTACATAGTATTAATACTAGAGGTCGCCCACTGGTCGAGATTCGACCAAATTGTCAGATGATTTATCTAGACCCTTTGTAGGCCCTGTCTGGACCCAATTAGATTTAAAATATTCTATAACTGAAACATCTGTTCTTTCTGTTTTGCTAGCGTTCGTTATTACAACTATTATATTCAATCAATTACTTTTCTTCCATAATACTTACATTGAAACTTTGAAAGCCCTGGAGGCCAATCAATACTAGGCAAGCATGTTTCTTTTCCTCTTTTTTGCTTAGTAGGAGAAATCAGCGCATACCGTTAGAAGTGTAGTGACCTGTATATGAGAAGAATCACATTATAATTTCCATATGCCTCCAGGGCTGTGCCCTATGGGCTTTCAGAGTTAATCTTATGGGATAACGATAATTGATTGAATGTTTAAACAGCTGTTATGATAACAAATGCTAGCAAACCAGGAAGAACACATTGTTAAGTTATAAAAAGTTTTAAACCTCATTGAATCAAGATGAATTGAGTTTTTGGTACAAATTTCGACCAGTGGGCGATCCCTAGTGTGAATTATTTTGCTAATATACAGGACACTACCTTTCTAAGAGTAAACACAGATTTGTCTTACAATGCACACAAGCTGAAAAAGGAGGAAAATCAACATGCTTGCCTTTTAATACATAGAAGATGCTTTAATCCAATATTTGTTATTGAGAATACATGATTATTGAACGTTTTTGCATGTGCGATTTTTATATTTACGACAAACCCTATTCTTAGTAAATATATGAAAATCAGTATGAATCAGTGTTGTAGTAATTTTATATAAATATAAATGATATATTAATGAACTCTAAAATATTATTAAACTAGTTGTTTTAAATAATATTTTCAGATCAATAAGACATTGTAGGGGGTTTACCAATACATTAAAATTAAGGAAGCGTAACTTGTTACACTAATTCTTAATGTAACAACATACAGTTTACATTTTAAAACACACCACGCTTAATAAGCTAAGAATACATATTTATATTAATTTAGTATATTTCTGAATAATAGAGACAATTTACAGGGGTTGAAAGTAATATCGATACTTATTTAATACGCTGAGGCTTTTTTGTTAAGAGAACTCCTCTTACAAATTTTAACGGATTTTTAAGGTTTTGTTGTCGATGGATAGGGCTTAGCCTGTAGTTGTTTCCCCAAAAATTGATTAGAATTGGACTTAAATTAAAGGCGCTATCCGTGATTGAAGTTTGAAATTTTTCCATTACAATAACATTAATGTTGAGTTGAGTATTTAAAACATCCGTTAATGTACAGCTGTAAATAAGAGTAGTTTTGTGTTTCGATAATCACAACATTGAATTGGGCGGGAGTAATTTAGTTAGGACTAAAAGTAAAATTTTTAGCAAATATCTTAATGAAAGTGCTCGATTTTGAGAAACAAGTATACTAGTTACATAAAATAGAAAATTTATTAAACCTGCTCATTTAATTTCAAAATATCAAATTATATATAGTTTAGTATTTATATAAAATGTTTGTTATTAGTATTATTTTTAAAATAGAATTTGAATGTAAAATAACATTGAATGTTAAAGTAAATGTAAAAAGTGTTTTCATTCTGAAGCTAGAAAAATGTACCAAGTAATTATAAATAAAGGGATAAGTCAAAATCGGTTAAACATTAAACTTCAACCTACAAATTATTGTTCTCAATTTTAATGATACCATATTGGTCTCATTAGTCATTTCAATCAAAAGAGCTAGTAGTTGGGGGTAAATAGAAGTACATGAAGGTGCCAGACTAATTCCCAGATCCCTCATGTCATTAAGCCCACGAGCACCCTCGATCTACCACCTACCTCTTCTCTTCTCTTCCACCTTTCACTCCAAAATCTCTCCAGTTATATATTAATGAACTCAAATATACTTCATATATTCAAATGAACTTCATATACTTTATATACGACCGTTACAATAAGTATCAATAATAATTAAAAAAAAGTAGTACTGTACATTCAGTACAATTTATGCTGTAGTTTATTCATGGCCTGATCAAAAGAGTGTGGTTTAATGTTAGTGGGAATGACGATTAAAACTAGAGATATTGGGTGTGGCTACGTTTTAAATGTGTGACCTTGCTTATAAATGGTCGATATGTTCGTAGCTTTATATTTGCAAAATTTAAATTGGTCGTGACGAATAGATACTGTTAGGCAATACTCTAAGATATTATTATCAAATTGAATGCTTGAGGAGGAAACCCCTTGTGGAAACACACAAAAAAAACAAATATATTAAAAGTATTGTATATCGCCAGCTTTACTTGTAACTGGTTACTATACGCATATAGCAGTTGTGTATTATTTTTAATACACATATTGTGGGTGTTTTCTAGTTAAATAGCATTACTGTACTAATGGAACCAGACCTCCTATCGTAATATTTAGATTTTCCCTTCTTAACTCCATTAAATTTTGGCAACTATAACAATAAGTTATTTACTACTAGTCATTAATTTAGTTTCATAATATTACTTCTCTTTTTAATTTAAATAATTGATAATAACAACGAAATTGAAAGCATGAGTTATGCATCGGACTGTTCCAAAAACAATATAATACGTTAGAATTGTTTTCTAACTAATTAATAAGTGCAAACTTATTCACAATGTGAAAGATTCATGTTTCAGGGTGCTGCTAGAAAATTGGCTTTTTGCACTGTGCTAAAGTTAGTCAAACTTCAGTCCTTGTCGATCAATAAGAGGAAGGAATCACTCACTGTCTGTAGAAAGATTAATAAAAATGCAGTTTAAAATACTCTGTTCCTAAGACTGTATTTCTTATACTAAAATTACAGTGGATGCTAAAATCTAGAATTAAACGAATTCATAAATTCTTCGTGATTGATCATAGGGCATTTAAGGATATAAACATCTATCTTCTTATTTCTATAAGGGTTTCGTCTGTTACGTCCCTTTTTCTCTCGACATACTGAACCAATTTTTAAGATTGATGTGTCATTTTAAAGCTTAGGATAAACCGCAGTGACGTATCGTAATTAAAAACGTCATATTGTTTCGAGCTTCACCCCCCTCGCCTTTGATTTATCTGTAGAGGCATTGACTATGTACACTAACGTGAATAGACCTCTCATTCAATGCATTTAGTTTGAGGCAAAAATTTGGAAGTTCGGTGGACGCCGCACCAGAGTCACTGCCATCGATGTTGTTATTATTCAGCTGAATTTACAGTGCTGCCAAAACATTTTACCAAAACCTAAACATAACTTTCAGTTATAAAATGTTTCATCCTTGGTTTAGAAGAGTGGTAATACTGATTTATCTATCATGTGTTACGCGTACTTCGATGGACGCCACCGTCAATATGCTTCACACACGCCTATGCTATGAGAAGTCTACTCACGTAGTATACAGAGTCAAAGGTAGAGGTCTCTTTAAAATGTTGACAAACTTTTATTGCAAGTTCTTTAATGTGAATTGTAATTTAACAGCTGATTACCTTCAGATGAGTTTTAAAAGCCAGACAGTAAACAAAAATAGATCTCTGTCACTTCGTGATCAACATTCACGTACTGAAGGTGAGTTTCACTCATACAGAATCATAAAATGCGCAATTTGCGCACGGGCCACCTCGTAACATTTATTTTCTTTTACTTAAAATCGTGTGCTGTATTCCTCAAGAATCTCAATCATAATCCAACACTTTGTTTTTGAGTGGGAACTGCCTTGTAACATTTGTACAGTGTAACTTTTTAGCTTTGAGTGAAATTTCACCCCTCGTCTACTTGTGCACACAGAGGTCAAATAAATTAGTGGTTTTCAACAGAATTCAAGATTAAATTTGCTCAGTAAAATATTTAATGATACTTTGATATAAGAAGTTAATTTTAATTAGTAATCAAACTAAGTCAATTCACTCATTTTGGACCAGAAAAAACTTGCTATAATGTAAATCGTATTCTTTTTGTGCCAAAACGCGTGGGTCGTTATTTAGATACACCATTGTGTGCAACTAAAACCAAACTCAGGGTTCGAGACCAACATTGAGCACATAAACTACCGCCGTATAAGGCCGCGAAGCGTCGGTGTTTAGCATACAACAGCAGCTGCGACGGCGGCGACGGTAGCTGCGGCGCTGTGAAGGCTGTGTCCCATAAATTAGCAATAAATGTCGTAGTGGACGTCGTGTGAAACGCCGAGGCTCCGATCACAGGCCGGGGGACCAGCGAGCGATAACATACAACGTTACTATGTATTCATGTACTAAGTATGATGATTTAGAAGAGAAAATGAATTATTTGCAAAACTGAAAATATATGGGGTCATTGAAAATCCTGTGAATAGGCCTAATTTAAGTTATTGTGATGTGACTAATTAAAGATAAACATGTCAATAAAAAAGAAAATTTCAAAGTGGTTTGAATATTGTTGCCTAACGGCTGTTGCGTAATGGCAGCAACCTTTAAACCTTCAGTTGTGAAGAAAAAGGCCACTATGGTTTGTAAGATAGCTTTTATTTACATTTTCAGTTTCTTAAGTCTAAACCAACGGGTTTTGTATATTTGGTAGTTCAATACCAAATCTGATGAAAATTACAGCCATACTGTAACTGGCGAGTCACTTATAGCAGATTCGGCAAAACGGAAAACGTTATTCGAATTAGTATAGAACAAGAACCTTACTCAACAAGAAAAAAAAATAGAATTTTCTAATAGTTTCCTTACAAAAAATATACTTTGTTTTAAAATCTCTATTTCAGTTATTTATGGACAGATTTATTGACATTTGGTATTTATGATTATAAAATTAAATTTTACTCAGTTGAAGTGATGTATGCTATCTTATTATATTGAAAATTCTTGAGATTTTGGTCCTTTGAAACTTTAAATTGACGACCTTTTAAATGGAAAAAGTTAGGAACGTCTAAATTTATAAGTAACACAGTCTTGACGTACATAATAAATAGTCATGCCAAGTTACAACTCAATATCTCAGGTGGTTTTGAAAATATCATGAACAAAGCAATAATTCCATACTGTCAAACAGACAGATTCTGGGCATCTGAGGCCCATGTTTATGGTGCAAAATATGTCTTTCTCCATTCAAGGAATAATATAAAGAGAGTTTCGGACACCCTGTATAACTGTGCGAGTCCTCACGGGTTTAAAAACTACAATATATGAAATTTGTATTAAAAGTATAAATATAGCTTTATAAATGCAAGAAAAAATAAATTGATATACACGATTCAAAAATGCTCCAATAACATTTCGAATCCTCTGTATTTCAGTTGCTCATATAAATTTTCTCTTTTGATTTAAATTATATATAAATAAATACCATACGGAAATATGATATATAAATATAAATACGAAAGTAATGCGTTTTTATCCTATCACACTTAATTATAATTTTTAATCGTGTTTTAAATAGTTTTATCTAAATATTAATTGATTTTTTTATTGTTTCAGGTGAGTAAGGATCTTTATTGTTGGTTTGTGTAAGTAAATTAGTTAGTTCACTTAGGTTACTTTTATTCAATTTAATCTGTACATTAATAATTAGATATTAGTTAGAGAATATTTGTTACTCAAAGCATGCATTATTATTAATATTAGATACATTATGAGAATTGCAGTCTCTCAATACGACCTTTCATTTGAATAAAAATAAATCCAAACGAGTGTTTTATTAAATAAACTTATAAATTTATATAATCTAAGAATTTTTTTTAAACTTTCTCCGATTAAACATTAAACTTTATTAATTTATAACATGGAATTAGTGATAACATTGGAATAACATTGAAGTAGTGCTGCACTGAACAATTTTTATATTAATATGTATCAAAGAGCATGTATTGACTCAAGTTTCCATACATTTACGGCTTTAATAACAAAATTTACATTTTATCATCAACCACTGGACACCAGTAATAATGTATTTGGTAAACATTGCTATTTTCTGACTTTAGAGAGAAGAGTTCTGTCTATGTTTTTCTTTATGAAATTTTGCAATAAAGGCCAGATACACACTCGTGTCTTAAGACGCGTGTCGTGTCTGATGAAATTAAGTGAAACATGAATATCTACAGGGTGTCTTTTGTCGCATGAAAAAAATTGTACAAAAATAAGCTGTTATGGCATTTTAGGAACTCGGTTTTTACATGATAGGTACTCCTAATAGCAGAGCTGTTTTTATATAAGTGATTGATATATGAATGTTCAAATTTCGATTAATTTATTTCTAACCGGCAGTGTGTTTTAGTTTGATAATACCAGTAATGATTAATTTACTGCAACATCAACAGCTTACGATTCTAGGGGATAGAAGTTGATTATGTTTAGCTAAGAGGTGTTTGTATTTTAGAATGAAATACAACTTAAAAAATATTTTGTTTGGTTTACAATATAATCTGTGAATAATATAAGGCGCATGGGCGGGTGTCTCGTGAGATATTACTAACCAAACACCGATCAACCGGTCTCGTGCGACACGTCTGCAGCTGACAATGTGTAATCTCTCATTTGATAACACAAGTTGGTTTCACGTGCGGCATTATTCAGACATGAATGTCTTAAGGCACCAGTGTGGTACCCACCTAAGAGTTTAGGTGTTTTCCTCCGTGTGGTGATATCGGCTGCTGCGGTGGGAGCGTGGGGCGGTGACCGCTGACGGAAAATGATCGCACTGATCTCGAAGGCGATCAGACGGTGATGCCGAGCGACGCTATCTCCATCATGCGCTGTCAGTCCGATAACTGCCGCAGCGGGGCGTGAGACCCTCCACACTCCACGCGGCCGACGCCTCTGCTGGGTGGGGCTGTGGACAGATAGATACTACGGTACCTTGTGTATAAATTACTAGGATACCGTGGCCCACAAGAGTTGTAATTTTATTTGGTACCAAGAGCAGTTGCAAAATCTCATTGCAAAAGATCAGACTACATGAATACCCCCGTCGCAGCAGACCTGCATACTCATCGAATTTCCAAAGGGATTTGAGATTTTATATTTTCCAGATAGACACCATAGGAATAAGTATGTAGGTTTATTGCAATGGGATGCTGTTAAAAATGTTAGTTGTTAGGAAATGTAATGGTTGGGTAAGGTAAAAATCAAATTGTATCAATATTCAGTATTTTGTAATATTCCCCATTTATCCCTATGGGGGTGAGTATGTAGGTTTGCCGCCAAATGGGTGTTATAGTAAATATCTGTTAAACTTTACCTAGTGAATGTACATACGAAATTTTACCAAATTATGTCAATAAATAAGCGAGATAAAGGGTTTCATTGATTTCCCATAAGATTAACGTAAGAAACCTATTTTAGCTTTTCTCCGGAATCTGTTAAGCTTGGTAAAAATTCAAAATACTAAACTGTTTGTTTTTTAAGCTCTTTTACATGGTTTTAGCTAAAATTCTTGAATTTAAAAAATGGAGGCCCAAAAATGCCAAAAACCCATTTTTGACCCATTTGAAACCCCATAAAGCCCCGTTACCATAACCCGTCAACGCTCGTTCGTGAACTCATCAAAATAGATCTGGTCTTACACCTTCATACCAAATTTCATCAAAATCGGATGTCCCCTACTAAATTTATCAGTACCACGGGCACGATGGGGGCTCCGCCTCCATGCCCCCTTAAGGATTGTAATAAATTCGTAAATTACTAAAAAGTCGAGTTGAAGCACCCTAGTGCCACCAAAAAACTGGTCCGACAAGACAATAAGAAAACCGGCACAATACACAATACACACTAAACATGATCAACAATAACAAAAAGTTCCCCTTAATTCATAAAATTGAGAGAGTTGTAAAATTAAAAACAACCATGCAAATATTCTAGGTATTATGCTGGATGGATGCTCCACCTTCTTGCCCCCAATTAGTGGACCATAATCGTAAATTGCTGTAAAAATCTCAAGCACTGAACAGGCTAATTGAGGCCTTCTATCCATACCCCCTCGTTGTGTTTGCCGAATTAGTTTGTAGTTTACCAAGTGTCAAACGTTAAAGATCTTCCCATAATATTTAAAATTAAAAAATTGAAATGTTAAGGATTTTAAAAGCAACTATATGAATCGTCGGGGGATTTGACGCTATGCCTTGCTTCTGCCTCACCCTCCTAGCGCAAAAAGTATGAAATAGATACACTTAATAAAATAGATGACAATGTAGAATGAATAAGCTAGATAAAATATATTTAAGATCAATAAAGTAATGAATAATTTCACTGAAACAAAAATAGGAAAACAAAACATTTTGGCAGATTTGGAACCTGCCAAAGACCCCTATTATTCACAAAAATACTATTGGTTAGGGAATGAAAATGCATGTTATGAAATAATTATTGTAGTCACTTCCCTTTCATTCGGTGACTTACCAAACCCTTACGCAAGAGAGGGTCGGTAAGTTTAGTTCTCGCTTGGGAATTACTGTGTAGTAAGTGATATATGGGAGATTGCAACAATCTTGAAGGTGAGATCTAAGACCGTGGGAGTTTTGCGCACAACGTTCATTATTCATCATACAAGCTTGACCCAATGTATGATGGCGTTTCAGTGCATTGCTGCTGGTTCCTTCCACCAAAGGTGACAGTGCCTAATGCATGGCTAATGCAGCCTGTGCGTTGGCTTGGAACTTCAAAGCTGAGTCTTATAAGTTTCTTCTTCCTGAGGAATCTGTGCGTCATTTAGCATTATGAACGAGGACGTTACCATTGTAGAAGCTTCCTTCATCATGAATGATCTGTATCCAATTGATTATGATTCTTTTGATGAAGCTGTACAATATCTGTCAGCTATCGGATGCTGAGGTAGCCGAACAGTCTGTTAATAAAGGTTTTATGTTCACCGGTCAACATGCAACAGTGGCTTTTTTGGCGTAGTCAAGGGTTTCTAGAGGTGTTCGATCCAGTTACTTTACCGGATCGGTGATTTCAGTGACAGCGCCAAGCGTAAACTAGTGACTTAAACCGGTGACTTTCTGGCCCGGTGACACGCTTTCAGCTACCTACTATGCGCCGAGGTAAATCCAGCGCCAGCGCCATCTAGGCCAATGGTAGGCAACTACAAGGATCGGTGACCAAATTTTAGTGACAGGACAAGAGCTGCAGATAGTTACACAACTCCGCTTGGCGCGCCACGTCCAGTGCTCAAGAGCAGACAGTGACAAGAGAGCCAATCAGGGAATAGGCTTGAGTTCGGTGACTTCAGTACCAGCGACAGTAGAACCAATCAGACTGGAGAATATGTTCGGTTACTATACTACCAGTTACAGGGACAGTACAACCAACCAGAGAATAGAACTGTGGTTTAGCTACTTCAGAATCGGTTCCAGTGCCTCATACACCAATAACCGTGCACAATTCGAGGCTGCTGCGCCATTAAGTGCCAGTGACAGTGACAGTTTCCACTAATAGTACTTTTATATTGTGTTTTGCGTGAAATCTGAATCAAGCTTTTTATTGGTTCACAGATAGCATTCAGTTAGTGTCCATGATAATCTGAAAATTACAAAATTAATTGTGTAATAGCTGAAAGTAACTGGAGCTGGAATTTTCCACTTTCTGTCACCGGTACAACCGGTGACAAGTTAGTATTAGTGACAAAGTAACCGGTACAAATATATCGAACACCTCTAAGGGTTTCTGTTCGTGTTTGATACTCACGCTGTCAACGCTGAACGTAAAAGAGATCTAAACCCTGACGTTAATGGGGCACGGCTCTTTTAGTGTGACAACTCTCTGTCCCTAGCATATTTACTATTGGTAAATGCTTCATTAGATGGGTGCCAGAGGGAATACAATATTATTACTAAGCTAAGCTTCGCTCGGCGAGCCAATACAGAATTAGATGACTTTCAAGTTGAACTTCCTTTGTAGATACCTGAGTTTGATGATGAATTGCAAACTTTGAAACAAGATGTTGTTTTGTCCCCCCCTTTCTAAGCAGATTTATGTGTCTGCCGCTGGTTCTGATGAGAGTAAAACAGGTCGAGATAAACCTGTAAAGACTAAGCGTGGGCGACCTAAGACTCTCGACGACAACACTCGCGCTGAACAATTAAAGGCGGCAAAAAAACGTTATCGCGAGAAACACCCAGAGAATCGAAAGGAAGAAGCTGCTAGACAAAGGCAACGACACCCTGAGCATCAACTCCAATTTCTCTCTCTTGCAAGTATGGCCTCATTGTGTTAACTTCACCTTTAAACAGGGTCTCAATCCCAATTATGAAATAATCCCATAAATCAGTATTTGGGTCTAATTAATCCCAAATTTAGAATCAGGAAGAAGAGCCAATACCACTAGCATTATTCCCTTTGTTATTTGGCCAAAGAAGAAGTGGTTATTGGTGAACAACTAAATATTGGTAATCTCCATCCATACAACAGACTAAGCTTATCCAGTGAATTTAGTAGCTCAATGAACTGACTAGAACATTACCAAGAGACTAAATTTATTAAATCAATAGACTTTCCAACCTTTTCAAGAAGATTAAATTGTAATTTCTATTCAAATAGTGATAGCCTACAACTGAACCTAGACTGAATGACCAAAATCAAAAGTTAATTTCTGAATAACTAAGAGTCAAATCAATATCAAGCATTATTATTTTTATATTAAATATTTGGAAATTTTACAAGAGAATGTCCCCACGATCAAACACACCCTGATATTAAGATTCAACGTATCTACCAACTGTAGCTAAGCTGGAGCATTAAAGACCCGCAAAGACTATTTATTATTATCCAATTAATTAAATATTCCCCAGAAATTGTACCAACCTTATTTGTTAGCCCCTTAATTTTATAATATTTGCTTGTTTGTCATTTAAAAGTTGATTTTTTATTGCACTAAGATCGTTTATTCATAGACCAATATATTTTATCATATTTATAAATAATAGTAGTTTGTAGGAGGGAGAATTTGCAGGTTCTGGATTTTGGAGTATTACAAACGGATCTCAGCGAGCAGAGCTCATTAGAGCTGCCCACCTTATCGTTTTTGATGAGGCGCCGATGGTGCATAAGTTCATCTTTGAGATTATTGATAGATCTCCGAGAGATTTAATGAACTCTAATGTGCCATTTGGTGATAAGATCTTTCTCTGCTCGGGGGATTTCCGTCAGATAGCGCCCGTTGTGGAAAAGACTCGTACACATCTGAGATTGCCAGTGTTTCACTTCGTTCTTCACCTCAAAGTCTTCTCACTCCCACCTTATCGTTTTTGATGAGGCGCCGATGGTGCATAAGTTCATCTTTGAGATTATTGATAGATCTCCGAGAGATTTAATAAACTCTAATGTGCCATTTGGTGATAAGATCTTTCTCTGCTCGGGGGATTTCCGTCAGATAGCGCCCGTTGTGGAAAAGACTCGTACACCATCTGAGATTGCCAGTGTTTCACTTCGTTCGTCACTTCAAAGTTTTCTCACTAACAACACCGCATAGGACGAGTGGTTCCACTCTTTCACTGCTTACTCCGAATTCCTACTCGGGGTAGGCAACGGAACAATTGGGTCGATTTCTTTTGGTGAGGGGAGGGAATGCGACAAAACTAATTCCTCTTGGACCCAGACCTCTGCGCCAACAAGGCTCTCGACTGTGATTGTGAACGTCAAGGAGATTAATAACACCATCTTAAACTCCTCGGACGGGAACATTTACGAGCTGAGAAGTGCCTACACTGTTGACAGAGAATGTGATGATGGGCTGGATGTCGATGTTCAACTTTTGAACCAAGCTACTGGGAAAGGCGTTCCTGATCATGTACTCCGTCTGAAGATTGGTTCCGTGTGCCTTGTTATGCGGAACCTCAAAATCGAAGGGCTTGAAGGGCTTGTTAACGGCACAAAAGTCATATTGACTGCGATCACCAGTAAGGACTCGGCGTTAAAAGTTCGCCGACGTCAATTTCCGTTGATGATGCCCTATTGTATGACCGGGCACAAGAGCCAAGGTCAAATAATAGAGTCAGTTGGTGTTGATCTTCGGACTGATTGCTTCACGCATGGTCAGTTATACGTCTTACTCAGTAGAGTTCGACATTCAGACAACATCGCTGTTCTGGTACGTCCCGATAGGGTTCGCGAAGGAGTCGCATATGCAAAAAAACATTGACGAACTTCTTCGTTGAAGCCTTATAGTACTGAGCAGTAAGCCAGGAGGCCTACTTCATCAAAATTCCCCGTTGGATTGTGACGTTTTTATGGCAGTACGATAGGGGGCCTGCTCATCAATAGTCCCCGTTTATTATTTTTTATGTTTCATTAGTTTCCAAGTTTTGTCAACAGAAGCGAAGGCTGAACTGCTTCACCAACCTCCCCGATGGCGTTTTAGTTACGATTTTGAGATTTATCGCAGAGGCTAGGGTAACTGCATATCAAACTGCCCGTTGTGTCTTTTGTTAATTAGTAAATATGGTTCCTGCGTTTCTCAGTCTCCCCGTGGTGGAACTGGATACGCCAAATAGCAATTCTAAGCCCTGGCTAACTAACAGAGAAACATTATCACTTTTAACTACTACAACGAACAACACCTACACTGTCAAATTCAGCTAAAAGTCCTTGGATTAAAACTTCTCTAACCTAAACTATACCTTTACAAAAATTACATTTATTTTCATTTTGCAGCCCGTTAGTCACAACTCGTTTTAATGAAAACTGATAATTTTTATTCCACATCGACTGTTCACAGAATGCCTTAAGTACTCCCAAAAATTTAACGCGACCTACAAGTAGAATATTCATATAATTATTGTTTCACATTGCATTATTTTATTTTTAATAAATAGTATATTCATGTACCGTAGGAGTTTTTGGCGGGTTCCAACCAATTATTTAAAGAATTCTTTTTATTTTGTGTGAAACTTATTGTGAAAAGTTTAGCCTATGTCCGTTACTGTCCCGTTGTTAGGCTTTCTTTATTATGATTTGATAGGCTTTTTATTGTTTTCGCTGATTATTTTCTTACCTATCCAATCTATCATCTCACCAGCAACAACAAGTATTTATGAAATAGTGTACTTGGAGCTTTGGCAATCAAAATTAAAACTTCAATTCAATAATTCTATAACTACATGTTTTTGCTTACAACTAATTCTGGGCAACCTCCAGGGGGCATGTGGCTGTAGTTCCCGTCGGCCAGCAGGTAAACACAGGTACAATTTACTGGAGCCTAGTTAAATTTGTTCAATAATATAAATACGAGAACTAAACTCGTCAAGTGATCTACGTTACCACGGCTGTACTACATTACCCCTTGTAATCTGTCTTACACTTGACGAATTACGAATGATGTTTTTGTCTTCTGGGGACCTCAAAATAAAAAGAAAAAGTGGTCCCGGGCTAAGTTTTACCATGGCTACTACCGTAATAAAGTATTCCCTATAGATAAATTCGCTAAAAAGGATCCATCTCATAGGTGAATTAGATCTTCAGTAAAATTGCTTGTTATTTCCAAATTCCAAGACCGAAGTCGAGGATTGGGTTCCCCTGGTGACGAACGGTACCTGACCTTTCGGCAGACCCGGTCGGTCTGAAGGGAAAACCCCCCAGACAGGGAACTTATGGAACCATTAGAAACAATCCCAAATCACATTAAGGCGGATTAGACCCCCACAAAACCCGGAATTCACTAGGACTGTGGAACTCAACCGGCGGTGAACCGAAATTTACCATCCGCTGTGAGTGACAGTGGCACCACTACCCCTGGTACTTCTCACTTTCGTTTGCGAGCAACGCCCCCACATGAGGCTGGAGGGCCCCCCACAGCCGAAGCGGTGTGTTGAGCATGCCGACAACCTCTGATCTTCAGTAAAATATGACATATTTCTTTTAAAAAGTAATAAAATGTGTACGTTTTATTTGCTACGAAATTATCAATTAAGTTCATAACTGAACATTTTTCTTTTATCTTAGTATACTTATCTCTTATCACCGACTTTTTCGTGATCCCGATTACAAACTTCATTTATGTTGGAAGATAAATTGAAGAATATTTATAAACTTTTAACCTAGCAACAATTTTATATTGAAAAATGTTAAAAACAAAACATACTATGTACATAAGAGTGGGAACCGTCAGTGTAAAAACTATACAAGTCCAATTTTACAACTTTCAAAGATTTATTTGTTTACTAAAAAGCGATTTCATAACTTAAGTTGATTTTCTGATCGTTAAATTATTTATGAAAATAGTTTATAGCAGTTTGTCTTGTAATCTCTACCAGTACTATTTGCGTTCTATTGGTATAACCGACCTAATTTGACACACAGGCTACATTGTAGGAAGCTAATCTTTGGTCGGGCTGGTGTGATCAGTGTCGTCCATACAAAACTGTTGTCGCTGGATCACAGCACACTGTAGGCTTTGTTTACGGGATTGGACGCCATTGTAACAGACATCCTGATTAATAGACAGAACACTGTTGTTACATATCTTACAACTGAACTGGAGTTATTAATAGCATATTTCACAATTTAAGTCTTGAGGTCCACTTTAAGTAGGAGGTCAAGTTTTTTTTTATTTATGGCTTGTATGTAAATATCGGTTTGAGAAATGGAATTGGTTTTTGGAGATCATGTCGTGAGACTGACGATTTTTAGGCAGCAAATTCCAGTCATTTGCATCATTTGTGCAGCAAGATATCAAGCTCTTGTAAACATCCATTTCAACAGATGAACTTTCTTACACTTTTAAGTATGTAAATTATAAAAACTAGAAGTTTGAAAAAGTCTGCATATATAAAGGAAATAAAGCAAATCATCCTTACAGTCCTACGCATAAATAGAACTTATGCGGATATGGTTTATCACATTAATAGTTTAACAGTTTTTGAAAAGTTTACTTACTCTTAGGTTTTTTAACGCTTTGCCTCGTCAGCTGAAGAAAAATAACGGCGCAAAAAAACATTATTCTGCTAGGAAGGTGTCCTTACTCTGCAGATGAATTCCTCATAGAGTGCACGAGAGTGAAAAAGAATATTTGTTCCTCATTTAAATAACATTTTGACTTTGAATTACAATTGACTTTTTAATGCAACTAATTATTGACAATATAAAGACATATTATTTAAACAACTCAGCGTTGAGAGGCCCGTGCTATGAACTTAAGTGACCTACGTAATGCTAAATTCATTTAACTTAAACGATAAAAAGAAGATTTAAAACTTGTTTACCTTGCACGAAAATAGGCAATCCTCTTCTTGATTTAAGTTAGAGAGAAAAAGAGCAAAGTTCTCATGCTGTTAATTTTTTACACGCGATCCATAATGTGCTGCTTTATGGCCAACCAGCTAAATGTCAGCTGCTGCCGAATTTTCACAAAATTTTAATACGAACAGCTCGATATCAGGTTATTCTTTATCTCCCCAGAAGGAAAAGAAAATGATTGAAGCCCTGAACAGTTGTATTTACATGATCATTTTCAGAGTAGTATGTCAAAAATAAACTTATTTCAATTTCCCAACACTCATTTTGTAGCGAATCCTGGAACAACCATTGATGTAGTAAGAATTCATAACTACAGCTGATTGATGATTTCATTATCTAGTTAGTGCAAAATGTTTTACATTTATAACTTTGACCGCAATTTCGTTTTAGGCACGCCAATGTGTTATGACTTTTTGAAAAATAAATACTTTCAACTAAAAATTACCTTTCAAAGCAGAATCTTAAAAAAATAATTTTTGGGAATTAAGTGATCGTTTATAACCAAAGAACAAAATTTAGGGGACGTTTCACGAATAAATAAATTGACATACAACTCAATTTTACCCATATTAAACCAGGGCTTTCGTTATTAACTTTGTACACATTCACCATAAACATTCTACAGCCCAAAAAGTGCAGATTGACAAGGGAAAAATAAGTATAAAAATCCTAATGCTGAAAATTGATTTCCACCAACAACTCGTAAAAAAATGTAGATAAAACATTATTTCTCGAGGGTATGGAAGTAAAAAGATGGATATGAAATGATACAAGTATTTTATTGTTCCGCATTTAACATGTAAGTATATCAGATAATTGTAATACAATTGAAGAGAAGTCTCTGTGTGTCTGCTAATTTACTCCTAGTAAGACTATTTCTATCATAATCGTTAAAAGTTGTAACCAGTGGATTCTGTTTTTAGTACAAACAAAGCATTGCAAACAAATAATATATTCATAGTACTTTGTTGGCGACATGACTTAAATTTTTTCTCATCATAATTTATAAGATCATATTTTATATTTACGTATTCATACATACACATATCTTTGGATTAATATATGCTTTTGTACAACCAGACTCCGTGATGAGCCAGACATCCACAATATAGTTCTTAAAAATACATCATTCCATGTTTAATAAATAGACTAATCTTTAATTAGATTCTCTTAAGGAGAACTTAATGTTGGATTGACCTAGATCATGAAGTGATTTCTTACCAAGCGCTGGATTTCTTACTAGCTCACTGGAAGAAAAAAATAAAGACTAAAACTCCTCTCTGTATCTTTCTTTCTGTAACCTTGCGTTCATAGAAATGATTATTGATGAGCAAAATTTTTGTTGATGTGTTAGATTGTCGTATGATCTTATCCAATATGTTTCACTACAATTCCTGATTATTTTTACCATTCTAGCTTGGAAAATGGGTTGTAATAGCAATCAGCTTAAGAGCGCTTTCTCCAAGCTACTTAAACTTAAACGAAAGGTTACTATACTGTATATTTAAATTGAATTAAACTACGTTTGGTGTGATTTTTAACACGTTTGGTGTAAGCTGCCTTTAAAGAAACAATGTTTATAAACTGATTATTATTACCAAGTTAAGTTAATTAACATTTCAACTAAAAAAACAAATTACCAATTAAATAACTAGCCGTAGATTAGTGCAGCCCTGTTTGGCTAGTTACTTACAAAAATACTCTTCAACAAATCTCTTGAAACAGGAGTCTATCCGGATGTTCTTATATGCTGTTACATTGTACCGATACATAAATCCGGACGTGTGGACGATGTCACAAACTACAGGCCAATCGCAATTCAGCCTAGCTTGGCTAGTATTTTTGAAAGACTAGTTCTGAATGATGGAGGAACATTGTTATGGAAACAGATAACCCCCTATCAGTATGGATTTTTCCCTGGCAGGTCGACTGCTACAAACTTGATTGTTATGGTTAATCCATACAAAACTTTGCTTTGGATGCCTTTGCAAACCGTAGCAAGGTAATACGGTTTACTTAGACTTTCGCAAATTAAATGCTTATGGAGTTAACGGATGGCTACATGGTTGGTTTTCCAGTTACCTACTTGGACGGGAGGTATGTGTGAGGTATGCTCTTGCAACCTCTAAGGTCTTCATCGGAGCATTTGGTGTACCACAACGATCCATTATGGGGCCAACATTGTCCAACATTTTCATTAATGACATCGTCCACCACATCTCAATCAATTGTCTCCTATTTGCTGACGACATGAAGATCGACAATGTAAATCAGCTCTGTACAAGACTGTAAAGCTCTCTCCAATCTGATGTTATTGCTGTAGACGGATGGTGTACAACAAATAAGATGAACTTAAATATGAAAAGATGCTTTGAATTTGGCTTTTACCGAATATACGCTCCTCTGAATTATGATTATGGATTGGAGGGTGGGGTGTGTTCTAGACCAACGAGAATACATGATGTTGGGGTGGAGTTGATGCCAACCATGAGTGCTGAAGCCCATATTGATAGAATTTTTCTGCAAGTGGTTAAGGCCGTTAATAGCCCTAGGACTTATTGCCCTAGCTTCAAGACAGCTCCCACACAGCGGACACTAAAAACGCTTTACTGAAATAATGTGAGCCCTCTATTGGAGTATTGTTCAATAGTCTGGTCACCCATCAAGTGACTCTTCGTGATCGACTTCAGAAGGTCCAAAACAAATTCTTGAGACAGTTGGGTTTCCGAATGGCATAACGGTATCTCGAGGTCCCTCTTAGTGCATTGGCAGATATGTTGGAACTTCCAAGTCTGCAGACTAGACATACCATGCAAGATGTCATATTTTTATACAAGCTGATCAATGGACTTCTTGACTACCGTGACTTACTGCAGAGAATCTTCGTTCACGTACCATCTTCAACAAGATCCAGAGACCTGTTTGCGAGGAGACATCATACAAATTATGCCCAGCAGTCCTCCATGGCCCGCATCCAACAGCTTGGGAATATCGTCTCTCCTAGTGTGGACTTTTTTGCCTCTAGTTAACAGTCTTTCAGGCGTCTTATCATGACTTATGTGAAATAGAGATTATTATTGTTATTCACTGCTTTTTCCTGTTTTATATATGCAGACGATATTGCACTGGCATATCAGCACTAGCATTTTCGACAAGCAGAGGAAACACTAACAAATGACCTCACACCCTCAGTGAATACTTTGAAGCCTGGAAGCTAAATCCAAACCCAACAAAAACTGAGGTTGCTTCCTTCCACTTGAATAATAGACTGGCCAACCAAAAACTTAAAATCGTATTCAACGGTGTTGAGCTGATCATACTGACCACCCACAGTATCAGGGAGTCACCTTAGATCGGCCTCTCACGTTTAAAAGCCACTTACAAAAAACGGCAGCTAAGGTGAGAACCAGGACTAACATTGTCCATCGCCGTGCTGGCTCCACATGGGGAGCTAACGCACAAGTTCTGCGAACAACTGCTCTGTCATTGGTATATTCAACTGCTGAGTACTGTGCTCCCGTGTGGTTAAATAGTGTGCACGTTAGAGAGATCGACGTCCATCTAAACAGGACCATGAGAGCCATTAGTGGTACCCTCATGGCAACCCCTGTACCCTGGCTCCCGGTGCTGTGTAAGATCGCTCCTCCTGAAATAAGACGAAGGGATGCACTCATAGTTGCTCAGCAGAGTCATATTAGCCTAAGGAGTTTTTAGTTTTAGTTAGTGACATTGCCAATTGTATTTATTGTAAATATTTAAAGGCAAATAAATCTTGAATCTAATCTTCAACCTAGGGAATACACAAAGATCTTATCTGCTCCAAAGCTGCACATCCATAATTACCTAGCCCAGAATGCGGGCCGATTGAGGTCCCGAAAACCACCGCTACGAACAGCCTCCCAGTTGATGGAACCGAACTTCACCATCCATACAAACTGGACTTCCTCCTGGGACGCTTTTCAAGGTCAGAACCACTTCTTGATAGCTGACCCAACCGTAGCGGTAGGTGGTATGAATTTTCCTCGGAAGCAGTGGACTATACTCAATCGTTTCCGCACTGGAGTGGGAAGATGTAATTATTGGAAGTACAAATATGGAATGACACAAGACCAGTCACGCGACTGCGGAACAGAGTATCAAACTATGGAACAAATAGTCGAAGAGTGCCCACTGAGTGCTTTCCCCGAAAAATTGACCGGTCTGCATAGCTCCGGTTGTTCAAGTGAAGCGGGCTGCAATGGCTTAACGCCCTGGATTTAGCTCTATAAAGAGAGATCTAATTTTTATTTTAGTGTTTAGATTTTTACTTATACCGACTCAGGTGCTCTGCACCGTAGAATTTATTTTATTATTCTTAAACCATGGTGGCTAGCTAAAGAGCCATACGATATATATATATATAAGTAGATAGTACTATGGAGTTCCTAGGACACTTTTGGAGACAATCAAAAATCAAACAAATTTCATAGTTTTTCAGTACAATTATGCAATATTTTTGCCATTTTTTGGCCAATTTTCAGCTTTTGTCAAATTATCATAAAAAATATGCAAATTTAATGAAATTTTTAATAAATATGCATGAATTTATATGAAATTACTTACAGAATAAAAAGTTTTTTAAAACCAGTAAAATTGAAATTTTGTATAAGATGATTTAAAATTTATTATCAATACAATTATACTAAAATAATTATTCAAATTTAACTAAAGCAGTTTCTTTATCATCAAAAGTCTTAAAAGCCGTGACAATTAAATTTAAATCTTTTTTATTTAATTCTTTAATAGTTTTATCATCAATTATATTAGTAAATCTTTTTGGTAAATGTATTTTACATTTTTCTAATTCAACAATAATTGTATATCCATATTTATCTTTAATTCTTTCAAATTTTTCAATTTTATATTTTTCATTTAAATTTAAACTTTTTAATGGTTTATATTCTTTAAATCTTAATTCTCCAATATTATTAATTTCTTCTAACAGATCCATTTATATAGGGAAAAAATATTACAAATTCATTTGTGATAGATATGTTAAAAAGTTATCATCATAATTAGGTTTTATACAAAAATCCATATTTAAATATTTAAAAATCATTGGTAATAATTTTTTATATGATATATTACTTTTCTTAAAACATAAATATTTATTAAAAACTAGTGTAATTTTTTCTTTATCTTCATGATTCAATTCAAAATTAATATTGTATATTTTGTTTAAAAATTGATAGTAAAATATCCAATTTGTATAATTCCTTTGTTTTAAAAATAATTTTATATTCTTAGGTGTTTTCAAAATGATTGGAAATACATAAAATATATAATTCATTAATTAATTGGTGTGTTTTATATGGTTGAAAATGGTTAAATTCTCTTAAAATATGTTTAAGATGTTTATTCTTATTACTTTTTCTCTTAATCTTTTTTTCATAAATAATTCTTTTACATATATTACATCCTACATAATTTCCAATAATAGTAAAATTAGTTTGATTATGACATCTATAACACATATCCATTTATTAAAAAAATATTTTATACATAAATGAATTGAATCAATTCATTTATGTATAAAATATTTTTTATATATAAATGAATGAACCAATTCATTGTCACAAGTGTAAGAAAAAAACTAAAAATATTAATCCACAAATTGTTGAAATGAAAAATGGATTATATAGAATTGCTACTAAATGTTCAATTTGTAAAACAAATAAAAGTAAAATTTTAAAAAAAGAAGTTAAACCTATAATTAAAAAAGAATTAACTAAAAATGAACAAATAATTGAAGCAAATGAAATTCATGCTCCAATCAGAAAGAAATTTCTAAAAAGAAAAATAATTACATTAGGTATTGATGATTTATGGGCAGCAGATTTAATTATAATGAAAAATTATGAAAAAGAAAATGATGGTTATAAATATATGTTAAATGTGATAGATACTTTCTCAAAATATGTTTGGTCAAAACCATTAAAGAAAAAAGATGGAAAAACAGTTTCTAAAGCATTTGAAGAAATAATTAATGATGCAATTAAAATTAATCATAAATCACCTAATCTTTTACATACAGATAAAGGATTAGAATTTATCAATAAAGAATTCAAAGAAATATTAAATAAATATGATATTAAATTGTATCATACAGAAAATGAAGAAAAATCAAGTATAATAGAAAGGTATAATAGAACACAAAATGAAAAAATTAAAATACAATTTGAAATTAATAAAAATTATAGATGGATAAATATTTTACCAAAGATTGTTAAAGAATATAATAACTCATATCATTCAACAATTAAAATGAAACCAATTGAAGTAAATAAAAAAAATGAAAAGGATTTATTAGATACTGTTTTTAAATATAAACCACCAAAAACAATAACCAAATCAAAATTTAAAATAAATGATAGAGTTAGAATTGGAAATAAAAAATCAACATTTTCTAATAAATATAAAAATAATTGGTCTAGAGAAATATTTATAATTTCTAAAATTAATAATACAAATCCAGTTACATATAGTATAAAAGATCAAAATAATGAAGATATTATTGGAAATTTTTATGAATATGAATTGAAAAAAACCAATTTGTAAATTTTATTTTATATAAATGGAAAAGAAATGTTTAAGGTGTAAATTATATAAAGATATATCTAAATTTTATAAAGATAAAAATACTAAAGATGGGTTATATCATTATTGTAAAGAATGTAAGGATTTGTATTATAAAAAATTATATGATAATATTAAAGTTATTGAATTAAATGAAAAACAATGTCATAAATGTAAAGAAATTAAAGATATTTCAAATTTTAATAATTATCATTATAGTAAAGATAGAAAAAATGCAATTTGTATACAATGTATTAGAGAAATGTTTTTAAAACCACAATTTTGTGAATGTGGAAGAAATATTAAATGGACTAATAATTATTTAAGACATTTAGAAACTAAAATTCATGACAAAAATATAACAAAACTAGAAAATTTAAAAATATGATAAAAATAATAATTTTACTTGTTTTAAAAAAGTTTAAATTTTATTGAAAAAATACTATAGAAAACTTAAATTGACTTATGAAAATACAACTATTGATTTTATTGAAAAAATACTCTAGAAAATTTAAATTAACTTGTGAAAAGTTGACTATTGATTTTATTGAAAAAATACTCTAGAAAACTTAAATTAACTTGTGAAAAGTTGATTATTGATTTTATTGAAAAAATACTCTAGAAAATTTAAATTAACTTGTGAAAAGTTGACTATTGATTGAAAAAATACAATTTAAACTATAAATTACCTAGAAAAAAGTGGAAAAACTTCTCATATTTTTAAGAGTTTTATTTCTAAGTAAAAATTATTTCTAATAAATGGAACGAACAAATAAAAATATTAATTGTCCTTACTGTAATAAAAATATATTATATAAAAATTATGATAGACATTATAACTCAACTAAACATTTATTAAATAAACAAAAATATGATAATAAAATATTTGAATTAAAACATTGGTGTAAAAATAATAATATATATAATTATAAAAATAAAACTTTAGATGAATTAACAAATATTAAAGAAACATTTGATCTTACAAATTATTCATTATTTAATATTGAAAAATTAAATGAAATTGCAAAGAAATTATCTGTCAGAAATTATGAAAATTTATCTAGAGATGAACTAATTAAAAGATTAAACAAAATTAAAGAAAATCCAAATAATTTAGAATATAGATCATTAAAATATATTCAAAATTTAGCAATTAAAAATAGTATTAAAATTGTTAATAAAACTAGAAGAGAATTAATTGGATTATTAAATGATTATTTTAAAAATAGACCAATTCCAAAAGAAAATATAATAAATATTCAAGAAGCTTCGTCATTAAAAGGATATTTTCAAGATTATATTTTAACAAATTCAAATGATGATTTAGATATTAATGATTATTTAGAAACTCAAAGAAATGAAATAAAAAAATTGATAGAAAAACAAAAATTTAAAAATATTAAAGGACAGATGGCTTTAGAATGTGAATATGAAAGAAAATTAATAAATGGTGATATTCAAAATAGTAATATGTATTTTTGCATAAAAAGTTCAGATATTTTAAATGTAGATGATTTTATTGATGATCAATTTAAGAAATTAATAGTTAGAGAACAACTAAATCAACCATCAAAAGGCTCTGGTTGATCATTAAAAAGATGTGTTGAATTAAATCTAAAATTATCTAAAAATAATTCATTAAATGCTGGATCATATATAGAATTACCAAATGAAATTAAGAATAAAAAATGTTGTGTAAATTTTAAAAATAAACATGAATATTGTTTTATTTATGCAATTAGATGTGCTATTGATAAACCAAATGAACATGCTGAAAGAGTTAAACAATATCAAAAATATATAAATGATGATATTTTTAAAGGTTTTGATTATCCAATAACATTAAAAGATATTAAATTATTTGAAAAAAGATCGTTTGACTCTAAATATAACTATCCATCAATGTCAATAAATATTTATAGAATTGATGAAGATGAAAAAATAGTGCCATTACAAATATCTGAATATTATAATGTAAAATTAGAAATTGATTTATTATATTATAAAATTGGTAATAATTGTCATTATATATTAATAACAGATTTAAATAAATTGGTATATTCTCAATTATCAAAACATAAAACAAAAAAATATATTTGTAGACAATGTTTGACTCATTTCTACAAAAATAAAGACTTGAATAATCATTTAGAAATATGTAAATCATTAGAACCTTGTAGACCTATAATGCCATTTCCTGGTCAAAAAGTAAGTTTTAAAAACTATTACAAAAAGTTTGAACATCCATATGTAATTTATATGGATTTTGAAAGTATATTAGAAAAGATTGATAATTGTAAAAATAATCCAAATTGCTCATATACAAATAAAATTCAAAAACATAAACCATATGGATTTACAATCTATTTAGTATCTAGAGTAACTAATAAAATGTATAAACCTATTTGTTATAGAGCAAAAAATGAAGAAGAATTAATAAATGTACCAAATAAATTATTTGAATATTTAGATGAAATTTCAAAATATATAGCTAAAAAATATAATTCGAAAAATAAAAAGCCTATGAATTTAACTAATGAAGAAGAAATTAATTATCAAAAAACTAATATTTGTCATATTTGTGAAAATAGTGGTTTTGATGATGATAAAAGAATAAAAGTAAGAGATCATTGCCATTTAACAGGAAAATTTAGGGGTGCTGCACATTTAAATTGTAATTTAAATCTAAAATTTCCTCAAAATATTCCTATATTCTGTCATAATAGTTCAAATTATGATACACATTTGTTTATAAAAGAATTAGCTAAAAAATATGGTAAAATTGATTTGTTAGCTAATACAGATGAAAAATATATAAACTATTCAGTAAATTCTGGTTATGGTTATGAATTTGAAGGTGATAAACCTAGAAAATTTATAAAATTCTCATTTGTAGATACATTTAGATTTATGGCTACATCAATTGAAAAATTAGCTAAAAATCTTAAAGAATTTAAGCATATAAATAAATTTATAAAAGAAAATGATATAATTGAATATGATAATGAAACTTTAAAAATATTAACTTCTAAAGGTGTATTTCCATATGAATTTATTGATAATGTTGAAAAATTAAACTATGATAAAATATTAGAAAAAGATCAATTTTATAGTTGTTTAACTAATGAAAATATAAGTGATGATGATTATAAACATTATATAAAAGTTTGGAATAAATTAAAAGTAAAAACATTAGGTAATTATTCAGATTTATATAATATTCAGGATGTATTATTATTAGCTGATATATTTGAAAATTTTAGATCTGTTTGTTTGAAAAATTATCAATTAGATCCAGCACATTATCTAACATCACCATCATTAGCTTGGGATTCTATGTTAAAATTAACAAAAATTGAACTAGAATTAATAAGTGATTATAATATGTATTTAATGATTGAAAAAGGTATTAGAGGTGGTATTTCACAATGTATAACTAGATATTGTAAAGCAAACAATAAATATACAAAAAATTATGATAAAACAAAACCTGAAAATTATATGTTATATATAGATGCAAATAATCTATATGGATGGGCTTTAAGTCAAAAATTACCTTATAAAGATATAACATGGATGAATCCTAATACATATACATTAAATGAATGGGAAGAAACAATATTAGAATTAGATGAAAATGCTGAATATGGATATATATTAGATGTTGATTTAGAATATCCTATTGAATTACATGATGACCATAAAGATTTACCATTAGCACCTGAACATTATAATAATAAGCTTTGCACAACATTATTTGATAAAAAAGATTATGTTATTCATTCAAGAAACTTAAAATATTATCTACAAAAAGGATTAAAATTAAAGAAAGTTAATAGAGTTATAGCGTTTGATCAAGATGATTATATGAAAAAATATATTGAATTAAATACCAAATTAAGATCCAAATCAACATCAGATTTTGAAAAAGACTTTTTTAAATTGATGAATAATAGTGTTTTTGGAAAAACTATGGAAAATGTTAGAAATAGATGTGATATTAAATTAGGTGATGAAATGTTTTCATTAAAACAAGCAAAAAAACCTAATTTTAAAACATTTAGTATATTTGATAAAGACTGTATTGCTTCACATATGATAAAAGAAAAGGTTAAGTTTGATAAACCAATCTATATAGGATTTTCAGTACTTGATTTATCAAAATTACATATGTATCAATTTTATTATGAAAAATTAAAGAAGTTTGATCCAAATATAAGGTTATTATATATGGATACAGACAGTTATTTTATAGAATTTAAAAAGGATCCATATAAAATTATTAAAGAAAATATTAATGAATTTGATACAAGTGATTATAAGAAAGAACATGAATGCTATAGTGAAAAGAATAAAAAAATAATTGGTAAATTTAAAGATGAGTTAAATGGTGAAATATTAGAAGAATATTGTGGTTTAAGATCAAAATTATATAGTTATGAATTTAATAATAAAAATCCTGTAAAATGTAAAGGTATTAAGAAAAGTGTTGTTGATAAAACATTACATATGGATGATTTTAAGAAATGTTTATTTGATGATCAAGAACAATATAGAGAAATGACTTGTATTAGAAGTTTTAAACATGAACTATATACAATTACAATAAATAAATTAGCTTTAAGTAATAGAGATGACAAAAGATTTATTTGTGAAAATAAAATTGATACATTACCTTGGGGGTATAAAAATAATTATAAATAAATGGAAATTTTAATTGTTCCAAAAGAATTAATAAATATTGATTTTGATATAAAATTATATTTATTTAAAACTAAAATATCAAATAAATTTTTAATATATCTTTTTAAATATAAAAATTATTTTGTATATCATTATAAGTTTAATTTTATAATAGAACCATTTATAAATATAATAAAAAATTATGTTAAAGAAAGTTTTAAAGAAAATGATCAAAATTATATTAATAATTTATAACCATATGATATTGAATTTATACTATAATTTTATGTATATTTTTAAATATTTTCTTTAATAAATTTAAATATATTCAATAATTTATTGAATATCTAACATAAAAATATCTATAAATTTTACTTTATTATCATTATAAGTAAGACCCGTCTTTAAGACGGGTCTCAAATTTGTATATAATTTATTATATTTATGAATATTTTTGAATGTTTAAGAAGGGTAACATTTTGTTACCCTTAAGTTTTTATTGTATAATAAGGTTACCTCCTTTAAAAAATTTTAAAATAAATATTCTAATTTATATGGGACCCATTTTGGGTCCTACCTAATTTTAATAAGTTTTGTATGTTTTTCATTATATGATAGGGGGGACAAATTGTCCCCTCTAAAAATATCTATAAATTTTAATCTATCCTTATTGTTTTCTACTTTTTTTATTTTAAAATTAATAAATATAAACCAGATTCATTAATAAACATTGTTTTATTATCTATTTTATTGACGCCCTGTTTTAGGGCATCTGAAAAACATGTTTGTACATCAATTTCTAGGGTGTCATAATTTGTGACACCTATAATTTTTATGTAAATTAATTTATCATTATTATGTAAATGTAACTGTTGGTTACACTTGATATATTTTAAGTTTTATATATTTTTCTTTTACATTATCAATTAAAACTTTTCTAGAATTTTTATATTTTAAAATATAACAAATATCTTTTCTTTTAAACCAAGGTTTATTTTGTTTATTAAATACAATTAATTTATTATTAAATATAAAATTATTGTTAATTAAATAAATTATTGTTTTTATTATTTATGTAGATAAATTTTATATTACAAATTTTGTTTTAATCTTAAATATACAATACTTTTAATATTTTCATTATTTATTTGATTTCCATCACTATCTTGAATAGATATTACAATATTTTGAATTTTATTTATATTTTTTAAAGGAATATAATCAATTTCATTTGGTTTTTCACTAATTTTTGATCCATATTCAACATTTGGATAAAATGAATATAGAATTTCTGATTCTTTATGTAAATGTGAATGATCTTTATGATTTTCAAAACTAGGATCAACTAAATTACAATGTATTTCAATAACATCAAAAGGTCTAATTTTTGGTAGTTTTATTCCTTTTGTTAATACATTTGGTTCAATCATTTTATCATCTAACCCTAATAAATCAATTATAATTGTTGTTACTATAATTTTAACAGGAGATTTTATTATAATATATGGTCCATCATTTTTCAATATAAAATCATTTTCATCAAATTTATTAATTTTCTTTTTAAATTCTTTTAAACTATTGATAAAAATATTTTTTATTTCTTCAATTGTATAATTTCCTTTATTTATATCAAAATATTGATCTATAATTTTATCATCTTCATCTTTAATAGAATATCCATAACAGTTTTTATAATCATTTGGTATATTTGATATAAAATTATCTGAATAAAATCCACTTAAACCAATACTATATTTTCCATCTAAATGTATTGGATGTTCTAATCTTAATTCTAGTTTGGATGAATGACCAATTATTTTAAATAATTTCATCTTATTTAAATGGAGAAATTTTTAGAAAAAAAAAGATAATATAAAATTAGAATCATATGATAAAAATAATAAAAATGATCAACCTATTAGATTATTAATTATAGGAACAAGTGGATCTGGTAAAATTACATTATTATTAAATTTTATTTACAAAAGATTAATTCCATATTCAAATTTATATATTTTTAGTAAATCATTAGAACAACCATCTTATAAATTATTACAAAAAAGATTTAAAAATATAGAATTAAATATTAATAAACAAATTTCTTATTTTTCATGTGATGATATGATTCCAATAAATAAATGTAAACCAAATTCATTAGTAGTTTTTGATGATTGTATTTTAGAAAAACAAGATAAAATTAAAGAATATTTTATAATGGGTAGACATAAAAATATATCATGTATTTATTTATCACAATGTTATTCAAAAGTTGATATGCAATTAATTAGAAATAATTTAAATATGTTATGCATTTTTAAACAAAATGAACATTATATGAAAAAAATATATAATAATTTTGTTGGATCAGATATGAAATTTAATAAATTTAAAACTATTTGTAATGATTGTTGGAAAGAAGACTATGGATTTTTAACTATTAATTTATTGAAAAAATCAAATGATGGAAAATATATGAAAAATTTTTCTGATATTAAATAATGATAATAGCTTGTTGTATGTTTGATTCAATAATTGATAGAATATTTATTTTATTAGTATTATTTATTTCATTAGTATTTATATATTTAATGAAAATTACAGAAATAAAGTAAAATGAATTGTGTTTAACATAATTAGTGTTTATGTTAACATGATTTGTGTTTGTGTTAACATGATTTGTGTTTTGTGTTAACATGATTTGTGTTTTGTGTTAACATGATTTGTTTTTATGTTAACATAATTTGTGTTTGTGTTAACATAATTTGTGTTTTGTGTTAATATGATTTGTGTTTATGTTAACATGATTTGTGTTGAACGTAAATTTTTCTTTGTAATAAATGGATAAAATATCTGTTAATGAAACTAAAAAATTAGATGATATTGAAAAAAAATTGATAAAAGAATTTAAAAATCAAATTAAAATTGAAGATAATTATGAAAAAATTAAACAAAAAGCATATGAACCTATAACATCAGCAATTGGTAAAGTTGAAAATAAAATTGGTGAAGTCTTAAATGAAAATAAAAACCTTATGGAATTGGTACCTATTGTTAATAATTTTGCCAATATATCAATACCAGAAACTGAAGAACTAAATTTACCTTCAAGTACTCCATTTAGACCAATCAGACAACCAATAATTCAAGAAGAATCGACATTTATTGACCCAAATTTAATTTCACCTCAAACATTAGATAAAATTATTGGTCCATTAGCACAAAAATATTTACCAAGAACAAAAGATGATAAATTTGGTTTATATTGGAATAAACATAAAAAATCATTTATGATTGGTGATAAAATAACTGTAATTGATAATGATGATTTAATAATTGATGATAAAAAGTATAATGGAACACATGGATTATGGAGATTGTTAACTTATGAAAAGAAACCAGATAATAATTTATATACACAAGATGATTTAAATAATTATTCAAAGATTTTATGGGAAACTAATTCAATTTATAAAAATAATGATCCAAATAGTAAGAAACCAAAATCTAGTAAAGGTGATAAATATATTAATTTAATTAAACATATTTGGGAATTAAAAGGTGAAATTGAAGGTTCAGGAATCAGAAAATATACAGAAAATAAAATTGAATATAGATTTATAGATGATTTAAATAAATTAGATAATATTATTAATTATATATATGCACAAGAAAAAGCTGGTAATAATAATTTTTTAAATGAAAAGAAAGCAATTAAAGACTTTATATCAAATAAATTAGATGAATTAATTGAAAAATCTGAAGGAATTAAGTATTTAAAAAGAATTTTGGCAAATATTTCATCACCATTATTAAAAGATGGATCAGGTATTTTAAATGATGTTATAAATAATTTACCTTTTGAATTACATGTACCTGGTTATCAATATCTAGGGCCTGGAACTAAATTAAATAAAAGAATAAAAAGAAGTGATCCTGGAATCAATGATTTAGATAAAGCTGCTAAAGAACATGATTTATTTTATAGAGATCATAAAGATACAAAATCTAGAAATGAAATAGCTGATAAAATTTTACAAGATAAAGCATGGGATATAGTAACATCAAATGATCATGGAATTGGTGAAAGATTAATTGCATTACCAACATCAGGTGCTATGTGGATGAAAAGAAAATTTGGTATGGATTTAGAAGTAGGATTAAAATTTTTATAAATTATTTATTAATTATAATAATCCATATTATAAAAACTATAAATGTTTTTCTTAATAAATGGAAAAAACAAATATAAACTTGACAGATAATCAAAAGTCAAAAATAAAATTAGCATTTAAAAATAAAAGATCAGTTATAATTCAATTTAATATTGATCAATTTAATAAAAATGGAAAAGATATTATATTATTATCTAAAAGACAAATTAATAAACTAAATAAACATAAAAAATTAAATAAAGGATTAAGATTTGAATTTTCATATAATCAATTAAAAGAAATAAAAAATGGTGGATTACTAAAATAAATTTTAGATTTTGCTGATAATATACCTATAGTTAAAAATTATACACCAAATGTTAGAAAGGGAGCAAAAGTTGTAAAAGAATCTATAATTCCTAAATTTAGAAATTTTGTTGATTGGTTAGATCATGAATTAAAAAATGTAGAAGGATCTGGTTTAGATAAAAAAACATTAAAATATATGAAACAAAATTATAAAAAAATTTTGAACCACTAACATTAGGTGAATTAGAAAAATTGTGTAAAAATATAAAATATTTTAGAGGTGTATTTATGAGAGATATATTACCTAATAAAGTTAATAAATTTGAATGTGGAATTATAAATTTAGATTCATTTAATGGAAATGGAACTCATTGGGTTTGTTATTATAAAAAAGATAAAATTAAATATTATTTTGATTCATATGGAAATATAGTTAATAAACCACCAATAGAATTAGTTAAATATTTAGGAAAAGATAATATATTTTATAATGATAATCAAATTCAAAATTATAATGATCCACCAATTTGTGGCCATTTATGTGTTTTTATATTAAATGAATTAAATAAAAATAAAAAATTTGATAACATAGTAAATAAATTAATCCTTAATAAATATGGATTCACAAAATATATTTGATCTGTTTGGAAGAGAGAAAAAACATCCAATTAATATTAAAGAAGATTATATTAATTCTAAATTAAATATATTTTTTAATAATTTTAGTAAAAGTTTTAAAAGTCATGTAAAAAAGACAGAAAATTTAGTAAATGCTATTGGTTTATCAAAAAATTATATAAATATTAATGGTAAAAGAATTGTTAATGTAAAACCAAGTATAAATAAATATGATGTTATAGTTAAATCAGAATTAGATGAAGTTTTAGATTCAATTATTGAAATTGGTAGTGATTATTCAGAAACTAAAAAAGATTTAAATAAAATTTTAGAATTTTTAATTAATGTTGGAAAACATGTTGAAAATTTAGAAGAAAAATTAGAAAAAGAACTAAAATTTCTATTTGATGGAGTCAATAAATCAATAAAAGAATTAAATGCAGAAATAATACTAATTAAAGGAGATATAGATAAATTACAATAATTTATTTTATATAAATGGAGTTGATTTATTGTCTTAAATGCAAACAAAAAAACTAATTCTAAAGATATTCAGATAATAAAATTGAAAAATATAAATGTAATTAAATCAAAATGTTGTATTTGTAATTCAAAGAAAAGTTGTTTTACAAAATTTTCTCCCTAATAAATGGCTCTATACAGTTCATTTGATTTATTCATTATCAGAAACCAAAATCAATTAAACAAAGATGATTGGGATGATATTTCTGAAAAATATGAGTTGAGTATTAATATGATGAGATTGTTTCAAAATAAATTAAATTGGCAAAAAATTGCTCAACATCAAAATTTAACTATAGATTTTATTACTGAATTCATAAATTATCAATTAAAAGATTATATTGATTTGATTTGTAAATATCAAGATTTAACTGAATATTTCATTCATGATTATGCATTTACATTAAATTGGGAATTAATTTTAGAACATCAAAAAATATCAGCAAAATTTATACTTGATCATGCTACTGAAATTGAATATTTTAAAAGTAAAAATGAAATTGATACATAAATAAAATTTGACATCATTAAATCATAAAAATTTTACTTGTTTTAAAAAATCTTTTGATTTAAAAAATGTATCCTTAATAAATAGCTGATTACAAAAAATATATAAATGATATTGAAAGAGCTGAATACAAAAATTTCTATCCATTATCTAAATTACATTTAAATGAACCTAATAAAAAAACTGAATTTAATATAGATTTTGGAGATGGATTTTGTACTTCTAAATTTCAATTTTATATATCTGGTAAATTGACTAAATCTGATGGAAATGCATATGATAATGGTGCTAATATAAAATTAATTGATAATTTTGTTCCATTTTTATTTTCAAAAATTGAAGTTAGAAAACATAATAAATTGATTGATGAAATTGAATATCCTGGTCTATTAAGTACAATTAAAGGTACTATAACTTATTCAAAATCAGAAATAAATCAAATAAATAATGGTTTTGAATCAAATTTTAAAAATAAATTTGAAGCAATTGGTAATTTATCTCATTTTGGATTAGGATTTTTTGAAAATGTAAATATTCCAATATACAAAGGAGGTTTTAATATAACATTTATTAGATCAGAAGATAATGATGCAATTTTTAGATGGAAAACTAAAAAGGCTGATGGATCTTATGATAATGCTACATTACCAACTGAAGGTAAAATAACAATTGATGAATTTTTTATTAGAGTTCCTATAATTGAATACAAAACAACAAGTAAAATTCAATTAATTAATGAACTAAGCAAATTTGAAAAAGTAAATTTTCATTTTAATCATTGGCAATGCATTGAACAAAAAAATATTACAGGAAAGAATTTAAGTTTTGATATAACAAATATCTATAGAAATATTTATAATCCAAAATTTATTATAATTGGATTTCAAAAATCAAGAACAAATGATCAGTTATTTGATACTTCTAAATTTGATAGTATGTATGTAAAAAATATAAGAGTAAAACTAAATGGTCATTATTACCCTGATGAATTGGAAAATTTTGATATAAACAATGAAAAATTTAGAATTATGTATGAAATGTATCAAGATTATAAAAAAGTTTATTATAATAGTAGTAAAATGTATTATAATCCAACAGAATTTCTAGAAAATAGACCAATTTATGTAATTGATACTACAAAAAATCCAACAAATATTTCAAGTTCAAAAAATGATATTATTATTAATGCAGATTATGATTATGATATAGTAGCTACTAGTAAAACAAATTGTTATATTATTATTGTATCTGAAAAATTACTTGAATATAATATAATCAAAAATGATATTACTGAAATTAATTAGAATGAATTATTACTATTTTAGTCAAATTTATTGAAAAAATACTACTAAAATTTTAAATTACCTTATGAAAAGTCGACTATTAATTTTATTTAAAAAATACTTATAAAATGTGATAATTTTACTTGTTTTTAAAAAAATTTTATTTTGTAGAAAATTTTAGGCATATTTGTTAAAAATTTCATTAAAATTGCATATTTTTTAAGACAATTTGACAAAAGCTGAAAATTGGCCAAAAAATGGCAAAAATATTGCATAATTGTACTGAAAAACTATGAAATTTGTTTGATTTTTGATTGTCTCCAAAAGTGTCCTAGGAACCCCATAGTACTATCTACTTATATATATATATATATATATATATATATATATATATATATATATATATATATGTACTGCTTTTTTTCTCATTTATGCATCATATTTTTTTTTTTTTTTTTTGTTCTTCGATGATATGTCGTGACCCTAGAATGAAAAGGTTTCATCTGACATCAACCTCAATTTGAGAAAAATGCGGTTAAAGTTTGGAATTGCAATTCACGAGAAAGTATATATACTTATGACACTTTTTGTAGTTAAAGTTTGTATAGCCATCCTAGAGTCCCTGTGTGAACAGTTTTGAATTTTTTCATTCACTCATTACTGAGTAATTAACATATGTTAAAAACAGATGGAACCTTTTCACTCACCTAAATGCTGATATTACGAGAGAGAAGGTTCCATCTGGCAGATGGAACCTTATTTGACCAACACTACATCAGAGATTATGCTTTGAAATAAGATAGGCAAGTTTAAAATCTAGAACATGTCTGTGTTTAAATTATTATTCAATACATAATAGGCCTATGCTTTAGGCCTTGTCAAAAGTTTACATTTTCAAGAAAAGTGATGCAAAATTAGGCCTACAGTTTCAATACTACTGTATAAAATTCCCTATCTTGCATCGGCATAAATTTGTACATGCTTTTAATGTCTTTAACTTTATCAGCTGGCAGAGTAGGTTGACATTTCAGCTTTGAAGGTTGAATCATTTTCCATACCGGTGGGCTTGGACTGCTTGACTGATTCTTCATGGATGATTTTTTTCTGGATGGTGTTTGCATGAAGCGCAGATTAACTTTTTGTTCATCTTCAGTGAAAGAGGTTTTGAACTTAACTTCATGTAGGGTTTGGCTGAATTCAATAGCACACACTTTGAAAAATGGTACAAGCTTGAAATTGAGAGATTTTTTTGCAGCTTCGCCAAAATCAAAAAAGTCGTCATCTTTCAATTGAAGAACACGGAGTGGACTTTTACGATTTATGGTTTTCAGAATTCGAATTAAACCTAATGGTGAGTAGAACTCAATCTGTGACATAGCCTTTTCAATCATGCTGTGGGCATTGTCCACCTCTTGTTTACAGGAGTGACCTGGTACAGAATATTTCATTGTCACCTTAGATACATGTGGGTGTTCATGCAAAAAGTTTTGTACTGCACATGATATAAAAGAATTCCGGTTCTGTGGTACACATGAGTCACTCCATAAAATTAGTTCAGTAAACTCGTGCTCTTCTGCCACTTTTCCCAGTATTTTATATAGTGCACTGGCTAAATCATTTCCACTTCGACCAGATAGAGCTTCGGTCCATAAAGCACAATAAATGGTTTTACTCGCCGAAAAGTGTGCAGTCAAATTGTATGTATTCAATTTTCTTTTGTAAAAAAAAGAACTTATCTCTGCTCTTGGGCATGCAATTACATTTTCCAAATCAAAACAAAGCACTGGAACAGTCGTGTTTTCCCGGTCAATTTTTCTGTTTTCTCTCATAGCAGTTTTTTCTATTACGTGCATTTCATAACTTCTCTTCAGGTCATCGTTTACAAGATTTTGTGATTCGGCCATCCTAAATTCCTCACAAAGGTCACATCTATCAGATTTCCTTGTGCGAAAATCTAAATTAAATTCCGTTACGAAAATGTGTCTGTACATACTTAATTTAACTGGATCTTCTGGAAATTGTTCTTTGTGTCTTCAGAATCTTGCAGCTCAGATTCATCATCTAATGTTTCCACTATAAGTTGCCTTAGTTTTTCATATTCCTTAGAACGATCCATTTTTCATGGCAAATATATATAATCACTAAACTTATAAAAAGATTGAAAATATACGTTGTCTAGGCATTGACTATAACCTCAAACAAAACACTAATCCTTTACTACCAGTATTGGCGGTATTCAATAATAATAACAACGGTCAGCTGGAGTTGGTAGAAATACTAATAAAATGAACAGCTGTAGCAACGATGTCAGATGGAACTATATCGCTCCAAGGAGGTTAAAAATAAATGACTCAGAGAGTTATAAGGTTCCAACTGCCACATGGAACCTTTTCATAATGAATTGTTAATAAGTAAACATTCAGTTGGAACTTTAGAATTGTTCTAGTTTAAAAGCCAGCCACCAGATTGCGCTGAATGTCAGAACACATGATAAAATAAGTCAGATGGAACCATTTTATGCTAATAACTCAAAAAACACGGTTTTGTTAGTTGGAACCTTTTCATTCTAGGGTCACGATGTATATATTGTTAATTATGCCATTAATTATTGTCATAGAGGTTATTGAAATGTTTCATAACAAATTGTTGTTGTTGTTGTTTATTGTTGCTTTGTTCTTATTAGTGACTCGATTTGCTCATTTTTAGGCGTCAACTTGTTATTCATTAATATTTATTTATTTTTATTTATTGCTAGTATAGTGGCTGGTATAAATGTATTGTAGGTAAGTAGTGAAGAAATACCGGTTTTACCTCAGTTTTGGCATGATTTTATAGGGGGATTTCCTATTGGGTATTTTTTTGGACACAGATTTAAAATTTTGATACCGAGATTTGATATGTGCTACTGTTTATGTATAGTTATATTATACTTTTATATATTTGTGTATAGGTTTTTTATATTTAACATGGGGTTACTTTTCAGGTATTTTTTTGGACACAGATTGAACAATTTGATTCCGAGGCTTTTTTCTTGTAAACTAAGCATCCTAGAGGAAAATGTCAAGAATAAAAATATTAAATTTGACTCTTAATCTACAACTTTCCCGCTGACAAAACTTGCCTGACCAATAAATAAAAAATTTCCTCACAGACCAACTTTTTCATGTTAAAAATTAATTTTTATAAATTTATTTATTGTTTATGCAATGTTAATATTAAAATTAAAGTAAATATTTTATGCCGTAATAGCCACCATATAGTCTAGTATAATACCTGAAAATATCATAAATTTACCTCAATTCTAACTATATTTATTTAAGGTGTTAATGAAATGTGGCACTAAATCTTGCGCTGGCCGCCTGTACTCTGCGCTAGCCCATGCGCCTCTTCCAGTTGACTGTTGTATGCCTATGTATATTATTGGAGTTATGGTTAGTAAAGTTATTGTTGAACTGTCTATTGATTAAGTAGTATAATAGTGTTATAGGTATATTTAAAATTTTGTTTAATTGTTTATTGCCTAAGAAGTATATTATTGGGTATGGTTATGGTATTATTATATTGAGTATGGCTATTCTTTGATATGTTTAAAGTTACGTTTAATTGTCTATATTGGTGTTGGTATTGCTTATGTACTGGATAGTTATAAATGATTATTTATTTTTATTTTCCTTTACTGTGGATATTGTTTGAAGCATTTCCTATAAATTGTAATGTTTTGTTTGTATATGACAAGAGATGTAGGGGTTTGCCTGGGATTTAATAATTTGGTTGTGGTTGTTCCATTTACTGTTTATAATAATACTTTGAGTTAGATTACTTTACCTTTGATAAATGATTAAATATTGAGTTATTGGTCTAGTTAATATAGCTTTTGGGTTTCTTTATATTTGAGTATGTTGTTTTACTTGTTAAGGAAAATTTTAGTTATTTTTACCCTTCTCATGTTTTATAAATGTTTAATATAAATGACTGTGTGTTATTAGTGTTAAATATTTGTTTATTATAGTTATTTTACCTAGCTAATGCATTATTAATGGGTGTTATAGGTTAAATATATGATTACAAGCGTTACTATTTAGTAAATTTGTATTATTTTATTGATATTTATACTATATACTGCTTATAAGTAAAATATAAGGGTGATAATGACTGATTTACATATGCTATTATGGTTAAATACTTAGTAAATGTTGTTCTGTATACTGTTAATAATAATATGTTTAATATTTATTCCTAAAATTAAATGTATGCTTGAAATGGTATTTTACTAGTTGTAATTAAATTGTCTTGCTGATTGTTTTGTTAGTTAAATTTAATATGTGGCAAAGTTATTGTAGTTGTTGCCCTAGGTTTATAATTAACTATTTAGGGTTTCATTTTAACTTTAACTTGCATTTTGCTTATTATAGATTTTTATGCTTTAAATATTTGGTTATGTGAGTGTAACAAGTACTGCTTATTGGCTATGTAATTTCACTGGTTATTTGTATATAATATATGTTTATTTGCCTTATTAGGTTTGTTGTAAGAGTTATTTATTATAGTTGTTGTACCTGTCTCATGTTTTTGTTGAATAAATTATAAATAATTATGAATTCATGTTTATTAGGCATGAGTTTTAGTGATATTTTACTTGTTAGAGGTTTATATTTTAAATATTTAAGAAGTTAAGTATTAAATTTTAGTAGATATTTACAATATAGTTAGCAAATTTATTGTTTATGGCAAAATTGTTTGGGCAATAAAGCAAATTCTGGCTAATTGAGAGTATTTATTAATCTTTAACTAAGTTGTTCTCCTATTACATGTGTTATTATTTGTGTATAAGATAGTTATGTTATTTAGGAATTATATTGGTTGTATTTCTCTATGTACTGAGTTTGTTAGGGTATAATGATGGTCTATTGTATATTATTATGACTATATGTGTGCTTGTTGTTACTTTACTATATTGCTTATAGGTGTTTGGATATACAATTTAACTAGGGGTTAGTTATGAATGTGTTATTGGTCTTGGTATTTTTACTATGTATGTTGTTGGTTTACTTGTCTTATATATTGGCTTGTAATAAAAGATCTATCATGTATTGAGAATGTTTGTATTGTCCTATATGTTAAATATTTAACTTTTGTTGTGTTAGTATTGTTAAATATTTGGTTGTTATTGTATTAATTATGTACTAGTTATTGACTATGAATTGTATCCAGTTGAGATAAATATTTGTACATCTTGTGTCTTGATATTTTTGTTAAATATTAAGTTTTTCTATTTGTTTGGTTTATATTAAAATAAATGGTGATTTACTAATTATGTTTGTTACATTATAGAGTATTGGAAAGTATGTGCTAAATATTGTACTGGCTGAGTTATTGAGTTATTGACTGTTATTAATGTTATTGGTTATTGCTTTGCCTGTGTGTTGTTTGTAGTGTTAATTAACTATAAAATTTAACTACTTGTGTAAAATGTGCCATGACTTGCTATTTTTAATTTATAAGATAAGTGATGTTAATATTTAGTTATTGTTATATACTGTTTATAATAGAATATTTTAATGTTATTGAGTATAGGATATTATTATTTTGTTTATTGTAGATTATGAAGTTTCCATTTTGAGTTAGTTGAGTTATTATGTTATTGGTAATTGTGTTTGCCCTATGCTTATACATAAAATGTAAGTTTTATTGGGTATTTTGGCTATATTTTAGTTATATTGTGTATATTCTAGATAAATATAACAGTTTAAAATAAGAGTATAAAGCCTGTGTTTTGCTTAATATTTAGTTGTGTCACTGAGATTGACTATGAAATTTCACTAAATATGCTACATGTTTACATATTATTATGTAATATGTACATATTATTATTAAACATGTAAACACCACTTCTGCTAAAGCAGAAGCATGTTTACATGTTTAATATAACATAACCATGCTAATTTTTTAACCCTATAAACCTAACCCTTACCTCATTTTTAACCTCACAAAAACAACTTTCCCCTCACACTCTGCAAAGCCTCCTCTGTTTAGCAGAAGCTGGGCCTTGCTTTCGCCTCCTCACCATTTTAATAAACATTAAATCCAACATTAACTCATATAAATTAGTTGACGACAGTCAGAATCTGTAATACTAAACAATAATTATACATACATAAAAATTTTATTACTACAAGTTGCCAAAAGTAGTTATAAGACAAAATCGTAGTTTCTAGTAAACATTTACACCTACAACTAAATAAATTTACTTCACATCTTACTAGAACATTGAAAATTAATAAAAACATATGCAAGCCATAATAACAATTAATTAACACATACAATCATAAAATTGACATTTCACACTTTATTCACATCAAAATCACTGACAATCAACATAAGACATGCCTTGGTTTAACCAAGCTTCTATTTTAACCTAACATAACCTACCCTAGTCTAACCTAGCCTAACCTTACCTAACCATATATTAGCTATATATTGACATAATTAACACATTTAGTTACAAACAGAGTCTTTTTACACAATATCTTAATTTAACTGATAAATTATGTAATAATGTAAATTATAGCAGACACTATGACTCAAACACGACACTTTTATATCACTAAACTAATATTCAACATAAAACAATAAAATATAATATTAGTATATCAAAAACATTTAAGTACACTATTGACACATAAATTAGTAGGTGACAATCAGAAATCATATTACTAATCACTAAAAACACATTAAATTATTTTTAATGTCAAAATTGTTCAAATTAATTTGATAAGACAAAATCGTTGACCATAACTGTAGTAAACATCAACATCCTTAACTGTATAATTAACATCTAATAGGAAAATTGACATTTGACCTTAACATCTACAACCTCTAATTGTAATAAACAAACATATATAGTGATGAAATCCATAATTCACCACACTTTTTATACCATACCCACTAACACTAAAACTTACTCAAGTAACATATAAATTTAAAGAGTTTATTCACCAAATGTCATGTTAACCTAGCCTTAATTTTCTTATAAATTACTAGAAAAACATTAATTGTACAAAATTTACTTAATAATAATTTTAAATTTTACATTTAAACTTATAAATTTAAATAATAAGCTATAAGGCATGCAAAATTGTCAAATGTAGTCAACTATTTACTTGGACATGCTTATTTTATACATTTTAAGTATAAGTTCCATAAAATTAGCAATAAACAATTAATAAATTTTAATAATAGTTTTATTTTTTTTTCAAAAATTTATCATCAAACTCCAAAACTAAAATCAGAACACAAGTACTATTAAACAACAACAAGTCAAATACCTGGTTTAAACTCAAAATAAATTTTACATTAAGTAATACATATAGCATAATAATATGTAAACATGTAGCATATTTAGTGAAATTTCATAGTCAATCTCAGTGACACAACTAAATATTAAGCAAAACACAGGCTTTATACTCTTATTTTAAACTGTTATATTTATCTAGAATATACACAATATAACTAAAATATAGCCAAAATACCCAATAAAACTTACATTTTATGTATAAGCATAGGGCAAACACAATTACCAATAACATAATAACTCAACTAACTCAAAATGGAAACTTCATAATCTACAATAAACAAAATAATAATATCCTATACTCAATAACATTAAAATATTCTATTATAAACAGTATATAACAATAACTAAATATTAACATCACTTATCTTATAAATTAAAAATAGCAAGTCATGGCACATTTTACACAAGTAGTTAAATTTTATAGTTAATTAACACTACAAACAACACACAGGCAAAGCAATAACCAATAACATTAATAACAGTCAATAACTCAATAACTCAGCCAGTACAATATTTAGCACATACTTTCCAATACTCTATAATGTAACAAACATAATTAGTAAATCACCATTTATTTTAATATAAACCAAACAAATAGAAAAACTTAATATTTAACAAAAATATCAAGACACAAGATGTACAAATATTTATCTCAACTGGATACAATTCATAGTCAATAACTAGTACATAATTAATACAATAACAACCAAATATTTAACAATACTAACACAACAAAAGTTAAATATTTAACATATAGGACAATACAAACATTCTCAATACATGATAGATCTTTTATTACAAGCCAATATATAAGACAAGTAAACCAACAACATACATAGTAAAAATACCAAGACCAATAACACATTCATAACTAACCCCTAGTTAAATTGTATATCCAAACACCTATAAGCAATATAGTAAAGTAACAACAAGCACACATATAGTCATAATAATATACAATAGACCATCATTATACCCTAACAAACTCAGTACATAGAGAAATACAACCAATATAATTCCTAAATAACATAACTATCTTATACACAAATAATAACACATGTAATAGGAGAACAACTTAGTTAAAGATTAATAAATACTCTCAATTAGCCAGAATTTGCTTTATTGCCCAAACAATTTTGCCATAAACAATAAATTTGCTAACTATATTGTAAATATCTACTAAAATTTAATACTTAACTTCTTAAATATTTAAAATATAAACCTCTAACAAGTAAAATATCACTAAAACTCATGCCTAATAAACATAAATTCATAATTATTTATAATTTATTCAACAAAAACATGAGACAGGTACAACAACTATAATAAATAACTCTTACAACAAACCTAATAAGGCAAATAAACATATATTATATACAAATAACCAGTGAAATTACATAGCCAATAAGCAGTACTTGTTACACTCACATAACCAAATATTTAAAGCATAAAAATCTATAATAAGCAAAATGCAAGTTAAAGTTAAAATGAAACCCTAAATAGTTAATTATAAACCTAGGGCAACAACTACAATAACTTTGCCACATATTAAATTTAACTAACAAAACAATCAGCAAGACAATTTAATTACAACTAGTAAAATACCATTTCAAGCATACATTTAATTTTAGGAATAAATATTAAACATATTATTATTAACAGTATACAGAACAACATTTACTAAGTATTTAACCATAATAGCATATGTAAATCAGTCATTATCACCCTTATATTTTACTTATAAGCAGTATATAGTATAAATATCAATAAAATAATACAAATTTACTAAATAGTAACGCTTGTAATCATATATTTAACCTATAACACCCATTAATAATGCATTAGCTAGGTAAAATAACTATAATAAACAAATATTTAACACTAATAACACACAGTCATTTATATTAAACATTTATAAAACATGAGAAGGGTAAAAATAACTAAAATTTTCCTTAACAAGTAAAACAACATACTCAAATATAAAGAAACCCAAAAGCTATATTAACTACACCAATAACTCAATATTTAATCATTTATCAAAGGTAAAGTAATCTAACTCAAAGTATTATTATAAACAGTAAATGGAACAACCACAACCAAATTATTAAATCCCAGGCAAACCCCTACATCTCTTGTCATATACAAACAAAACATTACAATTTATAGGAAATGCTTCAAACAATATCCACAGTAAAGGAAAATAAAAATAAATAATCATTTATAACTATCCAGTACATAAGCAATACCAACACCAATATAGACAATTAAACGTAACTTTAAACATATCAAAGAATAGCCATACTCAATATAATAATACCATAACCATACCCAATAATATACTTCTTAGGCAATAAACAATTAAACAAAATTTTAAATATACCTATAACACTATTATACTACTTAATCAATAGACAGTTCAACAATAACTTTACTAACCATAACTCCAATAATATACATAGGCATACAACAGTCAACTGGAAGAGGCGCATGGGCTAGCGCAGAGTACAGGCGGCCAGCGCAAGATTTAGTGCCACATTTCATTAACACCTTAAATAAATATAGTTAGAATTGAGGTAAATTTATGATATTTTCAGGTATTATACTAGACTATATGGTGGCTATTACGGCATAAAATATTTACTTTAATTTTAATATTAACATTGCATAAACAATAAATAAATTTATAAAAATTAATTTTTAACATGAAAAAGTTGGTCTGTGAGGAAATTTTTTTATTTATTGGTCAGGCAAGTTTTGTCAGCGGGAAAGTTGTAGATTAAGAGTCAAATTTAATATTTTTATTCTTGACATTTTCCTCTAGGATGCTTAGTTTACAAGAAAAAAGCCTCGGAATCAAATTGTTCAATCTGTGTCCAAAAAAATACCTGAAAAGTAACCCCATGTTAAATATAAAAAACCTATACACAAATATATAAAAGTATAATATAACTATACATAAACAGTAGCACATATCAAATCTCGGTATCAAAATTTTAAATCTGTGTCCAAAAAAATACCCAATAGGAAATCCCCCTATAAAATCATGCCAAAACTGAGGTAAAACCGGTATTTCTTCACTACTTAGGTATCTTGAGATAAACTAAAATGTCATGTAAACAAATTGGTTGTTAAATAAATAGATAGACTGAGGACAGTAGGTACGAGGATAATTATATTATTACTACTAACGCTAATTATATATTCCAGTGTTATGTTAGAATGGGAATCCTTTACTTAACAATAAACAAAATAACATAAAATTTTAAGGTAATTGCTCAAATTTCCAGCAAATTACACTTACGTTACATTTTATAATTTTGCATTATAGTTTAAATTAGAAGGCGAATAACTGGAGTTGAACAAGATTGCGAGGTTGTTGTTCAAAGCAAAGTAAAAATTGAGAGAATCAAACAAAAGATATTGAGGAACAAAGAGGTCGGGTCGGAGGCGGAACTGCGTCTCACATCTGGTGGTGCTGCTCGCCGGCAATCAGCGACCTAGTGCTGAGAGCCACTCAATTGTGTGCAATTGAACAAAACTTGCTTAAATAAGAATGGTACTGACCAAGATGGCTGTTTGTTCATAAATACGAGCAATATAAACATATTAAATATATTAAAGTGGAATAAGAATGAAGTGGATTGTAAAAAATTTTACACCTTGTGTGTCCTTCATAGTCTTACGGACCTGTGGTCGTCCTTGCTATTTTATGGTGACGGTTCAAAATGTATTTACATTTTGAAATCCCGTCCCTAATACGTACCGAACCAGTTGTTTCCTTTTGTAATTTTGAAACAATTCATATGAAGTTAAGATTGCATGAATCATGAAAATTGCATAAAACTATATTTTACATTACCAAGTTTTAATTAACATTATAAAGAGATCAAATACGAACTATCAATGATAAATATAAGTGCAATTATTTACTGGGAAAATATCCCGGAGATATTCGAATGCCACACCCCACTCTCTGAGACATTTCCTTTATGGATTGCGCTGCTTTTGTTATGCCATTTCTAGCAGGTTTTATGGTATGAGAGTAAAGAAAACCTATTTTACATAGTGAGGAAAAATTCACTAGCGCAATGTCCGGTGAATATGACAGTTTAAAATAGAGCTGCTGGCACCGTTGCACTCTGAGAAATCAAAACAACCACGTCGTATGATGGTACAGATTGACCAATCCGACTATTGCCGATTGTATGGCAACGTAACATTGAAAATAAAGTTTGGAAACCTTCTATAACCTGGAGGATGATCATAAGGACAATGTTTTATAAATAAAGTACCTTTTCTGGCTTTTTAATATACCTTTGATTAACAGACTGACAGTCAACTAACTAACTAAGATTAAACAAAATATTTTTAAACTAAACTTATAAACCTTCTCTTTCCACCGTTATACAATCAGAAATTTTTGTTCATGGAAACAGAAGTACAATACGCAAATGTTTTAAATAACCCTGTACAATTCAGAATCCCATTTCATCTAATATATAGTGAATATAATCAATTAAATGATATTAAATAATAGAAACCGACGACAGATCTCCACATAATGTACTTCGTAAAATAAATAATGTGCTTTTAAAATCATAAAGATGCACATACAAACGGATTATTTTAAATTTTAATTCAAAATAAATGAGATACTCTCTCGACCATATAAACGATGTTTATCTAGTATATTTTACGTTTATGCAAGAAATAATTCTTAGTGCAATTGTTATGCTCATAATTAAGTAATTACTGTAAAGTTGTAAGACAAAGTTAGATATGAAACTAGTTAATGATGGAAAACGTAAAGCTGGGTAGTTTATTTTCTCGAAATCATTGGTAATTTAGCCCACTAATTTGGTTGCCTTGGGGGTGTTCATAAACTCCCTTCATGACGACGTTTTACAATAGTTTATCGGGAGCGCCTTGTAGAACTAACTGTTCACTCGTTTCAGCTGGGGCAACATACTGCTTAGTATTTTTATTATTTATTAGTTTGTTTATTTTTGAAGGGAAGATCTTCTTCTCGCTTTTGGAGTTATTTCGGTAAATTTTTGTCTTATTTATTTCAGATAGAAATTAAATATCTTACTTACCAGTAAGTTAAGTTTGGGTAAGTGGGCCATAGATTTTCAACTTGTATTAAAATTTCACTTTTACAAGATTATAACTACACCAATATGTAAGATATTTACTTTTATTATTAATCATAATAATATTTTTCTTTGACATCCAAGGATGTATGATACAATTCTTATACATTATTATAATTATAAGCCGACTTAATATTATCATAATTTATGAAAAAATGTGTATATACATTATAAAAATGTATAATGTACATTATATCTCCCTAAATTATAATTGATAATTATAAAAAAAAATAAATTCTATACTCCTAAATATATACTCTTCTAAATTATATACTCCCGAATGTGCAACTCACTCACTCATCGGGATATCAGTAATTCGTCAGATGTCGGTAAAGTAGATCTCCTACATATCACTTACTACAGAGTGATTCCCAAGCGAGAACTAAACTTACCGATCTGTATTACTGAGAAAATTGCCAACATACTGGAAGTCGCGGATTACCGAAACACCCTTTTTATGAAATTTTATAACATTAACCAATTGTGCCTTTATAGGAAAAGCGGTCTATTCACCGAGAGTAATTTCAATGTACAGGGAGTATCTGAAATTACCTCTCCAGACCGGAAGTCACTAATGTCAAATACAAACTCTCACTTTAAATAATTTTTTTTAGTTTTACACGGTTTTTAAGAAAACTTTACAATTTGATCTTGTACGCGTAATTTTAGCAGTTTATTGAATATTTGAGGTTGAAATTTAGATTTTAAGCAAAAATGTCTCGGCACAAAAATGTCTTAGACTCTTTTAAATACGTTTCCAACAAAATTGTCAGTTTGGTCCAAAATGTTTTTTTATTAAATTTACAACATGACGGAGATTAATGAACATGTATTTAAATGTTTAGTAAAACTAATCACGTGATAATTGATGTTTTATGATGGCATATTATTTTAAATGAGGTTCTTAGACATTTACATGTTTGGTAAGTTCTGTTATATGTAAAATGTTCAGACATAATATATGTTAAATTTCCCCCAGTTAAAAAGAATAATGTCATGCTATTTATTATTCTAAATCAGTATGATTAGGGTTTTTAAATATTAAATTTTAAAGTTGCTTCAAAATAACGTCTGGTCCCCTCTGTATTGAAATCAGTGTCAATCAACAGATCAAAATATGTTTACCTACAACGGCACTATTTTTTTTTTTTTTTGTACAATTTTAAAAGAGGTGCAAGGTTGGTATGGGACACCCGGTAAGACAGTATCATATTTGCACGATAGTCCTCCCAAAAATTGGTTCTTTATTTGGGATGGCATAAATTTCTAACGAACTCATTAGGAAGTACATCATTGACTTTACCTGATAGCATGCTAATTTAAATTTTTCAATTCAACAAAAATTTTAACTAAAATAGCAGATTACACAATTGATTTATCTTTTAGTGCGTACTAAGTTAATGTTTAATTTAAAAAGGTGGCAGTACAGTATTTTCAATTAAAATAAAAAAAAGCTTTTTTATTTCCTGCCCCAGAAAACTATCTGATTTCAAAATTTAGCGACCAAACATTTTTACCCAAAATAAATATGACACTATTTTTTCTACTCTAGCGGCCAAATTATAACATCTGAGGCAATCTTCGCGAACATCTTTCAAGTTACTACAAGTTTGGTTCTATGAATTTTTGCCCCCCAGTCCACACAATTAAACATAATTAAATGTTTATATATTTTTGCGGGGAATTTTACCCCATGTAGATGTAATTTTACAACTACTATAATATTTTACTCAGAACCTTCACTTTGCACATAGACATATCTTGCACAGTACCAATATCAATTAAATTATCAAACTTAAAAATTATCATGATGATTTTCAATATCACGTATTCTTCTTTTGACTGTGAGTCGGAACGAATTGCTATATCAAGCAACTGATTGTTTTACTTTGATTGTTATTTACTGACCTGGTCCTACGGCTAACACATACGTCCTTTGATGTGTATGGTAATTTTAATATTTTAACCATTATTTAACATACTTTTGTTAGTAACTACTGTATTATTGTATTTAGAAGCTTGAAGTGTTTTTTATTTGCCTTGACAGTAATATTTTAGGAAATTAGGTAAATTTTAAAGTTTTACACCATTAAAAACTGAAATGAAGGAATTGTAATGAATGCCAATATATTTATTAAACTACAAATATCGTTCTTTTGCCTTCCTGTTTTGTGGTACAACCTACTTCCATCAAAACAGATATTTTTCCCCACTTCCATTCTTTCTGAAATACACTCCAGTCATAAGTTATCATAATAGTATCTCCAATTTTTTTTACACATACAATTCTGATTGTAATACCTAGAATAATACATAGTTAAGTATTATTTCACAACTCTCAATTTTTTTATTTTTATTTTTTATATTGAAATGAGGGGAATTAAGAAGAGGATTTAAACGAAGAGCCGTAGGTTATTCAGCGAACACAATGAGTGGTATTGGAGTGGAGCCCTCAACTAGCCTCATTGCATGAGAGTTTTATAGTAATTTTCATAGTAATTACGGAATTGGGGTAACCAATTAGGGGGTGGACCCTACATCCAGCATAACCTAGAAATATTTACCTAGAATATTTACATATATTACGTAAATTATTATCATTTCGCAGTTAAAATCTTGTTAGCGAATTTTAATTACGAAGGGGTACTAAAACCGATTCATAGGAGTTTTTCAAAGCTTTTTTTACTATTGATTGTGAATTTTGTGTATTAAACCGTTTTGTTACTGTCTTCAACGTATAGCTCTTCCGTGGAACTAACTTATTACATACTTGACTTTTAATTATTCTACAAATTTAGGGCAACCCCTAAGGGGGCATGGGGGCGGAGCCCCCATCGAGCCGTAGGCGAGTTTCAATATTAACATAATTTTGAGTATCGTTTTAAACGTTGCAAAAGGTAGTTGTATTCGTGATTGTTAGATCAAATTTTTTGTATTCGTGGCTACTCATCACTTAATAAAAAACACTTTTATTTTAAAAATCCTATATTTCGAATTACCTTTGTAATTTATCCTCAGTCTAAATGATAACAAATAAAAAGTAGTTCTTTCATCTTGTTATGTAATTAGTTAAATACTTTTTTTTTACATTTCATGTAATTTTTTTATGAGTATATTTTACGAATTCAGTTTTTAATTTCTCCTTATTTCTTGTATTGTGTTCATGTACATGAATTTTTTTCCTCTATTGATATAAAATTTTCTTTGCGTGTAATGCCCATTAATATAAGTCCTATCTATTGATAGTAGATTGAGTATACCAAGTTTAATAAAAAAACATTTACAGGATGTTCTTGATTGTTATTTGCATATTATTCTTATGGCTCTTTTTTGTAATGTAAGTAATTTTTTTGTACTTTTTTCTCCATCCCATATTAAAGTCCCATAGCTTAGATGGCTTTAGTTAACAGTTTTAAGAATTTCAAATTTTACATTTCCAGACAGTGTTTTAAAAGTGTATAAGCCTTAAGATATTTTTGTAGATGTTATATTTAAGTGATCGTGCATTTGATAATAAATTTGAACAAGTGTAATGTGGAGAGTGTGTTAAGGTCATGATATAGCCAATTTCTTGATAAAAAGTTGTTTCAAGTGTTACTAAAGTGTTTGTTACAAGTGGGCCCAGTTCCCCTGAAAATTGGGGTAACTGGACCACTCTGACTTCTGATTTATTATCTCACAGAAATAAATAATATAACTGTATAACTGGGTCTAGTCTCTGCATAAATTATGATCTGAGGTATAAAATTTTGAATCCCATTAAAAAAAGTTTTTAACCCTTTTTTGTTTTGTAAAATTGATTGTTTCGAACCGAAGAAAACAAAGGTTGGAATAAAACTGAATACATTGTTTGAATGATGAAACATAATGTATTTTTACAAATGTATTAATAATTACAATGTGTCATGAAGTTGAAAAATTTGTTAACTTGAAAAGTAATATTTGTTAACCTACCGTACAATAAATAAAAATAAAGAAATAACTTAATATTTGATTGCACCAACATAACAGCGTAAGTTTCATTTCATTGACAAAAACAAAACTAGGAAAAATGAAAGTAATTTGTATTTTTTTTATATACAAAGTTTGTGGTATTGGAAGTTCACCAGTGACATAAAAAATAGTTATGCAAAAAGTATCGTTAGCTTTTTCAACGAATTTTGTAGACTGAAAATCGCATCTTCTTAATCCTTGGACGGTGTGTCCAACTGATCTGGAAAACGACTTCTCAAGTTTTCAAATTTCACCTATCTTGTCATGACTTGTCATCCTGGACGTATGGTCCAGTGGCCCTAATCCACTAAATCAACGGGGGCAACTGGGTCGTAACCCTACTAAGCCCAACAAAGTGAAGGATATGCAAAAACACCTCACAATTGGTTACGTGGACATTTGATTAGCTAAAAGCATTGACATTTAATTCTAAAAAAAAAAGAAACTAACTTGCGAAAAATGTTTGACTCCATGCCTTTTGTTGTTGAAGGTGTAAAACAGGGTCAAAATTTAGAGCAGAAAATAAAATACTTCTAACCATGCTAGACACAAGATGGCTGTTGTTTTATTGATTTCTGTATACCAGTGTTGCCACTAAAAATATAAATTTCCATGTGACCACTAAAAAAATCTGATGAGGGATGGCCCCGATACCCCATGACTCACTTACCCTGACTTACTCACTTTTATAGATCTAGTGGTTTACACGCGTTATTGCATAAACTTTTTTTTTTCATTGTTTCCAGGTGAACTTAAAGTATAAAACCCCTTCTTCGAATGACCATTCACATAAGGGGTTACCAAAGCTTAATGAATGTTATATTTCACTATAAATATTGTTTAATTAAAAACAGCCTTGACACCTATATATTATAGATTATTTCAGATTTATTTACTTATGTAAATGGCCTGAGGTGTTAAATATCAATATTCACGATGAACTTAAGGTGCGTATTCCTAAAAGCAAGAACTTGAAATACATTCCATGAAATTTTAAAGCTACTAATTTTAAAGAGAAATTTTATAATTTACTGCATAAGGCAGCTTGGTAGAGGAAATATCTTAAATATCTCTTCTTTTATTTAGTGTATACCGAACCCAGAACAAAATTTGGCTTTAAAATAATTCTAATAACGTATAATATTCATGAATCCTGAAACGTTTAACTAATACTCTGTGTAAAAAAAGAGCTCAAGTAAGTTTGAGTAGAAAGGTCCTATAAATTATGACAGGAATTTGAAAATAATTAAAACAAATTTAAGAATTTAAAACAATTTATTGTACAGTTACAAAAGATATGATGAAAAATTGTTTATCGCTAAATATTTTCTGGGTTAAAATGATCTATCTAAAACAATTTAGTTAAACATTGATATATACGAAATAGCTTTCAAATTGATTTTCAACAAAACATTTTTGAGATACGAAGTGAAAATATAATATATTTATCAGAGAAGTAGAATGTTATAACAAAGACAGGAGATATGGCCTCACATTCCGACCTTATTGCGGGGCATTAGTGCCTGGGGCATGTCAAGATTAAACCCAGCTTTCCCCTACTGTCATTGCGGCCAAGATTACTACCGTGGTGGAGCAAGCGGACCACACCGGGCTTGCTTTGTCCGGACAAATAGCTCCCCATTCTGTTTTGTCAACACGCTTCTAGTTGGGCTCAGTCAGTAATAACGCTACCCATCACAGTCATTACGATCGATATTCACTTCAGTAAACGCATCATAGGCGTAGGCGTGATTAAAAAATATTTTATAGATTATTTCAGATATGTAAATGGCCTGAGGTGTCAAATATAAATATTCACGCTGAACTTAAGGTGCATATTCCTAAACTCAAGAACTTGAAAAAGATTTCATGAAATTTTTAAAGCCACATTATGTGACGAACATTGTAAAACACGCAGCAACTAATAATTCCTAACTAGTGAGAAGGAACGGAATCAAAAGTACAAACACTTAACAGGTACAAAAATAACAAAACATTACTAAATAACTTAATAAAGTTAAACTGGAACATTAATAAGTTACAAACTGTAGAAGATGAGATGTGATTAAAATAACTTGTTACTTCATTTCATTTATTGACACAACAGTAACTAGGGTATGGTCTTTAAGTAAACAAGTATCAATAACAGAAGTTATGACACCAACAACATTCATAAAAGTACCCTCAAATACAGTTTATGGTTCTCAACACTTTTTTAAATACAGGGACTTTCAAAACAATATTCACATCAACATATTTGTATAACATAAATCTTAACATTCATATATCTGAACAAAATTGTATATGCTCTGAAACATATTAAGCTCATACACTAATAGTTAGTTACATTAAAATGTGAATAGAGCACATACAAACATTATATTCTTGTTGTCAAAAGAAATATTGGTTAAGAGGATAGATAAATCTGAGGTATAAGCTGTTCCTCAGAGCACAACACATATGGTTCAATTTAACAATCGGATTAACAATCTTAGTATTACATACATATATAAAGAAATCGAATATATTCAGACTTTTCTGTACAGTTTTTACACGTTAAAACATACAGTGTAATTTATACAGTTTCAAACAAGATGTGATCAAGTTATTCAACTAAAAATCTTCAGTCCAGATCTAAATTTCAGAAGAACCCTCACTGGAATCATACATGATGATTAAATCTTGATCCTTGTCATCTTGTTTCAACAGGAAGTTGTTTTCGTTCGTCAGAGTGAGCAGGCATAAGAACACCGTCTGAATGGTGAGGTCCTCCCTCGTCCGGTGGTGTAGTTCTTCGCTGGAGAACAGCTGAATGAGAACGTCTCGGAACCAGACAGATCCCCGAGGACTCGCCAAGCCTTCATCCCTCATCTCATTCTCCTTAACTTCGATTGCCCGACAGATGATGTTCAGCATGTTGCATTTAAGATGTTGCATGTCAACCCTGTTAGGCTTAGCTACGATGCGAATTGGTCCCACTTTAACTCTTTAACATCGTGACCAAATTTTCCTCTTCATAAACATCACAGTTTTTAACATCTGTATTGGTTTCTGGGGAGGAGGTTTACGAACTTGAGGCTTCTGATCCTTGATTTTCTGTGCTGAGTTCACTAAATCACTATTTTGAGGCAGTCACCTCATATAGTGGGTATTTTAACCTGAATATGAATGAGAGATGAGGGTAGGATGATTGTGGCGCCATCTTGTAGTCTTGTTACTGACTAAGGCTGACTGTTAATTAAGAGCGCTACAGCCAATGGGATCTAGGGATCTACAGTTTAACGTGGGATCCAAACAACAATTTCGACCTCATATATATGAATTGGTCTAATTATGAGGATGGTCTTTATGGATGAACTCGTATTCACCAGTGTGGACATAATCCCCACTATGGAATATCGCATCACAAGCCATCGCTTATAACCATCCTCAATTCGTGACCTCCAAAAAGCTGGATTACAGGACAACGCCACCGTCCCTTGCAGGCAAAAAGAGTTCCACGAGGCCCGAAGAAGAACAGGACATTTCCATTGTCAAAAGCAAGACAATGGAGCCAATGCATGTGTCCCGTTGCCTGCAATTCAGCACAGAAAATCAAGGATCAGAGGCCTCAAGTTCGTAAACCTCCTCCCCAGAAACCAAAACAGATGTTGGAAACTGTGATGTTTATAAAGGGGAAAATTTGGTCCCGATGTTAAAGAGTTAAAGTGGGCCCAATTCGCATCGTAGCTAAGCCTAACAGGGTTGACATGCAACATCTTAAATGCAACATGCTGAACATCATCTGTCGGGCGATCGAAGATAGGGAGAATGAAATGAGGGATGAAGGCTTGGCGAGTCCTCGGGGATCTTTCTGGTTTCGAGACGTTCTCATTCCGCTGTTCTCCAGCGAAGAACTACACAACCGGACGAGGGAGGACCTCACCATTCAGACGGCGTTCTTATGCCTGCTCACTCTGACGAACGAAAACAACTTCCTGTTGAAACAAGATGACAAGGATCAATATTTCCTCATCATGTATGATTCCAGTGAGGGTTCTTCTGAAATTTAGATCTGGACTGAAGATTTTTAGTTGAATAACTTGATCACATCTTGTTTGAAACTGTAAATTACACTGTATGTTTTAACGTGTAAAAACTGTACAGAAAAGTCTGAATATATTCGATTTCTTTATATATGTATGTAATACTAAGATTGTTAATCCGATTGTTAAATTGAACCATATGTGTTGTGCTCTGAGGAACAGCTTATTCCTCAGATTTATCTATCCTCTCAACCAATATTTCTTTTGACAACAAGAATATAATGTTTGTATGTGCTCTATTCACATTTTAATGTAACTAACTATTAGTGTATGAGCTTTATATGTTACAGAGCATATACAATTTTGTTCAGATATATGAATGTTAAGATTTATGTTATACAAATATGTTGATGTGAATATTGTTTTGAAAGTCCCTGTATTTAAAAAAGTGTTGAGAACCATAAACTGTATTTGAGGGTACTTTTATGAATGTTGTTGATGTCATAACTTCTGTTATTGATACTTGTTTACTTAAAGACCATACCCTAGTTACTGTTGTGTCAATAAATGAAATGAAGTAACAAGTTATTTTAATCACATCTCATCTTCTACAGTTTGTAACTTATTAATGTTCCAGTTTAACTTTATTAAGTTATTTAGTAATGTTTTGTTATTTTTGTACCTGTCAAGTGTTTGTACTTTTGATTCCGTTCCTTCTCACTAGTTAGGAATTATTAGTTGCTGCGTGTTTTACAATGTTCGTCACATAATGTGGCTTTAAAAATTTCATGAAATCTTTTTCAAGTTCTTGAGTTTAGGAATATGCACCTTAAGTTCAGCGTGAATATTTATATTTGACACCTCAGGCCATTTACATATCTGAAATAATCTATAAAATATTTTTTAATCACGCCTACGCCTATGATGCGTTTACTGAAGTGAATATCGATCGTAATGACTGTGATGGGTAGCGTTATTACTGACTGAGCCCAACTAGAAGCGTGTTGACAAAACAGAATGGGGAGCTATTTGTCCGGACAAAGCAAGCCCGGTGTGGTCCGCTTGCTCCACCACGGTAGTAATCTTGGCCGCAATGACAGTAGGGGAAAGCTGGGTTTAATCTTGACATGCCCCAGGCACTAATGCCCCGCAATAAGGTCGGAATGTGAGGCCATTTCTCCTGTCTTTGTTATAACATTCTACTTCTCTGATAAATATATTATATATTCACTTCGTATCTCAATTTGAAAGCTATTTCGTATATATCAATGTTTAACTAAATTGTTTTTGATAGATCATTTTAACCCAGAAAATATTTAGCGATAAACAATTTTTCATCATATCTTTTGTAACTGTACAATAAATTGTTTTAAATTCTTAAATTTGTTTTAATTATTTTCAAATTCCTGTCATAATTTATAGGACCTTTCTACTCAAACTTACTTGAGTTCTTTTTTTACACAGAGTATTAGTTAAACGTTTCAGGATTCATGAATATTATACGTTATTAGAATTATTTTAAAGCCAAATTTTGTTCTGGGCTCGGTATACACTAAATAAAAGAAGAGATATTTAAGATATTTCCTCTACCAAGCTGCCTTATGCAGTAAATTATATGTCACGCAGTATGAAACACAATCTAACATAAAGTTCTAGAAACACTAAAAATTTTAACGCGGTATCAATTGAGATGTGTGTTAATCTACCGATGTCAAATATATCCTTTAGGTTGTATCGTTCTTTATATATGTAAACCAATTTTATATTAAGTTGATACTGTCCTCAATACTTGTTAGAAAATACTTTTATTTAGTAGAACATTTTGGACGTTGGTAATATTCATTTTGAGATTAGATTATATATATATAAGGTTTTAATTCGCAAAAATTGTATATATATATGTACTCTATATATTTATTTATATATTTATATACATTATCTTTTAAAACGCAACTAAACATCACTTTTCAGGGGGATAGGCTTTCAAGCACAGTAAACAAATCAGTTAAAGAAACATTTATTTTGCCATTCAAAACCTTTATACCGTATCTCTTGAATCTATGTAGTTTCCTTTAAAGTCCTATGGTTCTTTGGCGGAAAAGATATTTTCACTGGTAATTCTTAAATTTCTGTCAAAGAACTGTGAAGAAGCTGTGAATGAAGCTTAGTTTACAAACTCATCTGATGTGCATTATAATGCGATTCAAATTAAGGAATTTTGATCCAAGCGATTCAGTTAATAATGCTATTATAAATATATCACTCTATAACAAAGTTTAAGTCGAATTCCATTACAGGAGTATTTATTCTAGTTATATGTGTAGTATATTCATAATATATATTTCAACCAATGGCAGTTTACATAATTGTTCTTCCGAATGCTTCAACGTAAATGCTACGTAACAATATTTAAAAAGTAAGTTTTTCTACATGTCCTTCATTATTTCTTAGCTAGTTTTCTGTTGGCATATTGGAAATGTAACAATATTTTGTCATTGACATCGTCTTTGTAGAAACTATGTTATCTTTCATAAAAAAAACTTAAAACAAATTTACCTGTGTATATAATTGTATTCAAAATTATAAATATATCTTAAATGTGATTCCCAGTGGATAATTTACTTAAGTACATTACGCTTGTTATGTATTATGAAAACGGACATCTAAATGTTTTAGAAACAATTATTATTTTGTAATGATTAACTAAATTTACATGTTGATTAATTCTAATGATAGTATAAACGAGAACAATTTAAATTATTAACTGATTTTTGTCATCGTCAGCATAAGAGATGTTTTTGGTTGCTCATATTTAAAAAGAACCAGAGGTTGCTAGCAGAGGCAATAAGTACTGTACCTAAGGTTCATTTATTAAATCTACGGTATTTTCCTCCTAATGTAGAACAATTAGGTTTGTTTAAATGTATAAATACATGTGGTGTTTTCTTGTATAGTTATTTTAATAGTAAATGTTGTTTCGCTCAATATATTGACTCTCATTTCAGTATCGCGTTTGAAAATAAACATACATCAAGTTAGCATTAAAAAAAATAGCAATAATCAAATGATTGATAATGAAGTAATGATCAAAATGGTTACATTATTAAAAATTTTAAGCAAATAATGTCTACAGCACTAGGCAGTAGCTGCAGGCGGTCACACCACACCATCAGAGGGTCAAAATACACCAACACCACGAGTAAACACATGGCCTATTGCCCCTCACTGGCTTTGTACACGCTGATCGCTAGTCTTTGTGTGTTCGCAGTCTATCCTCAGTTTAGAATGTTATACAAGTAATTGTGCACAGTAATTGGTAAATAATGTGATACGAAAATTAAGTTTAAGAACGAAATTTCGCCTCTTTGTATTTTAACTGAGCCACAAACTCACCATGTACATGAACAGATTTTAGAATCGTAAAACTATTTTTATTTCGTACTGCAGTATAATGGTGAAATGGATTTTTTTCCACAAAATAGACTTCGGTTTTAAATAAAGGTCATATTATTGCTTCATTTCTGATTTGACACAGCGAAAAAGATATTTAGGTTTCGAGATAAGGTAAAATTTTACAAGAAAATAAAAATGTGAATTCGATATTAATATAATCCGACATTTTGGAAAGTACCCACTCAATGCTAACTTTGTCCGAAGAACAAATTATTGATATAAACGGGAATTTTGTTGAAATATATAACGTCCTTTATTTTGCAATTATTTGTAATAATCATATTGTTGGCCAAAGTTTTAGGCTTCGCGGACACCCTGATCAGGCCAACGTGTAGCGGGAGGAAAAGTTTTTTTTTATATATTAGCGTCTTACCATAATGAGAGTTAAAAATTACTTAATAATGTTTAACTTGACCACTTTCATCAAACTAAAAAGTTTACATTATTTTGTATAATTTAAGTGTAATAAAATAATAATTACTGTTGATTACTGTGAGATTTATTAAAATTTATATAAAGCCAAAAATATTCGGTGAGTTAAAATAACACAAAACTTCCTCTACAAATACAAAAGAATTTTATCCAATATTTTTTTTGGAATTGTTCACTGTGATAAATATTTTATGACGCAGTAAACATCTGTGCCAGCTGAGAAGTAGGTGCTGCAGTGATTAACCCTAATAGGAAGCTTTGTTTCTCCCAGGACGCTGAGCTCTGATTAAAGAGTTGAAAACTTGGCTGCTAAAAGAGCCACGCCATTGTAGGGATTTATCTAGTCTAGATTCATCGCCAATGCTAGCCGCCATTTCATCTTTAGCTGAACATAACGGGAATGCTTCATATTTAATAGTTTTTTATCTTTTTAATGTGTTCCAAATGTGAGCCTGCAGTTCTTCTTTCAATATTCGTGTAAAATTTTAGCCACACGAAAACTTTTATTTAATAATTTTTAATGAAAACTTGATGAAATGCTATGCAGTTTAAATATTTAACGTAATAATGTTTTACTTTTAACACTCTAAAATAAATGTTGTTTCAAAAAGTTTTCCCGAATCTTAAATTCATTTAATAAAAAAAACCTATTCCTAAAGATATTTTTTAATCAAATTTTGCATATAGATAATTTTTAGTGTACTAAATATACAAAGAAAACACTGTTTTGCAAGATGAGATTTACCAAATTTTTTCGATGTATTTAATTTCTTATTTTTACGAGTTTCAAAATTCTTTTCAGGATATAATGTAATATTCTCAAAACAATAAAATATCGTCTCTGTACTCCAGACCTTATTCCTAAATTACTTGGTAGTTTCTAGTTGCCCTGTGTTTCACATACTACATTCATGATACTACGTTACTAGGGCTCCACCCAATTGATATTTTCCCAATATAATGATTTGGTATACTTCCCATCATCATTGTTTTTTTAGAGGGACTACGTCAATTTTCACAAAAATACAAAGTCACTATTTTCGCACTCTCCGGAGTTTCGTAAAGAAACGTCCCTAAGGAAGTATTTTTTTATTTTTTTATTTCTCCTTATGAAACGTCAGACAGTGCAGAAATCCTGATGTTTGTGTTTTAATTGTAGCAAAAATTTGACGAAGGATACCCTAATCATCGCACGGTAAAATATTAGGTGGGGAAGAAGCCCTACTAACATAGTATCATCAGTTATATGAAATACTCCAGACCTCTTATAAATTTGTTTTGTATGCCAAATATTCTGAAAACTGAATACTGTGCAGTAAAATAATATTAGTTCCTCCAAGTTGTCAAAAGAACAAAATCTTTCTTCATTGGCACCAAAATACTCGATTAAAGTAATTTCATACATTTGAATAAGTGTTCCAAGTAATATTTGGGTAGATGTTCCAATACACCTATTTGACCAATAATATATCCCGTTAAAAAGTGTGTTGAAATGTCAAAAATACAAACAAGACTGGCCTGGAATGGCGCTGATTATTGTTTGTATATTGAAGCTGCAGGGTAAGTGTATACTAAATTACTCCGTTTGACATCAAACGAGCTCACACACCGTCGACTGATGGAGATTAAACACTACAGTTGATACTTGGCGGTTCAAAGTACGGCGACGTCCCATGTGTTCGGTGTTTAAACTGACATTTGACACGGAACAAAGACTGTACAGGGATGCGTTATATGATCTCCATCGAATTGAAAAAAATAAAGATTCTAACTTGTATAGAATACTTTAAATCAAGACGATATTTTATTGAGAAAAAATATGATTTACTCTTCAAAGTTTTGAACCAGAAAATCTTTCATGAATCTTGATGAAAAATATAATTTTTTATGTTTTGGTATTTAAGCTATGGAGTTGGAGCTAAAGAATTGAAACAAGAGATAATGTGGGTATACAAACTAATTCTGAATGTATCGTATATATATTATAATCGTACTCATTTCTTTAAGATAAAAATTTAATTATTGATTCATTCCAAATTACTAACCAAGCACTGAGAGAAAATTATTATTATTTTAAGCAATTTTGCTAAAGTGATGTGTGCCATGGTTAAGTAAAGCGTGAAATGTTATCCTTATTAACTAATAACAATAAATATTATTAGATAATATCTTACTTAATTTTTGCAGTGCTGTTTTGTTATGTTCTTTTGCTATGTTCGTATATGTCCCCTGCCTATAACATTCTCGGAAACATTTTATCGCTTTTGTCAGAAAATCATCATTTTTAAAGTCAGATTAAAATCCTTGTTAATCCACAGGTTTTTTGTTCAGTCCAAATACTTGAAATTTATTCTAAAGCCTGCTTGTATAAAGGCATGAAATCTACCAATTCACTTCGGTTTGTAGGGGACCGAACGGGTAAACATTGATGGAAGTCATCAACGAAGACAAACATTTCACTATCAAGTGATACGTTACTTTCACAAACGCTTCGAAGTAGTATATCGATTGTCTCCAAACCATAAGTTGGTAGAATGACTGCTAAATCTAACAGAATAATGTCAATTTGTTTTAGGGGTTGGCTTATTGTCCCTTGTTTATATCAATAGATTAGGTCGATTCAGGAGTAAGGAAAATAGAGGAATAGAAAGACCAAATGTTTTTTGGGTTGCTGGAAGGAGCAAGGGGCAATGCGCTTGTTTTACGTGTTAAGATGTAATTCCGACAAGTGTAAGGTTTACCGATTCCTCCAGAGCCATAAATTTAAAAAGGTTTTCTGGGTGTTTTGTTTGCTCTAAAATGTTATTTATAATAAACGTTTGATCATTCAATGTTTAATTAATACTGTTGATTTGAGTAGTAATTTTCTTCGATTTGATACTCTAGAACAAGGTCCATGCGTTTTCACCCAATAGCTAAATATTCTTTATCCAATAGATTTATCGTCCAATTTCAATGCAATAATTTTGTATGTCCAAATTTAATATTTTCTTATTCCCTAATCTCCAGGCACCGGAACCGACTTCTTCTCACCATCTACTATAAATCTTCCATCAAGACAATCATTCTTGAACAAATCTCATAGATTTTTTGGGTCTTCAGGAATACCGTGAATTAAAATTTGAAACGGTGTTAGCACAGGTCTTACAGTCGCCCGGTAGTACAGCTAGGGGTGTGCAACGAAATCAAAATTTTAAATTCTTATTACGTTTCTTCTACGGTGTTAACTCCGAATCCACTTGTTTCTCGACCATTTATAATATTCCGGAATCCTTTAATATTAAGTGAATTTAAAACTCTCTGCAATGTTGTGTCTAGTGTTCTCTTCTCCGTGCCTCAACTGCCTATTAAATTCGTAATACGCTTGTAAGGCAGAATGTTTACCAGCTTCTAAAAAAAATCGTCGGGTTGTCGACTCTCTCTAAAGTGGTAGCAGGCCTACACTCCTTCTTTCAACATATGCATTCGCTTCGTTGTAAAAGAGCTGCTGCTAGTTACCAACAACTTGAACAACGGCGCAATCGTGTCCTTTGTAAATATATTTGTTTTGGCAGTTCATACACTTAATACTTCTGACTTATTCGACATTTATGAGTCAATTGAACTTCTTAAGTAGATATTTGGTATTTAGCCAAGTGCCAGATCACAGTTTTTGGTCAATATAAGCCATCGTCATGAAAGAACTCTGCATTTCTTTTATCTATTGTAAGAAAACTTATTTGGAGCTTCTTTTTTATGCTGGCATTTTATTTTCAATCAATGAAATAAAGCATTAAAAATCTTTCGGATTGTTGAATCTACATCGGGTTTGACTGTTTGTACTTACTCGTAATTTTTCTGACTCGTCGGAGAACTTTGGGAGCGTTATCTCTTTCTTGAGGGAAGGGTTGGGTTTGGCTTAGGGTTTGTAGGGAATTGGATTTCTCCATGTTACTGTGCCGTAAAAAAAACATCAACATGAGTTTAGTTGCAATTGAGGAAATTGTTCTCCAACAAAGCTTGTGTACTATCCTTTTTACAGCTAAAATTCTTAATTCATAGTTTGCATGTATCAAAAGTATTTCAGGGGTTTATAAAGTTGTCAGGAACAAAAGTTTGTCATCTGAGATTAAAATCATGTGTAAGTGCATATGAAGAAGAACTCGGTTTTTTAATTCAATAGTTTAAACAAACGCTACCACTTTACCGAAAATATGTTTTCTATCAATATGGTCAATAATTTAAACAAATTTAAATGTTGCCGATCTTGCAAAGATATCAGAAAAAATTTAATGCTTGCTGAACTGAGAACATCATAAAAGTTGTGAATTGTTGGATCTTTTATTTCAGGCCAATCGGCACTTCTTGACATAGTTACAAACAAATGTAGAAAACCAATTCGTTGAACAATTATCTTAGCATCTTCATAGTGTTCTGATTAATATCTTGAAGAACCTGGAAAAGTAGTAGGTAATATTTTGTAGTCAAGCATTTCCTCCATCGTTAGTTTTTGTGATTGTGTTTATCCAGTTAACTCTATCTCCCCAAACTCGAATATATGATTCTACTTAATACTGTTCGAATAGTCTCTCTCCAAAATGAAGAGCATTAAGTTGATTGGACAATCGTCGGGACATTGGGATACTTTGTTTTATATCTTCATTTGGAAGGAATTAGTATGTTTTAAGGAATGGTAACTGTTACTGGGACATTGTCATTCGAGTTACATATTTTGGTGATTCATAATGTGATTTTATTGAAGTTTTTATTTAAAGTCCGGTGGTACAATAGGAGAAGACAGGGGATAAAGGTTAAATTTTAGGGTCAGTATAGTGTTAAGAAACTATTGCCACGCTGCTGAACAATAAGTTGATCGTCAGGAAAACTCTGATCTGCATTCAAAGTTAGGTCAACACAAACGTCGTCAGCAACACAGGTATGCTATACCACCTCTATATATACAATTTTTTTAAATGTATATATAGATAATTTATTAATAAATTAACATCTTCCTACAAGCGTAGGTTGCTTTCACAAAGAATACTAATACAAATGAATTCAATTACATAAATGGTTTCTTAAAATTATTGCCGAATGTTTTACGGCGGTGACTGCGATGAGATATAATTAGTTTTATCTAATTCAATTTTTTTCCAAAATTCCACAACAATATTTGGAACAGCGCCCCTTAAACCAATTAGCAATCCAAACACTTCGAAACTTTTAATTTTATAATTTTATTTGTAGAATTTAATTGTTTTTCTGTAAATTTTCATCTTTTCCAAATGTACCTCTTGAGAATGTTCTTCGCGGGTTTCAAGCCGGACTGTTGGATCTATAATGTATTCTTAGTTATTTTTTCTGTCCAATACAATAACATCGCTTCTACGAATTGAGTCGTTTTCTGCTATTGCTGTTACTACCTCGTATACTTCATATGACTTGGGTCTGAATTCATCGGCAATGATAGATATTATTCTATTGTGCCGGACATTTCTTAGAAGGCTACCATGTTGGCACTGTCCAAGGACATGAGGCAATGTGTATATGTCTCAGCTACAATGCCTACAGCTACAGCGACAATGCCTACACCGGTTGCCGTCCTTGGACCGTCCCTGTAGTCCTCTAACTGGTGCACAATTTGCGACCATTTTAATGTAGTCCTTGTATTCGGATTCCGTGAGACCTTCCAGTTCTTGCATTTTCTTATTTATTGCAGTGCATTCTTTAAAAAGAACTACTCCTTTCCCTTTCTGTTTCAGAATGCACCAATTTTCAAACTCTAAATTTTGAAGTTGTTGCCGAATGAGTTTTGGTTCGATGCACAAATTTGGTTCCATATCTGTTAATCGTAATTTTGCTAATCAATCATTGATTTCTGCATCATAATTTCTCCGATGTGAAACATGTAATGTAGTAAAATAAATAACTTTTGTTTAGGTATTGGTTTTAGACATTCTTTGTGTATATTTTTTTAACACAATTTTAAAAAGGTGTTTATGAAATTTTTAAATGTAATTAGCTATTTTAATGTAGGACTTTTTTAAAATAAAATAAAGTTAATATAATTTTATATCTTTTTTATAATGTGACTTTCAGTGCAATTTCCCTTAAATTGTTGAGGTTCTTGCATAACATCCACCATCATAAAAATGGGCGAAAGTCTAAAGTTTTTGTAGACGTCAACAAACTCCACAATGCTGTGGTCCTAAAGATAAATTTGGATATGTGTTGTATTTTTCTCCAAGAACCATCAGGATTTTTGAAGGATAACATTTATATTTGATATGTTAACCTAACCTGTTGTCTGTGTAGTTTTAACGATAAGTATTTTCTCGTACCAATATGTTAAGATCAAACACTTACATCTTGAAATCGGAAAATAACTCTACTCCTAGAAAACATTACTGTCACGACATAACGCATCTCAGTTAGCACACCCTGGCAGCTCATCAAGGCTCGTGTGGTGGGGCTAATCGTTGATTGCGTCACTGCTGCAGTGATTACTCACGTCATTGTTTAGAGAGGCGGGCAAACCTTCGCCAACCTTGATGACAGAGGTCGAAGACCTACCATAGACAAATAATGACCAAGGAACGCCTTCCCCTGGCAGGCACGTGGCGGGCCGAGACAATGGTGTCATGAACCACCACCACATCACAACCACGGCGGGGCTTTGTTTACATCACGCCTCCGGTAACTTGCACAGACACCGAGAAGCGACGCGCTTTGTTGTGTAACTTAATGTTTTGATAACTGCACTCGATTAAAAAGGATATTGTGTTTTCTTGATTCTTTACGCTATTAACACATATAGTTTTTAAGGCAATTCTAGTCTAAGTGCTGTTGAGTCTGGGAAAAATTGTTGTTTGTAATATTTATGATATAATTTCTTCTAGCACAACATTGCATTCAATAAAATTAAAATGCATTAGCATAAGATAAGCAATCACATCCTGCAAAGTCTGTTCAAATCCTGATCAGGCTTTGATAGGTTAGGATCCAATATATATGAAGTTTGGTACCAATCCGGATCACGAACGTTAACGACAAAATAATATAATCCAAGACTGGATCAGATTGTGAAAATAATTTTTTATGTTTGTTTATAAATTTCTGGTAATTTTGAATTTTTGGCTACCCAAACATTAAAGGAAAGAGTCAACAAAGTTCCAACTAAGATGTAATTTAAAAGTTTGAACAAGAAACAAAACTCATTCAACGAATACAGCAAATTCCAATTCACCTTAAATGTTTTGTCATTTCAGCAGTGTCAAGAAACTTCAGCTAAAGGCAAAGTGAATGTTTGCAAAGTTTGGACAAAGGGACTCATGAGTATCTATATCAGACAACAGTCTCGCGTCATTATATTATCAGGCATGGATGATATTATATATATATAAAAAAAAATAAAATAACAACCACAATGAACCTTTTTTTACCAAGAAGCGTTTTTAGCGAATTTCCCTATAGGGAATACGCTATTACGGTAGTAGTCACGGTAAGACCTAAGCCCGGGACCATGATACTTTTTCGTTTTGAGGTCCCTAGAAGCCAAAAGCATTGTTAGTTCAAATTGATATATATATATATATATATATATATATAAATATATATATATATATATCTATGTGTCCGTGACCACGATAACTTTTGAACGGAACCTCCGATTTTGATGAAATTTGGTACAGGGGTGTAAAGCCAGCGTTTACTAGGTTGAGTTTGCGAACCAGAATGATCGGACCATGGGAACGGGGTTTTATGGGGTTTCAAAAGGGTTAAAAATGGGTTTTTGGCTTTTTTACTTTTATTTAGAAAATTCAACGATTTTAACTTAAACCATTTAAAAGAGCTTAAAAACAAACAATCTGGTATTTTGAATTTTTTACCTAGCTGAAATGGTTATGGAGAAAATCCAAAAAGTATGTTTTCCTTGTTATTCTTATGGGAAATCAACAAAACCTTCTATCTTGCTTATTTATTGACATATCTTGATAACATTTTTTATGTACATTCATTAGGAAGCGTTTAACTTATATTTGCTTAGAAAACCCATATGGCGGCAAACCTACGTACTCATCCCTGTGGGGTTTATGGTGAAAATAAAAAGAACACCATAGCATTATAAAATTTGGTATGTAAAATCACTAGGTAGGGTTTAACTTATATTTACCAACAAAACCCATATGGCGGCAAACCTACATACTCTCATCCCCATGGATTTTATGGGGAAATAGAAGATATACCAAAATTCCATTGGAAATTCGCTGAGTACGCAGGTCTGCTGCGATGGGGGTATTTTCATTATATATAACTTAATAATTCACACTAACAAGTGAGTTGCATTGTTCAGATTACACCTTGATATGCGGTAACAGGTAATAAACAAACTTTTTTATATTTTACAATTTGACTTGTTCTTAGTCAGTGTAAAATCATGTTTTACATTTAATATCTATGGTACAAAAACATCAGATGCACTTATTGGCGATTCCAGATCAAGTTTATTTTAGGTCCTGATCCAATCTTAATCTCATGATGTTAGCCAACCAGATTACTTAAGTTAAATAAAAATGGTTTATATACCTCAACTGTCGAGTAATCCTTTCTGTAGTTTGCACTACTGCAGTTTCGATCCGCAGGGGATCTTCATCAGGTTAAATATAGGGTCAAGATTTCATTCCAATCGCTTAATCGATCCTGTATCGATCGTAACAATCTTAATCGATCCTGTTACAATCTGATCACTACATAAAACACTCTATTCAAGTTGAGATTTGGACTGGAAACTTTCCATTAGGCCTACTTGGATCAGGTGACCATGATTGAAATTTATTGTAGAAAGAATAAGCGATTAGAACTTTTAATAAAAAAAATTATCACTATGTTGTTCGTTTGTTCACTGACTCGTTTTGATTCTCAACAAATTTATAAACTTTACACCGCAAAAGTTAAAAATTCACTTGTGTGATTACAATTACACTGGGATGCAAATGCGGCTCGAGCGGCGGTGAGGGAACACCGTGACATTTCAGCCGTGTCACAACATTTCTGCGCAACAGTGGGCGCTGGGAATCCATCAGAGGAAAACATAAACAAGCGGTTCGGGGGGAAGATGAGCGGACAACCATCTGTTGCGGTAGGGAGCGGGTCAAAGCCCCGACCATTATAACCTAATGACATGTCGAACTTCCTTCCGCTGCACGGCGCGCGGTTCGCCTTGACCACGCATGCCTGGGGGCGGCCGCGGCGTGCGGTGGAGCGGTGGAGGCGGTGGCCCGTCAGTCTGTCGCGCCGCGCGAACCCGAGAGGTGCAGAGCCGCGCTTGCCGCCGCCCCCGCCCCCACCACGTGTGTACCCCAGTGTGTGTCCATGGTGCTGAACTCGCCCTCCGGTGCTCAGTGATCTTGTATCGTTCCTACAACTGCATATCGGTGTCCTACCAGTGGATTAGAATTTATACAAGTTTTTTATATAGATTTTGTGATTGGTGTGCTAATTAAGTAAACAGCTGATAGTTCTAATGTGGTAAGTGTATTTAAATTTTAATTGTAATAACACACAGTTGTAAAAGTGTATGATTATAATTTCTATTTAAAGTATATTCTTTCGCCGAAAACTATTTCAACTGTAATATTAAGGTACTGATAGTTAAAAAAAATACTTATTGCCATTTTAAAATTCTATAGGCCTATACATGGTTATTATAAAGAAAAGACGGAGGGAAAAATTGGGATCCACGTTTCGTCAAATAAACAATTTTTTATCATAACACACTTGTAAATATGCTCATTGTAATCCATATATCTAATTATATTCTTATTAGAATGGCAATCTAAAACATAAAATTATGTATTAAAGTTCGTATTCCTATAGATACATAGGTCTACATATTTCGTTGAAAAGCGCCTATTATTTTGATGATATTATGATGTTTTTTCACTAAGCTCCAAGTTCTAGTTTAGTTAAATGAAACAATAAATTAAAATCTAAGGATTCGCTCGATTTCATAAGTGACAAGTAAACTAGAATATGGCATGATGTTTAAAGTTAGGAAATGACTGTATTGGTAATCAAGATATTGTTTTTATTTATATTACGTAGGAAGCTGTTTGTCAGCATTGGTGGTACGCCTCTCATACTGACTCATGTTAAAACCTTGTAAAAATAAGAAAATTGTATAAAAATACCACTGTGAAATAAAATACATGAGATTTGCTGAAAGATAAACAATGAAACTTTATTTTGTGAGAATGACAATATTTACAAACAAAAATAAATCATATGTTGATTTTTAAAGAACAGTAAAAAGAACAAATAGAAAATGTTCAGCTGTTACCATAAAGGTAATGTTGTAGGACATTGCCTGGATTTGCAATCAATTATATTATTTAGATTTTGGTTTGTTTACAGATAATTGAGAAAGTTATTAAAAATAAAATTAGGTCCGTTTTATAAAATGGTACTTTAATTTATATGAGTTTACCTTACAAGAATTTTCATCTTCATATTTATTTTCTATGCATTCTTTAAAACATGTTTCTACACCACTTCAAAGGTAGATTTTTGGGGGGAAAAAGAAAAAAAACACACCCAATATCTGGAAAATTCTATAAGAGGAAAGAAATGTCATAAGTTGACGTACACATTTAGGTTTTTAATCTAAGTGCACAAAAATTTGTTAGCTGTAATTGTTCTGTATAAAACGTGCTCAGTAGATATTGATGTTGCCAATTTGATTGCATTGGCTTTATATGGCCAACTATTTTAAAGGCTAAAATTTATGAAATCAACAAACCTTAGTTAATTTGGTGGAAGGGGAAAATACTTTGCCAATAATTTTTGTATTTTCATTATTTCACCATCTTAAATTAACAGTAATCTTAGATGACAGTAATTAAAAGTGTGTACCTTCAAAATAAGGGCATTGAAGTCATTCGGCAGTATGGTCCTACAGAAATAATAGGTTCTGAAACGTATTATACGTGGTGATGGACAGAAACTTGATCATTTCATTAAACATAAGCTCAGTTATCATGGGTCTGCATTAATCCTTCAACTCAGTTCAGTCCGTCCCCTTGTTTGTCGGATGTTTCTATTGTGGATATTAGATTGTTAAATTCAGTTGCTGGATGCCGTTCTAATTATACTAAAATCTGACCCTCAAAATCATTGAATTATCAAAAAATATGAATACCAAAGACCATAATAAACGAAATTTCAATAGATAAACAAACAAGTTGGATATATTACAATAAGCCCACAATGTAATTTGTGTAGTAAGGATAGTGTAATGTGTAATGTACAGTTTCTAATGTGTAATTCATAGAATTTTTTATACTAATAAATCTAATTCAAATTGTGTAATTCAATCTAATTCAAAGGGTGCAACGGTGACTTGTTGTCATTAAGGTTTGTAAACGAGAACTATCGTCAGTACACAAACGAGAACTATCGTCAGTACACAAACGAAAACTATTGTCAGTACACAAACGAAAACTATCGTCAGTACACAAACTAAAACTATCGTCAGTACACAAACGAAAACTATCGTCAGTACACAAACGAAAACTATCGTCAGTACACATTTCATAAATCATTAATAAGTTGATTACCACTTACATTCAGGAAAAATTACAAACTTTCAGTTACTTCATCTGTAGATAATATTTTATCTTTATAAATGACTTATTAATCTCCGTTAGCCATGAAAAGAACGTTGGCCTCGTGTATTTGTCTTCAGCAGAATTCTACACAACCGTTATTCGTTTTTGGCGATTTTCAATGACAATACCATAAAAATTTCTACAATAGAACAAATATACGTAGTTTTTTTTAAATGACTTTTAAGAGAATATACCACGGAAGTAAACCTGTCTTTTTTAGGGAGAGGTGGGAAACGTGCATTAAACACAGGTAGCCAGCCTTTAGTGTGGGGCTCCCCTAAAAAACGGGGTTTACCCACTAAAAAACCTCCTCTACTCTTTAGGATTCTAACCTGGAATTGTTTATCACATTACGTCAGGCTATGCCTAAATTTGGCTTACTCCCATGGGGCTCGCTCCTTATCCAGCCTCTCGATCAAGGGATCTTGGCCACTTCATAACTCATTTGCAAAAGATGGAAAAAAGTAAGTACAAATTTTTGCCAAAACCAATGTAACATTATCACACAACCTGCTATCTGAACGCGGAAGACACACTTCATTATTTTTAATCACTTTACACGTTAAGTTGAAAACAGACCTCTAATTTACCTGCAAGGTCTGGGACGTCAATGATAAGGTATCTGCGACTCGTCACTTGCGTTACGGTTATCAGCGGCGACGTCCAGTAACGAACGTTACGTAAACGAAATACACTCGGCATAACTTATTTAAAAGTAGTTCGTTAAACATCAACTTAGCTTTGCCGGTCGAGGGGTTGTCCTGCGTTTGGCTACATGAATAATTCATTTTGAATATTATTGTTGCAACTAATTTCCATAATACAACAATCGTTACAATTCGCAAATTCCCTAGTATTTAGGAAAGTTATAGTGTGTTGCAGCTTTAATAATGTATATTAAAGAAAATAACCAAATAAAAAGAATTGCAGGTATTAAAACTCTTTTTTTCTTTAAAAAAATATCTGTTTATACTTTTTAAGTAAAGAAAATCTCTTCAGTAATTCACGCCGTTTTCTTACATAGTGCACCAATTAAATCTTTCATACAACCTGAACTGTACTTTATTGTAGTACCAGGGGGACAGAGCTTAAGCTCGGTAAAATTATTACTTTCGGTCTCACAAAGCTCCGCTCACTCGCCCTCTTCCATTTTCAAGACGTGCTCGTTCGCTTCGCTCACTCGCCAAGCCGACAGGTGCTGCACTTTAGTATAATTGTCTTAAACTACCGGTTTAAAATTTAAGACATTAGTTTATATATCTACAGTTATCAGCTGATTTTTGTTCAATTAATAAAATCTCCATAAGGATAACATGGAAACTTGAAGTGCTCTAGCGCGAAAACCGGATTTTTCCCAGCTATGGGACTAACTCCAATCGATTTCTGGTGGCAAAACCCCCATAATCAATCAAAAAATCAAAAATCCTTGGAGCGAAAAAAAACTTTGCCCGTACAAACGGAGCTTGTTTTAGAGTATGAGATTACAAACACTCAAATGACTTTTCATTCCTGCATTTTCAGAAACTGATGAACTTCGAATCATATGACGATTTCTTAGTGAATCGAAATTTTTTATTTACTATTAAAATATAAAACAGTAGAGGCATTTTGGGAGTTTCAGGACAAACGCAAATTCAGCAGTTTTTAATCAGTGGTTACGTATTAGTGACGTGTGATGACGTACGTGTGACGTCATACGGTGACGAGGTGGAGTGTGTGACGTCACGGGTGTGACGTGGTGGTGTGACGTCACTAATACGCTACTGAACTTAAAGCAGAGACCAGAGAGCCCTAATTTTCATTTTATTTTACGTTTATTTATGATGAAAAAGTGTTAAATAATTGTCTAAAATGATAATCTACATGAATTTACAATTTTTTGCAAAAAAAACGAAGAAAAACGAGCAAAAACGAAGTTTTTATAATTTCTACGTGGGTGGTCCCTCTTGGGAGGTTATCTTATCTCTTATCTTATCTGTTATCTTATCTTATCTCTTATCTTATCTTAGATCTTAGATAAGATAAGATAAGCTTCGCCCCCCCAAACCCCCCCGGGTGTCGCGCCGATCAGGCTAGTAAGGCTTAATTCCTTCGCCCATTAACTTGCAAACAGCGGTAATTGCTACTAAGTTAAGACTAGATCTCAACATAATTCGTTTTACTTGGAATTATTTTACAAGGGTTATATTTTACTGCTCTTTCTTCATTAATGACTTACACTTTTCTATCACGAAAACATAGTTTTTCCCGTCAAATATAATTATTTTTAATTTATTCAACCAGTTTTAGAATTCAACAAATCACGGATGCCATTTTAACTAGCCGGTCAATAAATAACATTCTTCCCCTTTCTATTTCTCTACAAACTCCGCTTAACCACAATTATTTGATGAAAATATTCTATTTTTATATCTGACCGGTTTCATTATTCTTTTATACACCATCATTTCACTTTTCTCTCTGAATTATTTGATTTATTCTGTTTACTACCGTGGCCTTTAGAAAGGCCGTTTCGGCTTTCTCTCAAAATTTTTACTGCGGGCTTCATCTGTAAGTCTCCGACACTTTAGATTATTTAGTCCGCCACTAATAATTATTTTGTTTCCCCGGACTTAAACTAATATTTTTTACCCCGGGCAGGTTCAAACATGTTCAAGGTCATTTGGGACTTAGAAAAAAAAGGAACTTGACTGTAGCGGACATGCCAGCCGACCAGCCAAGTATAGGGGCAGTTCATCGTAGCTGGGCAGGCCAGCCGACCGAGTGAACCAAAGTGTGGGGGACCGCAGAAACCGCACTGCGCGAACCACCCGGGTATGTTTGTTTTTGGGGGGTGTGATAGGAATCAGGTAAGGGAACATAGTTTAAGTACCCTTGAGTGTTAGTTAGTAAAAATATAAGAAAGAACCCACGCAAAAGCCATGCAAAGAAAGGACAGTAAAGAAGGCAAGCGCAGAGGCCAAGTGCAAACGAGGGAAGGGACCTAACGGTCCCGTGATCAAACTGATCTTGACGCCCAGGGAACGTCTCACAGCGGCTCCGAAACTTCTCGCCCTCGTACGGAGTAGTCTTTCCCAGGCACGGCGACATTCCTCGGTACAGGGGCGGCGCTCAACCCCGGTGACTCGACGGCAACCTCCGTAGACATCGAGCGGCGCAAGCGAGTTGACCTGCTTGGGTGCACGCTTGGCTTTGGCTCCGAGGCGGTATACCACGTAGGGATGCGCTTCTCCGAAGACAACGCCGAATGCCCGGTGTCTCCGATGGTGTCCGCCGAGTCCCAAAAGTCGGCCGGAGAGGTCGGAGCTGCTTCTTGGATGGTCCCGTGACGGCTCGATCCGGAGTGATGCTGTGGCGAGAGCAGCTCCTGGTTTTATCAACTTTTCCGCTGACTCAGCGAGAAATCGACGTCTCTCATTGGCTCAGCGGCTGGGCCAATCAGAAGCGAGCTAGAGTTTATGACTACCCCACGGCCACGCTGCGGAATTATTCATCACTCCAGCCAGATCCCGAGGATGCCAGCCACAGAGAAGACTCCACCGATGCTTCTGAGGAAACCTACTCGGCCCAAGAAGATGGTTATGCCTCGGAGGGACCCCGTTGCTCAGTTGCCCGCTAAAAACCCCAAATCTCCGGTGCGGAATCGAACGAGGACCAAGCCGGCGTCACCCACTCCAGTTCTGCCTCAGCGGGTTGTCATCTCCTCCAACGCCGTGAGAGCCGAAAGTCTTCTTCGAGAAATTCTTGGGGGGAAGAGAGACTACGCGGAGAAATATGTTCTGCAGGCGGGACCAACTTCAGCTCCGGCTCCCGGGGTCGTCCCAACAACGGAAGGCAGGCCGATTTCACCCATCACGCCCAGTGAACGATGCCGGCCCAAATCACCGTTTCCGGGAGTCAAGACCCACCGCCTGTGGAAGCTCAAGCCCGGGCTTTATTGTCTCCTGGACTTCAATGCGGAAGAGAGAGTGGCCTTGCTGCTTCTGGGGAGAACCGTCGTGCAAACGCCATTACCCACTGGCGTACCTCTTCCACATCGGAGTCCGAAGAAGACGTACTTGGAGATTGGGGTGCCAACGGATGGACAACTGAGCCAGCGAGTCACCGCTAAGTGGATATCAGTTTAATTTAATTGATACCACAAAACGGCCTTTCTAAAGGCCACCAATATTAATCGTTTTGCAATCAAGTCGAACGCTGAAATAATTCGTATCCGAAAACTAATGGACTATTCGATGTGCAATATATTATATTATACAAAAATGAATATAAAATACAATTCTTTTTCCTTATTTATCGCGCCACTTCACTCACTTACTTTCGCCCAGAACTTTTAATTGTCTCGGTCAAACCGCTTTATCGGCCCCCTAATTGCTACCGACTTAAAACACAAAGTTTTGGATTAATAATGTTAAGTCTTCAGCTCTAAACACATTATATTTTTATCAACTAACTACCACCGATTTCAGTCAACAAAAGTGTACCGAAATTTGTTATGCATCATAGTGACACAAAGGGATGTGTCTCCTTAACCTTTGGCGGAAAGTTTTTAAACCTCACGGTCAAACTTCTTTATTTGGCTCCCCTGACGATGCCCGACCGTAGTAAATAACGTTTGGCGGAAAACTTTTAAACTTCGCGGTCAAAACAACTTTATTTTGTTCCCCTTACTACGTACCGTACAGAAATCGGTTTTGTAAATTTCACCGGTCACGAGATCTTTTGGCGGGATACTTCACTGCTGTAGGGCCATTTCCATTACTTACCGTACTCAAAGCAAATTATTTGTGTCAAAATGAATGAACTCGATGAAGCTGGCAAGATATTTCAAACCTTGTCACCAAAATAACTTTATTCTACTGCGCTAACTACAACCACGCATCCACACAAAATATTTGGCGGAAAATATTTAATCGTCGTGGTCTAAATCCTTTGTGTGTCTCCCTTAACCTTTGGCGGAAAGAAGTCAAACATCGTGGTCAAACTACTTTATTTTATTCCCCTAACAATGTCCGACCATGTTCTATAAAGATTGGCGGAAAAAGGTTTAAACATCACGGTCAAAATCACTCGATTCTTTCCCCTAGCTATGTACCGTACAGAATACTGTTTTAGAACTTTCATCGGGCTAAACATGTTCTGGCCTAAACGATTAAAACTTTTGGGCTAATGTATTTGGTTCCCGTTCCTCCCGACATTTGAAACGGCCTTTCTAAAGGCCACGGAAAAAATGCTGAGTAAGTGTAATTCATGCGCACCAATAGGAAGCCAGAGCGAGTTGACAAAACCCGAGAGCTTGTCGAGCTCCCTTCACTTGTTCCTGCACCGCTGAAGAGCCAAGATGGACCAGACTGGAACGACCTCTGCTCCTCGCCCGATCCTGAAGAGGGCCAGCGAGAATTCTGACGGCGCGGTCCACAAGAAGCGGGTGACTTGGGCAGACTTGCCGCCCGTGGAGGAGATTCTGGCTGAGATGACTCGACAGTGGGAGCTCGTCACGCCTATCCAAGACACCTGGGCCGAAATACTGTCAACGACTCCGCAGAAGAAGCTGGCAAGGTTGGAACGGAGGTTTGCAGCTCCACTGGCTCGGTTCAGCTCCTCCACACCTCCAATTCACCGGCTGTGGCGTCTCGATCCAGGCCTCTACGAAGTGCTGTACACCGAGACATCAGGTCGACTGGTTTTCGTGAGGGATTCGACGCAGACGTTGAGGGTCCAGCTGCCGAGATCAATGGAGTGGCCCAGCACTTCTACGAGGTTCCTGAAGAAGGACGAGCCAGGCCAGGACCCTCGCTATCCGAAGGGATTCGCCTACTGGATCTAGTTTCCACCCTGGACAAAACGGCCTTTCTAAAGGCCACCAAATTTTCAAGTCGTTTGTGCACTCATGCAGTAGCTACGTTACTATTTTAATGCAGCACCTCATGTGTTAATAATCACAACGCCAAGTAGATACCGGTTCAAAGTAATGTATTTTGACCGTAAATTTCATTAATTTTTCGGTCAACATAGTTTATTTTAAATGCGCTAAAGGTTTAGTAAAGAAAATTACAAGTCTTTCATCAACTTAACTATCCTTGTTTCCTATACGTTGTCCTACACGTTGGTGTTGTACCTTAGGGTATTTTCCATTCGCTCTTGATTCCACTGAAGCCAGGAGACATGGACCCTTCAGAGACTACTGCAGCTGTGCAAGCAATCCTGCCAAAGAAGTCCATCTTCGATCCGGCAGACGAGGCTCCCACATCGAGCGCCCCGAAGTACATCGCACGTCCGCTGAACTTTGGTCCCGACCTCTCGGAGTCGTCAGATGAAGAGACCAGGGACTACATCAGAAGAACTGACCCCAAGCTTTCGACGGGAAGTTCGACCTCCGGTACACCGAAAATACGGTTGACGCCCAGGGTGAAGAACGCTCCACGGTGTACCTACGAGTTGAAGAGAGGAGCGAAGAAGGGCGAGGCGTGTGGCAAGTACTGCAGGCTGGGCGAGGATTTGTGCTCCACACACAACCGAGCGGCAAGACCCAAAGCAAGTTTCGACTTGGAACCGTTCGCTGAGGGTACAAAATTTTAAAGACTGAAGGTGTCGAAGAAGTATAAACTTCTGAAACAGTGCAAAGACCCTAGATCGGTCATCTTTCTAGATGAACATAAAATTAGAAAGGTAAGACTGCCTAAATTCATGATGCCAATACCCAAGACTGGGTCATATTTAATGTTTAAAAAGAATGTACCGTAGACAGAGGGACGAAAAGCAACGCCGATGTGGGAGTCCGACTAAGCTGGAGGAGCTGGTCCTAAACGGCCTTTCTCAAGGCCACCATTTCATTCACTCGTTTTGCAGCTATAAGTGCAGCCTCTTTTAGACTGACTAACAAAGTACATTATGATATTAAATTAAAAGATTTAACGAGCTCCCAAACAAACTTACATTTATAACTTCTTTTTAAGGAACTTATAAAATAAGTTTCTGTGTTCTGTTTCCCAATGGTTTTTTTTTATTAAGAATTATTTGCCCAAACCAAATATTAGTTGTTTGATTAGGTCAGCAAAATAAAATGATGAATCAGCATAGCTTATGCGATTTAAGAAGCTACCAGTGTATTCTGTACGGTACGTTGGGTCGCACTTAAGCGTACCATTCAAATGAAAATGCATGAGCTGAACATGGCTTACGAGATCGTCCACCACCAGACGGCGAGGAGCCACCACATCGCAGAATGGCCATGGAACCAGCGGGCCAACCTGCAAAGAGAAGTCCGGGACCTATCGGACATCGCTCTGGTCGCCAAGGACCTGGACAGCATCGCGGCCGACCCCCGCGGGAAGACAGTCCGGCTCCGGCTGTTGGAACCTGGGGTGTGGGTCCCGCCAACTCCTCTGGAGGATGACATGCCTCTAAAGTCCGCGGTGCTGAAAGACCTTCGGCGCCTACTTAAGATCAGCGGCCGGGTCATCGTCATCATCAAATGCCCGTAAGGGCACAGTCTGCGGACCGACGGCACCACCTCACACAACATCTGAGGGCGGACACAAACGGCCTTTTTCAAGGCCACCATTACACTCAATCGTTTAAAGACTTTGCTGAGCTAACTTATATTGTATTTTTATTTAATTTTATATTTGTCGTTTCGACACTATAACCACCATTTCTCGTTTTGACACTAACAGTGCAGCCTCTTTTAGTCTTTGACCAACAAAGTATATTATGATATTAAATTAAAAGATTTAACGAGCCCAAAACAAACTAACATTCATGACTTCTTTTGTAAGTTTCTGTGTTCTGTTTCCCAATGAATTCTTTTATTGAGAAATATTTCCTCAAACCAACATTCACTCGTTTTGACACTATCAGTGCCACCTCTTTTAGTCTTCGACCAACAAAATACATTATGATATTGAATTAAAAGATTTAACGAACTCAAAACAAACTAACATTAATAACCACTTTTTTAAAGTTTCTGTGTTCTGTTTCCCAATGAATTGTTCTATTGAGAGATATTTGCTCAAATCAAATATTAGTTATTTGAGTAGGTCAGCGAAATAAAATGATATGCGATTTAAGAAGCTACCAGAATATTCTGTACGGTACGTTGGGTCGCACTTAAGCGCATGTTGTGGTCCATTGTCATTCTCATCCTACTCACCATGGCACCACTTGACATGCCTCCCACCTGGCAGCGACTGCAAGACACGATGGAAGATGTGCTAGATGAAGAGTTTGCTGTAGTCGTTGAGGAAGTAATTGCTATGCCAGACGACGATCCTCATATTGACATGGAAGTTTTCAGCAACTTCGATGAAGCTGAAACATCATCTTTCGCATCGGACATTGATGAATTCATTGATTTGACCGTTGCTTACCATGTCACAGAGTCCGAAGCAGACAGCATTGAATATTTCCTTCCGATCGAAGATGGCGAGGGAGACACGACCCCTGTTCTACCTGATGCTCCTGATGCCAGACGGAGACTATTTGACGGTTGCAGCGATGAGGAGGATGATGATGGTGTCGCATACTTAAGCGATAGTTAGACTTTTAGTCTACTTCAAAACGGCCTTTCTAAAGTTCACCATTACACTGCCATTACAACTTTGGCAGCTGAACTGTCACACACAGTGATCTCTCAGCTATGCCAGCTGCCAGACAAAATCCAAACGGCCCTTTCCAGGGCCAATTTAGAAACTTAGGCTGTGTTTTAAATGTTTGTCATTTTAACGTAGAGGGTCTGAGCAAATCTAAAAGTGACTGCCTCAGCAAGGTGCTGCTGGAAAATGAGGTCGATGTCCTCGCACTGCAAGAAACACATGCAGAAGACTTAGAAAACAGTGCGAGGGGCAACATCCCAGGATATAAGCTTGTGGAGGAAATAGGTCACAGGGTCTACGGAGTGGCGACGTACGTTAGACAGGACATAGACGACGTATCAGTCTCCCACAAAAGTTGTGATAACAACACATTTGTTGTTGCTGTTAAGGTGTCTGCGACTACTATTGTAAATGTATACAAACCACCAAACACCCAGTGGTCAGACACAGTTCTCCCAACTTTTGAACATCCTGTGGTATATGTAGGTGACTTCAACAGTCATCATACCCAGTGGGGATACTCGTCCGATGATGACAACGGCACTCGTCTTTCAAGCTGGGCTGAAAATAACAACCTTTTCCTGGTATATAATGCCAAGGACCCACACACCTTCCATTCAGCCCGATGGCGTCGTGGGTACTCTCCAGACTTGTGCTTTTGCTCCCGTGAACCATCAGCAACACCCGTGCCTACTTCCAGGATGGTCCTTGGTGCATTCCCCCACTCTCAGCACAGGCCTGTAATAATATCAGTAGGAATGCAAATTCCTCTCGTAAGATCTTTTCCTCGGCCTAGGTGGAACTTTAATAAAGCTGAGTGGGAGGCCTTCTCATCAAGGCTTGATAGCGGCATCAGGTTCATCCCCTCTAAAATAAAAAACTATGATCGGTTCACTCGCCTTGTCCTGTCTTCCGCTAAGGCGACAATCCCAAGAGGTTTTAGAAAAGAATACATTCCAGGATGGAGCAGAGAGTGCGAAGATCTTTACAGTGAGTTTACAGACACTGCTGACAGAGATGTAGCTGACCAACTCCTTAACTCTCTCGACAACTCCAGGAGAGAGAAGTGGGTGAAAACTGTCGAGAACCTGAACTTCACCAAAAGTAGTCGGAAAGCTTGGTCTCTGCTCAGGAAACTCTCCACTGGTAAATCAAGTGAAAAACACGATGCCTCACAGCCTAGCCCTCGTGAAATTGCAAAACGCCTCTCCGTACTTTCAAAACCTGTGCGTACGTCTGCAGACAGAAAAATTAATTTCAAGCTTAATGAGATAAAGGAGAGTCGGCAAGCACCCTTGGAAGTCTCTAGACCCTTTACTTACGACGAGCTGGAAGTGGCGATTGATGCGATGCCAATTGGCAAAGCAGCAGGTTTGGATGACATTTTCCCGGAGTTTATAAAACACTCGGGTAACAAGGCTAGACAGTGGCTTCTGGAAGTTTTTAACACCACTCTGAAAACCGGCGACATGCCTGGGATATTTAGAAAATCCAAGATCATAGCTATCCTGAAGCCCGGAAAGGATCCAAAACTGCCTGAAAGTTATCGGCCTATAGCTCTTTTAAGTGTTTGTTATAAGCTGCTAGAGAGGTTGATTTATAACAGAACCCTCCCTATTCTCAATGCCAGCATCCCTGTCGAACAAGCTGGATTTAGGCCTGGTCGCAACTGTTGTGACCAGGTTTTAGCTCTGACATCTTTCATTGAGGATGGGTTCGAGCGAAGACTGAAAACCTCTGTGGCTTTCTTAGATCTGACTGCAGCATATGACACCGTCTGGAGAAAAGGCCTCCTAGTTAAATTTTACGACCTTATTCCTTGCCCTTTCTTGTTGCGTCTCCTCAACTCAATGCTCTCCAATAGGATGGTAAAAGTATATCTGGGACGCAGAGAAAGTACGTTTAGGCAACTAAAGGATGGCCTACCACAAGGGTCAGTGCTCGCCCCACTGCTCTTTAATGTGTATACTGCCGACATTCCTGTAACTCGGTCCTTAAAGTTTATATATGCAGATGATATTGCATTGGCATATCAACACCAGCATTTTCGACAAGCTGAGGAAACACTAACAAATGACCTCACGACCCTCGGTGAATATTTTGAAGCCTGGAAGCTAAATCCAAACCCAACAAAAACTGAGGTTGCTTGCTTCCACTTGAATAATAGACTGGCCAACCAAAAGCTTAAAATCGTATTCAACGGTGTTGAGTTGAAACATAATGACCACCCACAGTATCTGGGAGTCACTTTAGATCGGTCTCTCACGTTTAAAAGCCACTTACAAAAAACTGCAGCTAAGGTGAGAACCAGGACTAACATTGTCCATCACCTTGCTGGCTCCACATGGGGAGCTAACGCACAAGTTCTGCGAACAACTGCTCTATCATTGGTATATTCAGCTGCTGAGTACTGTGCTCCCGTGTGGTTAAATAGTGTGCACGTTAGAGAGATCGACGTCCAGCTAAACAGGACCATGAGAGCCATTAGTGGTACACTCATGGTGACTCCTGTACCCTGGCTCCCGGTGCTGTGTAATATCGCTCCTCCTGAAATAAGACGAAGGGATGCACTCATTAGGGAATACACAAAGATCTTATCTGCTCCACAGCTGCCCATCCATGATTACCTACCCCAGAATGCGGGCCGATTGAGGTCCCGAAAACCACCTCTACGAACAGCCTCCCAGTTGATGGACTCGAACTTCACCATCCATACAAACTGGACTTCCTCCTGGGACGCTTTTCAAGGTCGGAACCACTTCTTGATAGATGACCCGACCGTAGCGGTAGGTGGTATGAATCTTCCTCGGAAGCAGTGGACTATACTCAATCGTTTCCGCACTGGAGTGGGGAGATGTAATTATTAGAAGCACAAATGGGGAATGACACAAGACCAGTCATGCGACTGCGGAGCAGAGTATCAAACTATGGAATACATAGTCGAAGAGTGCCCACTGAGTGCCTTCCCCGAAGGATTGGCCGGTCTGCATAGCTCAAGTGAAGCTGGGCTGCAATGGCTTAGCGCCCTGGATTTAGCTCTATAAAGAGAGATCTAATTTTTTTTTTTTAGTTTAGTGTTTAGATTTTTACTTATACTGACTCAGGTGCTCTGCACCGCAGAATTTTTTTTTATTATTCTTAAACCATGGTGGCTGGCTGAATGAGCCATACGATATATATATACCATTACACTCAATCGTTAAAAGACGTTGCAGAGCTAACTTATTTTGTATTTTTATTTAATTTTATATTTGCTACGAGCTGCTGCTACAAACGAGTGAAAAATTGGTAGCCGTGAAAACGGCTGTTTTGTATAGGTTTTACACAGTAAACCCTTATGGAGCGTAACTACTCTGCGTTGGCATCTTCATCGGATAAATAATCTGCTCCCACTAATCTTTCCAACGCAGCGATCACTTCTCTTGATGTTATACTAGTTCTGCTTGTTACAGAATGAACTTGTACGGGTTGATTTTCACCGGTGACTTGCCTCCCCGTAGGCAATATTTGAAAAGGTGGTGTAGTAGAGGATATTTCAGGGACCTGTACAGGCTGCTCCATTACGATGTTGTCGCTAGAAAGGTTCGTGCAATAATTTTAAAATACATTCATGTTAACAGGTTAATTTGATGAGCCAATGAGATTAAAGGTGCTGATGTCAGCAAAAAATGAACCAATAGGAATTTAGTGCTGAGGTAAGCATTTGATATATAAGTAGAAAATTCAAGCATTGGTTCTCATTCCTTCTTCTGGAACTGCATACAGCGCATGGAACAGCAATTCAACTACGATGTATTACTGCCATCGTTGTAATGAAGATTTCTCTAACGAAGATTTGTATGTATTGCATTGTGAAATTTATCATAATGCTACGGAAAATACACCGTCCGACTGTGAAGACCATCCGGATTTTGTGCGCTTCCTTGCCGAAAATTCTACGGAGCAGAACAGGCCAAGTGTCATCGCATATGCACCCCCAAGAGAAGATGTGGTGGATCCTATTGATGAATCGTCTCAACCTTCGACTACAGGAACACTGAGTGAAGCTGCACCCCCAAGAGAAGATGTGATGGATTCTGCTGATGAATCGTCTCAACCTTCGACTACAGGAACTCCGAGTCAAGATTCTACGTTGGGAGTCGAAGTTTTAGTGGAAGCATTTGAGAGAGCTGTTGTCCGACATTATAGAATAAATAATACCAATTCGCTTGAACTACAACATTTCCTGACTCTTGTAAAAGATGTCATTGTTGAAAAACTAAATTATGAACTCCACCGATTGAATTTCATAAAATTTGGATTGCTATTAGATACAACTTTTAATAACGTTAAAGGAGAACTGTCCAACAGAGGGTTTCTCTCTAGAAACCGCAGTATCATGGTGACCTCAAATATTGATGAAATTGTTGAGGAATGTTTGCAGGAACTGTTACTCAAAATAACGGAACATGAAGCTCGAGGATCTGGATGGTCCTTGCTCAACATTAACAATCTGGATTTACGCGTTCATAAACGTGGATACGGAGATCGTGGCAGCAGTTATATTCCACTGCCAGCAAAGATAAAAAATACTTTGTCATGCATCAATGTTCAAAACAATGACAATGAATGCTTCAGATATTCTTTGTTAGCAAAACATCTAGTGAATGAAGGTTCCCAACATCCGGAACGACCAAATAGAAGGTATCAAGAACTAATCTGTAGGTATAATTTTAATGGGCTAAGCTACCCAGTGTCATTGGCCGAGATAGGACGTTTTGAAAAACGCAATCCAGGTGTATCTATTAATGTTTTTGGACTCGACAGTAGAAACAATGTCTACCCTTTGAAAGTAGTGACTCGGGAACTTGCAGATCATACAGATTTATTGCTACTAACAGATGGTGATGTTTCACATTATGTGTATATAAAAGATTTTAATAAACTGATTCACAAACAACTTACCAAAAGGAACAGTCAAATAACAGTTTGTAAAAGATGTTTCTGTTTTAAAAATATCCCTTTTATTAGAGGAGGTCATCGTTGGCTGACGGAACACTCTAAGCTTTGTGGAGATCATGCGGCAGTAAAGGTTATCCTGCCTACCACGAGAAATTCCGTTCTGAAGTTTAAGAACATACATCACCAATATCGAATACCAATAGTCATATACGCAGATTTTGAATCTTCGTTGATACCAGTAGAAAATATAGATCCTGATGCACCCGACAGTGGAAAATATCAAAGACATGAACCAAACAGCTATTGTCTTTTGGTAAAATCGACACTTTCCGAAGAACATCTCCAGCACTATGGTATTCCAACATCGCCAAAACTTTACCGGGGAGAGGAAGCTGCAAAACGATTTGTTGACGATCTGTACATTATTGCTGAAAAGGTATCCACCCTCTATAGCCACATCGTTCCAATGGAAACTTTGAACCCACTTCAAGAACTGTGTCATTTAATGGAGAACGTTTGTTACTTGTGCAAAAAGGAGTTTACTGAAGATAACATCAAGGTTCATGACCATGATCATTTGACAGGCGCTTATAGAGGAGCTGCCTGCAACGCCTGCAACATCAATTTCAAACTCCCAAATTTTGTACCTGTTGTATTACACAACCTAAGTGGATACGACGCTCACTTTATTATCCCTGAGCTCGGTCGAGACAAAGGTCAAATAGATGTATTGGCACAAACTACAGAAAAATTTATCAGCTTTTCGAAGAAAGTAAAAAATATAAAATTAAGGTTCATAGATTCATTAAGATTTATGCCTTTCAGTTTGATGACACTTTCAAAGAATTTGGAAAGAGGAGACTTGATAGAAACGAGGAAACTTGTTTCAGAAGATAAGTTGGAGCTTGTATTAAGGAAAGGAGTATTTCCCTACGACTACATAGACTCCATTGCCCGATTTGACGAGACTGAACTACCTCCACCAGAAATGTTTTATAGTAAACTCAATGAATCACCAGTAGATCCGGAGGATTATGATCATGCTGTTAAGGTATGGACAGAACTTAACATGTCTACGCTCGGAGATTACAGTGATTTTTATGTGAAACTTGATGTAACTCTCCTTTGTGATGTAATGGAGGAGTTTAGAAATTCCTGTTTGAAAGCTTATGGACTCGACTGTTTTTATTATTTCACCTCTCCGGGATTAGCATGGCAGGCAATGATGAAAGAAACTAAATGTGAACTCCAACTTTTGACGGACATTGACATGGATCTCATGATTGAAAATGGTGTTCGAGGAGGGCTAACACAATCAGTTACACGTTATGTCAAATCTAATAACAAACATCTTCCAAATTATAATCCAAGAGAAGATTCAGTATATCTAGGCTACTTTGACGCCAATAACCTATATGGTTATGCCATGTCTATGCCATTGCCTTACGTTGTTTTTGCTGGGTAGAACCTACTGTATTAGGAGACATCGTAAACATCCCAAAGTTCAATGATATTGGATACATTTTGGACTTTGACTTCGAGTATCCACAAAATCTTCACGACCATCATTATGATCTTCCTCTCCTACCAAGGACCGAGATTCCTCCAGGAGGCAAACATCCCAAGTTGATGACAACGCTTGAAAATAAAACTAACTATATAGCACATTACTGGATTGTGCAACAAGCGATTGAACTGGGCATAAAAATTGTTAGAATTAATCGGGTACTTCAATTTACACAAAAGACTTGGTTGAAACAATATATTGATTCTAATACTGCAAGAAGAGCTGCTGCGACATCAAATTTCCATAAAGAATTTTATAAACTGATGAATAACGCAGTTTATGGAAAATGTCTCGAAAACAAAAGGAATCACATGAATCTGAAACTGGTTTCTGACAAAAAGAAAATGTTAAAATTAGTTCAAAAGCCTAACTTCAAAACTTCTATTGTAATTAATGAAAATCTTGTAGCAGTCTGCATGGACAAAACCAATGTTGTCATGGATCGACCTCTTTATGTAGGAATGTGTATACTCGACATTTCAAAGACCCATATGTATGACTTCCATTACAACAAGATGGTTTCCTATTACGGACGGGATAAAATTGGAATATGCTACATGGACACTGATGGGATCGTCTACTGGATCAAGACACTCGACATGTATGAAGACCTCAGAGTGTTTCCTCACAGGAATTCCTTTGACTTCTCAGACTACCCCATTGACCATCCAACCTATGACAACTGCGTGAACAAAAAGGTGATAGGAAAGTTTAAAGATGAAACTTCTGGTGTGCCCCTAGAAGAAATTGTAGCACTTATGTCAAAGATGTATGCCTTAAGGATGTTTACAGGCAGAACAGAAAATGACACGGCGGATGAAAACAAAGCCGGAATCATTAAAAAGGCAAAAGGAATTAAAAAAAATTATATAATGAAGAACATGAGATTCGAACATTACTATAATTGTTTATTTAGAGGAGCTGAGTACAATGCAACTTTCAACACCATCCGGAGTTTTAAGCATAATTTGTACAGTATGACAGTAGAAAAGAAGTCATTGTCAGCCAGAGACGACAAGCGTGTGATCCTTCAAAATAAGATCCACACACTCCCTTATGGGCACTATTCATTAACAGAAATGGATTGAATAAGACATTCAAAAAAGAAACGGACATCCACAAAATCTGTATTGTACTGTAAAACTGTAAAGTTTTTAAAACTTAAATTGAATGACCTTGAACTCATGTTTTTATATCAATTTGACTTAAAACTGTAAAGTTTTTTAAAACTTGAATTGGATGACCTTGAACTAATCTTTTTTATATCAATTTGACTTTTGAAATTCATACAAGTATAATTGAATAAATTACAATTATCGTTCAGTTGTATAATGGACGAAGAATGAAGCAGACCAATGGACGAGAGAAAAATTATAGTTGAAGAACTTCACAAACCAGTTCGAAGAAATTTTCCCAGAAGATCAACGGTCGTGAAGGGTATTAATGACTTATATCAAGCTGACCTTGTAGAAATGAAACCATACAGTAGAATAAACAAAGGTTTCAAATACATTTTAACAGTTATTGACTGTTTTACAAAGGTTGCCAGTGCTATTCCCCTTAAAAATAAAAATGGGCCTTCGGTTACTGAAGCTATGAGAAAGGTACTGCAAGCAATAGGAAAACGCATAAATCATCTACAGACAGACGACGGCAAAGAATTTTTTAACAAAGATTTTTCTGATCTGATGAAGAAAAATAAAATAAATCACTATTCTACTTTTAGTGAAAAGAAAGCCTCCATTGTAGAACGTTTCAATCGCACATTGAAAACATTGATGTACAAGAAATTTTCAGAAAGAGGAAGTTATGTGTGGTTTGATATTCTTCCAAATCTAATCAAAGATTACAACAATACAAAACATCGTACTATAGGTATGAAACCAAATCAGGTGAACAAAAAAAAATGAATCTTTAGTTTTGAAACGCATAAAGGAAAATACTACGCCGCGGTTAGATAAGAAGCCTCCTCTTAAATTTTCCATTGGAGACCATGTGAGAATAAGTAAATATAAACAGATATTCACCAAAGGATACATACCCAATTGGACAAATGAAGTTTTCACAGTGCATCGAGTGCAACCAACCTTTCCAGAAACATACATTTTAAAGGATAGTAAAGGAGAAATATTGCAGGGGGGATTTTATGGCCACGAATTGTTAAAATCTAAAACTGGTAGTGTTTATTTGGTTGAGAAGATTTTAAGGAAAAGAGGTAATAAGCTTTTAGTGAGATGGTTGGGATTTGATAAGACCGAAGATACTTGGATAGATCAAAAGGACTTACTTTGAAATAGAAAAACCAGTAACGTCGCAGCATTCGGATAGACTGCTCAAGTATAACTAACATCATGGAAGTAATCTGTCAAAAGGATAGACTTGACGTCAATGACATTGATTGTTTGACACCGGATATCTTTGATAAGGAAGTAAGTAAGCATGGCACTTTATTGCCCAACACAATAAGATGTATTATTAGTGGACCTTCAAACTGTGGGAAAACCAACGTTGTTTTCAATTTAATAACAAAGCCAAACGGTTTAAGTTTTAACAATGTATATATTTTTTCCAAGTCTCTCAATCAACCAAAATATCTGTTATTGGAAAAGATTATGAATGATGTGCCCGATGTCTCATTGTATAAATTTGACGCAAGTAGTGAGATCATAGAGCCTAACAATGCCGAGCCGTATTCAATTTTTATTTTTGACGATGTTTCTTCTGAAAATCATGACCGAATAAGAACATACTTTTCTATGGGAAGGCATAATCATATCGACTCTATTTACATTGGTCAGACATACAGTAAAATCCCAAAACAGTTAATTAGGGACAATGTTAACTTCTTAATAGTTTTCAAACAGGATGAAAAAAAACTCAAACACATATACAACGACCACGTTGGTGCTGATATGACATTTGAAAAGTTTAGAGAATTGTGTGGGAGAGCATGGAAAGAAAAGTTTGGATTTTTAGTTGTGGATAAAGAGAGGGCTATGAATAACGGTCGTTATAGATTAGGTTTCGATAAATTTGTCTTATTACATTAACATCTAAATGTATAATCTTCAGTATTTATTGTGACGTTGTAGAGAACACTCGAAACTAATAATGTCAAATCAGGAGGAGTTGCTTAGTGAAATAAAAGTTCTCAGTGACTCTATACGGAAGAAAAACCTGTTACTAAAAGAAGGATTAGTGGCTAGAAATAAATATTTAGAGGAAACATTCAAACCCATTGTAGATCCTCTGAATAAAATAAATGAAAAAATTAACAAATCTAAATTTACGGATCAAGAAGAAACAGAAAAACCAGTAATTAAAGCAAACTCATCTTCAGAAACCGACAACTCAGAGATCGATTCGGAATTATTTAGTAGGTCAACGCATTCATTGGAAAAAGAGGATGAAGATGAAGCAAGCAGTAAATCAGATGTAGAAACTCAAGATGTAGGCAGTTTACAAGAAGCAGATTCCCCTACAAATATCAGCATTTTAAGTAAAGAAATTGGGAACAAAGGACCTCTTTCACGAAAATATATTTTAAAAATGCTACATGGGGCAAGGAAACCGTCAAGATACCATGTATATGGAGCTCGCATGGATAGAGATGGTCTTCGAATGGGAGATAGTGTGATAGAGGTGGATGACAAAGATAATATTAAAGTAAAAGATCAAACTTTTAAAGGCACCGCTGGACTGTTTGAGTTGATCTTTAAGTCGTCTCCCCATAAATATTCCAAGAAGGATTTAAATAATTTTAAAAATATATGTTTGTTAACTAATTCTCATAGAAAAGGTTATTCTCCTAATGCACCTATTCATAGAAATAAATCAGATATGTACAAGGATGTAATTGCAAAGCTATTTTCTAATATAAGAGGAAAACCTTCGAAAGCTAAAGGTAAAGGGATGTCTATGAAATCTGCCTATGATACAAACATCATATATTATAATAATGTGAATAAGCTCGTTGACAGAATGCGGTTATTATATGAATCTATTCAGGCTGGACATAACGGGCTGGATAATGAAATGATTGCCTTAACTGAAGAATTAAAAAGTAGAGGATACATAGCTTAAGGGTTCAGTCTAAACATGAGTGTTGACAAGTTCGGTCGTCATGAAAGCTCTTTGGCCCGAGAGGTTTGGAGGGGTCCACCTGGTGAAGGTTTTCAATTGAATAGAGATGGAAACTATGATCTAAGAGGGAAACGTTTGTGCAACATTGCAAATCCCATTTCTAAGGATGAAGCAGTAAATCTTGGGATTATTCATACATTAACGTTAAATTGCAAGAATAATGAAGAAATGTTTGATGCCAAATATAAAAAAATTATAAATGTGGCGAATGCGGAAAATGATACTGATGTTGTAAATAGAATATTTGTTTTGGAAGAGATATACAAACTAAAGAAAGATATTTACGAAAAAATAGATAAATTACAGTCTGGGAGGAATCCTTTCGCATTTTCACGCGGAGGCAGCAGTGAAACCCCTAACAACAGTGTAAATTCAATATATAATACGAAGAGCGTTCTTGAAAAACCATTACCATTGCTGACCACTAAGGAACTAACACGTTAAAACTATCATGCATAGAAGGAAGCCATTTAGTAGTGATCCGTCACTCATGAGAAGAGGAGGTGGACTCACTAGTTCAGCAGTAAGTCTTTTTAAGAAAGCGTTTGCGACTTTACCTTCAGGTGCACTAATAAATACAGCTATCGACGCACTTCCAATAGAGCTACATTTACCTGGAGGTTATCAATACTGTGGTCCGGGTACGAAATTACGGAAGCGTTTAGCCCGTGGAGATCCTGGAATAAACAAATTGGACGAAGCCTGCAAAGCGCATGACATTGCATATTCAAATTACTCAGATTCGGAAAGAAGATCAATCGCTGATAGAGCTCTTGCTGAAAAAGCTTGGCAGAGAGTAAAATCTAGTGACGCAAGTGTTGGGGAACGAGCAGCTGCATTAGCAGTGACAGCAGCTATGAAAGCCAAAACAGCAGTTGGGGGAGGGTCGAGGAGGAGGAAAAGAAAGACAACACGAAGGAAAAATACATCCGGCGGAGGCACAAGGAAGAGAAGTAGCACTACTAAGAAAATAAATCGTAAAAGGAAAAGGTGTTCAACATGTCCTAAAAAAAAGTCAAACGGAAAAGGATTATACCTAAGACCATACCGTGCATATTAAATAACAACAAATTAATTTTGCCAAATAAAGCCTTGAACAACGAGGAGCTTGAACGCTATGCATCATGTTTGAAAATACCTTTTTTCAGAGGTGTGTTTATGCGGAACGGGTTGCCAAAAAAAATCTGGAAAAATGAAGCCGCAATCGTAAATCTTGATGATATTCATGGTGCTGGTACCCATTGGGTTTGTTACAAGAAATTATCCGATTCTGTGTTTTATTTTGACAGTTTTGGGAACCTTCCACCTCCAAAAGAATTGCACGAATATTTCGGTTCAGTGCCTAAAGTGTATTTTAATTACGATAGAAGACAGAAAGAAGAAACATCAGTATGCGGACATTTATGTTTGGACTTTCTAGCCACAAGCGTCAGTCAACTATAAGATGTCTTCCTGTACTGTAACAGTTACAGGCACATCGTCAACTTTGAGGAGTTCTCTATTTCCTCCACTACACCTAAGAGAAGATAAACAGTGGGAGATTGCACTTTTGGATTTTACAACTTATAACTCAATTCCAAACATAATAGAAGGTGTCAACAACAAATTACACTATACAAAAAATAAAACGGCTAAGGATCTCACTGAGCTACCTGAGTTTGTTGCGATTGAAACTGGTGCTTATGAAATAGCTGACATAAACAGAGAGCTCCAAAATAAGTTGGGAAAGGATGCAATTGAACTAAGGGCTAATAACAACAATTTAAAGTGTGAAATAAAATGTAAATTTTATTTGGATCTAACTCAACCGGCATCGATTGGCCCTTTACTTGGTTTTCCATCCCAAGACACAATCCTTGAACCAAATATGTTTCACACGAGTCCAAAAACTGTAAACATTATCAAGATTAATACTATTAATATTACATGTAATATTGTTCAAGGGGCTTACAAAGATGGTTCAAACCAACATATTTTACATTCATTCTATCCAACCGTTCCGCCGGGATTTAAGATAGTTGAAAAGCCTCATAATCTGATATATCTTCCATTAAACACCACTCACATTTCAGACATCGTATTGAACGTACTAGATCAAGACGGTGACACTGTGGATTTTAGAGGAGAAGTTATTACATTGCGCTTACACATTAGACAGGCACCATAAAAGAACGATGGGGCTTGAATTCGGATATAGCACCAAACAACCTTCGAACAGTTTCAGTATATCTCCTAACGCGGAGAGGTTAAGCAGAGAGAACACTAAATTCTTAGAAGGACTCGGTTTTAAAGTTAATGAAAATGGACATACTGGATATAAAACATGGACCGGTTTTCGACGAAACACTATGAGAGAAAGAGTTTCACACACACAACCCCTACGCTTCATCGAAATTAGGAAATAATGATGAGATACGAATTCCAATACAACATCAAGATGCTTATACCTTACCATCTGAAAGTTATATTTATATTGAAGGAAGGGTTTTGGCAAAAAATGGATCTACGCCATCTAAAGTGCCATTTATTAACAATGCAATGGCCTTTTTGTTTGAAGAAATTCGCTATGAAATATCAGGCATTGTAGTGGATTCGACTAAAAAAGTCGGTGTGAGCAGTACGCTTAAAGGTTTGGTATCCTTATCACCCAATGAAATAAACGCATTAAAAACAGCCGGGTGGATATTATTTAGTGCAACCAAAGTAAGACCTAATGCAAGTGGTTATTTTGACTTTTGCATTCCGTTGCGGCTTTTACTAGGATTCGCTGAGGACTACAGAAGAATAATCATTAATGTCAAACAAGAATTGGTCTTACTGAGATCGTCTTATGATACAGATGTTATAGAAGCCGATAGTGAAACAACACCTGACAAACTTGAATGGAAATTGAATTTGGATAAAATAGTTTGGAGGGTACCTCATGTACGGTTGGCCGATGAAAGGCGAGTAAGCCTATTGCGGATGTTGGATTCTGATAGGGATATTGTGGTTCCATTTAGAAGCTGGGAAATGCATGAATGGCCAGTTTTGCCAACAACTCAGCGTCAAACGTGGGCTGTGAAAACATCTAGTAACCTAGAAAAACCAAGATATGTTATTTTTGCTCTACAAACAAATAAAAGATCTAACATTACGGCTAACGCAAGCAAATTTGACCACTGTCAACTTACAAACATTAAACTGTTTTTAAATTCACAGTTCTTTCCATATGACAGCCTCAATGTTATGTTTTCTAAGGACAGATTTGGGATTCTATATGATATGTATGCAAGATTTCAGTCTTCTTACTATGGAAGGACAAACTCACCTCTCCTCCAACCTGATTCATTCAAGAATATTGCACCTATAGCAGTCATAGATTGTTCGAAACAAAACGAATCAATAAAGTCTTCAACAGTAGACATTCGCATCGAGTTTGAGTTGGAAGAAAATATCCCTGACCAAACTACAGCTTATTGTTTGATACTACACGATACAATCGTAACCTACACACCACTAACAGGCGTGGTTAGAAGAATAATTTAGATTGTTTTATGACAGCATGCAGCTCTTACACATATTTACCCCCACCACAGATTATAAAAGAGAGATTGCTCGGTGAGAAAACATTAGTATTCATCCTGACACCAGCAAGTCAACATTGATGGTTAACATGGACAGTGTACTATCTACTATTCCTGACGATGAATCAACGACAGGATATAAAGCACTCGAGACCACGCCACCAGCTATGACATCTGCGTCTGAAATATCGCCACATGATTTACCAGCATCCTCACAAACTAGCGAGAACTCTACTAAAACAACTGAAGATGTTTCTTTTGAAACTGACAAAAACTCACTAGAATCTCCATCTTCGTCAACAATAGTTCAAGACTTACCTACTAATCCAACAGAACATATTCCATTACCGGTTGACAAAGTACCGATTACTAACACAAAGCCAGCACAAAACGAAGAACAACCGACTGAAAACTCCAAAACATCTACCGAGAAGATAAAGAAAGAACTGTCTGATATTGTATCTTTGGAAGAAAACGATCAAAGAAAACGGAAACGATGTGACAATGAAGATGATGATGAAGAAAATATGGATGTGTTGATGGATGTGTTTTTACGCTTAATGTACCCGTTGAATCAAAACATGGATAAATCTGTCACCGTTGGGGTTTTCAAATCGTTAAACTTTAATCCTGCAGTGCTTATTAATCACTGCGGGAAAACCTCGTTGCTGCTCACGTTGGATATGTGGGATAAATTTACTAAATATGTATCTACCATTGAAGCCTATTTATTCAACAACTTGACTGGAAGAAAAACTGCAATTGGATTCGAAGATTCTAATTTGGAAATCGATAATATAAGACTTCGAGGTACCCAATTTGTGAGGTTTAGAGATCTTTCCAAACACAACAAGAAGATCCTCATGACTTTGGAAGAATTTCAAGCTCTGTCAAACCTAACACCTGTAATAATCAGGTACATCCAGCAACTTACTACATATTCCCCTCTCATATTTGATTATCTGAACACTTCGGTGAACACAAATCCAGCTGTACCACTGCTATATGGACCGATAGACCAGTCTATATACAACAGATTACCTCAAGAGGTGTCGTACTACAGAAAAACTGTATTCTTCTTTAATAATCGTCGAAGTGAAGAAACCACAGTGAAAGTTTCTCCAACAAAGAACCAGCAAGAGAACATTGTAAATCAAGAAAAGTCGTAAAAATGATTTGAGTGATTGTGTTGTAAAGTGCTCTCATTAGTAGCACTTATACTTTTTTAAAAACAAAATGACGTGACCTTGAAACAGTTCAGGTTTGCACATATTTGTAGCGCTTACACTTTTTTAAAAACAAAATTATATGACCTTGAAAAAGCTCAGTTTTGCAAAAAGGTGCTAATGTAGGTATTACTGATACTTTTTTAAAAACAAAATTACGTGACCTTGAAACAGCTCCAGTTTACACATGTTATTGTTCTTTTCACCAACTATGTATTAAACAAATGTTGCTACATGGATGCAGTTGATTGTAAGATTCACATTGAAGAACACTCGCAAAATGAATAATTATTGCTGCAGCGAAAAATGTTTTATACGTCCAAATTTACAAGTAGACGGAATAGCATGTAGAACATGTGAGTGCTTCAGTTACTGTAGATGCAATTGCAAATCATTTACAATCTCACCCCCAACCCTGCAGATGTTAAAAATCTACAAGACTCGACACTACTTCACCTGTTGTATGGACATGTGTTACAAGTTTAATGTACATGATTTTACCCGCTCATGTTCAATGTGCTACCCTAAAGCATTCTGTGAATGTGTATTAAAGTTTTGTAAAAACAGGAAAGATTGGGAATCTTAAAAACACCCCTCCCCCACCACCAGCACATACAAACGGAAACTAAGAATTGACATGATCATAAAAGTCAAGCAACCTAATATTTTGTCTCAGTTATCTTTAGTTACTCACGAACAATGGACCGAACAGTTCGTTTTGTTGATAATGTTTCCATGTCTAAGAAGTGTGTGGTGGAATTCCAAGCTTTCAGAAACAACGATGACAGATTTATCATAAAAGAACTAGCCTTTTTTGACATAAATACAAATGTTGTTAACTACTTTCTTTTTAAACCACCGTTTTCTTTTAAGAAACTAAACCGAAAAAGTGCTAGAACTAATTTGTGGCTAACGAAATACCTTCATCACATCACATGGAACGAAGGATTTACACAATACAAAGAGCTGGATAACATAATGTATCATTATTGTCAACAGTATGACGAAATTTTTACTGCTGGTGAAGAAAAGTCTAATTGGATCAGAATGTACACTACGTCTGATATAACAAACGTTAGTTTGGATAAAACTTATGCTACGGACTTAAATGGTCTTTGTATCGGTGTGAAAAATCCTCAACACAAAATCTCCAACTGCGCATTGTCGCGAGCATACAGGATTGGTCGACTTATATCAAGTGGAGGGGGAAATCCTTATATACCGGTGTAGATCCATCCTACTATCATTCTAACACAGGATCTCATCCAGTAAACATCATCTCCACTATGGCTTCAAGTTCTCCATTGCAAGCTCTTGCGGACAGATTCAACCAACATTCTAAATCTGACCTTCTAACAACAAAGAAATGCAGCGAACTTCAAGAGAAGAAGCATTATGCAGTACATTCAATGAAAAAAATTGACACATCGGTTGGTGAAGCTGTCGTCGCTGTTCTTGGAGATTCGCCCTACAAGGAAGGAGACAAACCCAAGTTCCAAGTATACCTTCCGAGACGATTTGTCAATGTGCTCATGAACGAAGACCTGGACTCTATCAAACCCGGAATTTTTTATATAGTTTCCCAAGGACCGTCTGGGAACAACTCTACAGAAATTACGATCCATTTGAACACACCTTTGTAAAATGATCTAAGTTCATAGCTTTGTAAATATTCTTTCATTCTTTATTATTTAGCATTGTTAGTTCTCATATGTTTGTCTTACGTTTTACTGCTATTTGTAAATAAATCTTTTTTTAAAAACTCCAACCAATGACCTTGACATAGTTTCCTCAAGACATTATAGCCCCCCCTCCCACTTAAATTTATTCATCATAAGTAATCAGCCCATCACCTCAACCTTACAAAAAATATACACGTCTTCTGTACGGTACGTAGGATATACACGTCTTCTGTACGGTACGTAGGTAGGGGACGTTATAGATTGTATATGTAGTACTGACTACAAGCTTCATTCATATACTCCGCTATCCTACAACCACATCAACATGAAGTTTCATCTAGTTCTGTTGGACGAAGTGGATTTGGGAATGTTTCATGAAACACTGTTTCGTCTGATGAGTGGTGATCCACCTCTCCGTTTAAACATTACAATTGAGTTTGACGATATAACGGTTGAAGAACCAAATTCATCACAGTCACCGCCAGGATCTCCGATAGCATCATCTTCACCATATGTTTCGAGTGATCAGCTACCTGTGAAAACAGAGCAAGAGTCCCCGAAGTCCGGGTATGATGTATCTCCGTGATGTTATGTTAAACTGGAAACCCATTAAATGATTTCTAACTACTGAAGTGTCTAATATTTAAAAATGTTTTTTAAAACTTCTTTTGAATGACCTTGAACATGTTTGAACTTGTTTTATTTGATATGCTATCAACAACTTTATCGTCTGTTGAGTGGTGATGATCCACAAGATTTATATATAACACTCGAATTTGTCAATGAAACTTTAGGTCAGTCCGATTCCACCCATCCTTCACAAAAAATTCAACTGGTTCTGTCAAACATGGCTGATTTGGAAAGCTTCCATGGATTACTGTTTCGTCTCGTGAGTCGTGATCCTCCGCTGCATTTGAAGATAACAGCCGAGAATGAATATGGAGTTTCTAACGAGTCCAATTAATTTCAATCTTTTGTTCAATATTTGTAAGTTATGATTAAAAATATTTTTTAAAACTTCGTTTGAGTGACCTTGAACATGTTTGGACATGTTTGAAGTCACCGTCAAATTTAGCTAGACGGGGTCTACGCTAAACATTGGTTTTCATTCAGAATAACGTGGCATTGGCGTCCGATTACGAATCAGTGACGTCACACCACCACGTCACACCCGTGACGTCACACACTCCACCTCGTCACCGTATGACGTCACACGTACGTCATCACACGTCACTAATACGTAACCACTGATTAAAAACTGCTGAATTTGCGTTTGTCCTGAAACTCCCAAAATGCCTCTACTTAAAACGGTTAAAATCATTTATTTCTCTTAGCCCTAAGCTATCCAAAGTATGATTTTTTTAGTAATATTCTGGTGACGAATCTTTGTCAGGTGAAAATCCTGTCGGGTAAACCAACACATGTGTATGCTCCATATACGCGATAAACAAAATAGAGTAAGTTCTTGCAATTCTTAAAACAGTTCAGTTTCGTTGTATCCGTGTAAAGAAAATTGTATCAGTATATTCTCTTCTCCCATACTAATTATTTTAAACAGTTATCAAGAATAAATTATCAAATTGTTAATATTTAATTACAGTAATATTTATTTGCATACTTTAATCATAAAATCTTTAACATAAAAAATATAATAATTTTCTAAACCTTTCTCGTTAAGTGCTTTCCGGTGTTGGTGTAAATTGAGAAATCAGGCAAAAACGCTTCCACATAATTTAAAGCCCTTTTGTGAACTCCGGTTGGTCCCTAAGGCCCTGAGGTACTTCCGTTGAAGTCTTTACTTAGTGGCGCGGGTTCTTTTTAATCGTAATCCTCACTTTTTAGTTAAATTTATTTCTGAGAAAATTACTTTCACTAAGAAGTTTGTTCCGTAATTACAACATCTTAAAACAAACATTTTCTAACGATGAGGTAACTTACAACTATTACATGACTGTATGTCTCCTTCACATTATACAACTAACCGTCGCGTCGTGTCGTGTAAAGACGTGGATGTTAATTACTCCCCTTCAGCCAATCGCAATGTCTAACCTGAGGTTAACAAGTTGATAGGCTAAAACTTTACTGTTTATTTCTTAAAAATATTAATCTCCCCCTTTGGTTGTTTCTAAACAATCTCACCTAATTCATACGGCTGTCGAAGGCAAAGAATATTATGACAATCAATTTTACTAAACAAATCTCTTACACTAAATGATTATTAACGCTAACGATATGATATTTGTAAAAAACATTTATTGTAGGTATTGTTTAAAAATTTAAATAGTCTTTAGGAATAAATATTAAAATTTGAATGACTAACGTTGAAAAGTTTGAGTTTATTTTTGAAAATTTAAAATAGTTTCATTGATGGTTCCCTTACACTTAGCGATAATCCTATTATTTATATATTTTTAAATCTTATTTATTTAACGCCATCTGTTTGTACGGCAATTTATTCAATGCTAATTATACTACTTTTCTATTTTTGTATCTACTCATGTTTATTGAAATTAACCAATCTCAAGTCTGATGATCGGGTATATTATTATGTCGTACCATGAAACTTCTTTGACGTTTATTACAGTGTGTCTATTCGTCTCGCCCGCTCCTCATCTGATAGACTTTTCGAACACTATGTTTCCCGGTGTATGGAACTTCGGTTTCCATATTGATCCGGCTATCGTTGACCTAACCTTGCGATGACATATATGATGATTAATATTTCCTAAAAGGGCCAAATCTCAGAGCTGGAAGCGGGCAAGATTTTCGTGTTCACTGGGACAACGTCGCCAATCTGTCTGAAACAGTCCTTGAGTCCTTACTGTACTGGAGTTGTGTTCGCTGTCAACTTTGTCACTTCCCGCAATCCTCACATGATACGATATTTACATTTTTATCAATTTATTTGCAGGGGAATATTCTACAGTCTCTTCATACAATTTGTGTTCTGCTTAGTAGATTAGGAGCACAAATTCTTTAGTCATTGTGTTTATTATTAATGATCCTGACAAATGAGCCAGCTGTCAGGAACAAAGCTACACTTCTTCTAACCCATCACACTCACCCTTCAGTCATACTCATCTTAAAATATGAATCATAGAGTGCATCAAAGAACTATATTTCCATATACGTAGAATTTTAGATCAATTATTATTTTTTTTATTTTTTATTAAAATACTATCAAGTCAGTTTTCAATTTCAGTCTTAAAATATCAGGTATGTGATATTAATATTAAAAGTTATTGTCAAAACAAGATTTGGGAACTGACGGAACATTTTCCATCCGACCTTATATTCTTATTCTTCTCCTCACAGATAGTATATACCATGCTGCATGGCTCATCAGTTGCAGTGTTTTTTTGTTTTAGAGTAATTTTAATAACTTTTTAATTATCGGTTGCAATCTACTTGAACATTCTGGTTACGGAAGGTATTGACATTTTTTTCAAATATTAAACTCCTAATGTCCACTGTATATCTAATTTCAGTAGGCATTGGAACCGACTTGATACAAAACAGAATTTTTCCTAAAATGTTTATTAAACTCACAACAATAACATACATAAAAAGAAACAAAATATTGTTATCGGTAAAAACAGGAATATTGGTAATTTGTTCAATGAGTAAAAAAGCATCATTACAGTCCACATTTCATACAATCACAATATCCAATTAATTTTGTACATCTTTTTAAGACGTGAGTTTAAGTTATTCGATGTAAAAATGCTTAATAATGTAAGCCCCAACTGATACTATATAAAAGTTACATAACGATTTAAACTCAACAAAAAATAGAATGTTAGTGATACTTTATATCACTCACTCACTGTTAAAAGAAATTTTAAGAAATTTTAAGTCTGAATTCTTAAATCACTCATATAAATCATATGTTTTCTAATATGGAAAACATTTTACTGAATATTGTTTGTTGGATGAAATAGCTCAATATAAGTTTGTTTGTATAGTTTAGAATAAGGTAATAACATAATCCCTTTGAGTTAATTCCTTCCAGGCGACAAGAATCCTCATAAAGCTAAGTGGCACCGTTCTTTTAATTGCGTTATTAGAAAAACACCCATTAAAATCATTAAAACAGCCTTCGTCTGACTGCCTACACCATTTTATACTCCTTCATAACATAACTTAAACGATCTTTCATAGACTACTTCAGTCTGAACTTCGTTTTACTGTATTGTAAGTCCCAAACTACTTAACTTTCCTGTATTTTTAGAAAGTACAGACAGAGATTGAATTGTCACTCTATTTATTTAAGTACTAGACGGTCTAATTTAGTTTTTCCCGTTGTTTATGTAACCCAATAACATGTTTTCCCTATTATACTTATCCTAATATGAACATTACATGACTAATTTTTGCAAATAAAAAGTAAATAAATGAATAAAATAATAATGACTAATAAAATTGTAATAATTTTTTTCATTAACCTACAAGAATATAAACTACCCGCTCGAATTCAAGTACGATGAAAAATTGACTTATGATATTGATACAAACTATCATGTCAAACGCCTAAAAATTACTTATTTATATTAAAATTTGGAGGCATTCATGAAAATTTTAAGAGTGGGTTTTTACCTAGTGAACTATCTTAAGCATCAAACCAATCATGGACTCGGTCTGATATTGTTAGTCGGTAATGTTGATAGAGCTCAGCACATCTGGGACTGCAGCAGATTAGATTAGTAGCTCGTCTTCCTCCCCAGAGTCTGGTTGTCCCGAGGCCCCATCGCCCGACCACGACCTCCACCACCAATCCACCCTTCCCTGCAGCACACAGTCGAACACATCTGGGACTGCAGCAGATTAGATTAGTCGCTCTTATTCCTCCCCAGGGTCTGGTTGTCCCGAGGCCCCATCGACCGACCACGACCTCCACCACCAATCAACCCTTCCCTGCAGCACACAGTCGAACACATCTGGGACTGCAGCAGATTAGATTAGTCGCTCTTATTCCTCCCCAGAGTCTGGTTGTCCCGGGGCCCCATCGCCCGACCACGACCTCCACAATCCATCAACCCTTCCCTGCAGCACACAGTCGAACACATCTGGGACTGCAGCAGATTAGATTAGTCGCTCTTATTCCTCCCCAGAGTCTGGTTGTCCCGAGGCCCCATCGCCCGACCACGACCTCCACCACCAATCAACCATTCCCTGCAGCACACAGTCGAACACATCTGGGACTGCAGCAGATTAGATTAGTCGCTCTTATTCCTTCCCAGAGTCTGGTTGTCCCGGGGCCCCATCGCCCGACCACGACCTCCACCACCAATCAACTCTTCCCTGCAGCACACAGTCGAACACATCTGGGACTGCAGCAGATTAGATTAGTCGCTCTTATTCCTCCCCAGAGTCTGGTTGTCCCGAGGCCCCATCGCCCGACCACGACCTCCACCACCAATCAACCCTTCCCTGCAGCACACAGTCGAACACATCTGGGACTGCAGCAGATTAGATTAATCGCTCTTATTCCTCCCCAGAGTGTGGTTGTCCCGAGGCCCCATCGCCCGACCACGACCTCCACCACCAATCAACTCTTCCCTGCAGCACACAGTCAAACACATCTGGGACTGCAGCAGATTAGATTAGTTACTCATCTTCCTCTCGACCACGACCTCCACAACCCATCAACCCTTCCCTGCAGCACACAGTCGAACCGCTGTCGCAGTAGTGCAACCTACTTTGTACGTCTTTTTCTTTCTGAAATACAAACGTAGTTTTACATGTATTGTAAAACATAAATTATCATATACGAATGCTGATTGACCTATCACCATGATAAATATCTCTTTATTGGTTATAAAGAGGTACCTGAATCCCTCTTAATTTTTTTATCTTCAATTCTTTTTTGTAACACTTATAAAATTTATAATTGCTGGATAAGAGTGCGGTCCAATACCTCCATGATTTCTGAGCGTACAGGAGCGATCGATGGATATTTTTGACTGTAATATTCTTCTAGACACATCACACACTTCGAAAATGGATTTTGCCAACTTTTGTGATGGTCTCATTTTGTTTAGGAGGGTGGGATTAATTTTTTTCTAGACCCCTGCCATATTACCGTAACAAAGCTAGCTATATTTGTGATTGCATGGTGTTTAATACTACTTGGAAACGAATTTTAAACTTAATAATAATAAAAAGTAATTTATTAAATATAAATTTAAACATAATTATCTTTTAAATCATTATTTTCTTTTATAATTTAAAAGATCATACTAATGGGACGGCTGTATATTAGAGTCCATCTAGAGTATAATAATTTGTTTAGTTTATTGTAATGAATATTTATAAAATTCTTACTTTCAATATTTTATCCGAATATATTTTCTATTTGAGCAAACATCCTTTCCGAGTAATATGAGAGGTCTATCATTTTTATAATGGTATACTGTTATATAAAAGATCTTTTATAGAGATATAAAAGATATGTTAGAATTTACAATTCGACTCCCAAAAATAAAATTTACAATTTGTCTCCCCACTCCCTTTGAAAACGGGACGACTATCAAAACTGACGACATACATTTTTGTAGTCCAACAATGTGCCTGAAACAACATTCAAGAGTCAAAGAGTTACTTTGACTTTAGAATGCATGCTGAAATCATTTAGACCACAGATTACATATATTATCCACCTAGCAATACCTCTACGGTTGAAACGTCTCTAACCAATCCGGTAAATCTAAGGTAATCCAAAACATTGATATTTATTTATTAATAAAAGTTACTTAGCTAGAAAAACATTCAAACTTATGCCTTGCTAGATTATACTTGCTAGATGATACTTATTCCTTACCTAGAGCTGCACTATTTTAGAGACAGTCAGTTCTTTACTGTTTTAAATCCCATTATTCAAGTAACAATTAAAGCTAAGGTTAATTTAACCACGTGCTGAAATTATTTTTAATTTTACCAACGAAAAGAATTGAATAAATCGTAATAGCACATAATTATTGAGCAAAAACTATCTTGTTTTAATTCCTCTTAGACAACGCTATATTCTACTCATTGTCTGGAATGTAGAAAAGTAATGAATAAATTCAAAGCTTAATCTCATTTGATTTTCCTAAACTTAAAAATTTGATTCGATAGTTTATGTATTAGGCTGATGTGTTCGGCAGGAAGCGTTTTATATGCTTAGAAATCAATATATTTAATCAACCAATTTTATTACTGCATATTTAATTTTAGAAAGGCTTCATCATCAATTAATAGGCACCTCGTTAAATAAGGGATCATAATATTTAGTTTAAATAGTGATGTGCTTAGTTTAAAATTTAGGTCGATGGTTGATTATAAAATGCTACGCTAATTGGACTTACTCGAAATATCATTTGACTATCAGCAAAACTAGTCACTTTGATAAAACGAGTAGTTATAAAACTATTATTGGAAACCTGTTTACAAAAATTGTTAAACGTAACTGTTATCGGTTCGTCCAAGAGTTCATCCGTTATTAGTATCCACAAACCACCCACAATATTTTAATAGATACACTGAGTAAAAATTCTTATATTTGTACAACATTGCAAAACAAAAACGAAGAAAAGTCGTAAGGTTTAATAATCATGGTGACTTTACAAGAAGATACAGCGCAGCAGTCAGCAGAGAGAAAAGTTCAGACCCTATGTGTATCTCTTTCTACGAAATGGATTCATTTACTCGGTGATTTTTTTCTGGTAATCTACTCTTGCCTCAAAAGCAAAACGAATATATGAAAAGATGACTTTGCAGTTACTTTCTTTAACCAATAAAGTAATGATTTGCACGTTTTACGGATTACACAAACGGTAGAGGCTATTTATTTTGCCTCAGATAAATATCATTAATTAGTTTTTAAAATTCGCCACAGTTTCAATCATGTCTATATTATACGCGTTTTTTACTTAACTCCTGTTAGTTCTGGGACAGGATATTAAATTGAATCTGCAAAACCATTTTCCCAGAAAACTTAACAAATGTAAACAAATTAAATATAATCCATTGGTTATTCGGTAAAATTCTACTATAAATATGTCTACTAAAACTTAAACATTGTGTCTGTTTGGGAAACCGACAATATGTATTGAATGATAACGTTCGCCAGAAGAGTCTTATTAGCTGATGCTTTAGGTATATGATAAAACAATTTGCTGACGTGTTTGCCAAGGGCCGCTGACGCCAGCTCTTTCACTACCATCGATTTCATTCCGTAAAAAGCTATTCACCCCCAAAGCCTTCCTTAAGAGTATGGACACCTCCTATTTTAAAAACCATTCATAGTATAGTAATCCAAAAATGTCTGACAAGTTTGTCGATGTCTTATCACAGTGTAAAAAGGAAAATCATAAACAATGGTTACTATTTTTATCGGAGTTCGTAAACGTTATTGAATCACTATGTACTAAATAAGAAAGTGTTACCAAATTGAGGTTGTATTGCATAAAGTTGATTACAAACGCCTAAACTCTTCCCCAAAACAAAATATGAAATAAAAAGCGAGGGAATATTTAATATGTTTGTCACCGTGAAGGCTTTACGAGAAGCCTTAAAGCGTCAGTTTTATCTTCTTTTCAGTTTTATTTTAAATGAAATTCGGAGGTCAATATCTGGAGGTAACAATTGGTAATCAATATCTAAACCAATGCCAATCGTTTATATTTTTAATTCACTCGACATCTCTATTTCTCAATTTCACTATTTCTATCAATGTTTGCCTTGGGTTGTAAACATTAATTCATTACCTACAGGGCGTCCAATAACCAGTTGATCCAATTTTATTTAGTTATCCAAAAGGTACAAAAGCAACCAATTTAATAAAATATTTGTGACTTAAATATTCGTTTCCTTCTCTCTATCTTTACATAAATTTTAATTAATTCACGGTATCTTAAAATGTATTTGAGTTACGAACTTAATAATTATTGGTTCAGCAGTTGCCATGTTAAGACCAAAATGCGAATATAAATTTTACATTAACAACTTTTACCATAGTAGAATAGTGGTAATCTTTCAAATTTAAAAGTTAAATACCTTAAAAAAATTTTTTTGATACAAGTCACAAAAGAGTTAAAAATTTAACTGTCTACCTAACAAAACTGTTTCTAATATCAAGGAAAGTTTTTGTATTACGAGTGGAGGTTTCCTTACGAAATCATGCAAGTTAGCATAGTGAGTGTGCATCCCCCAACACCCGAAAAGCATGTTTTTGCGTAGACCAAAATCTCTGATGTCTGTCATTCAATCCTTAATATCTAGGTATTTTCGCTTACATAACTTAACGTTGCAACATTTTTTGGTAGTTCAGACTTTTGACATTGACATATTTAACTTTGAAATCTTAAAAAGGGAGTATTTGGAAACATAAATGATATATACGGAGCTTATAATGTTTTTTTAGTTTTTAAATAGGCAAAATAAAAGTTAAAAATTAATTATTGTATAAACACAATCTCATTTAAAATTGTACAATTCTAAAATATTGTTTTTCTTAATATTTCAGAGATCAAAACAATTATAATTGAATACCAATAAATGCAATGTATATGATGCAATTCTCATAATTGATTACTAAACTAAAGTTATATCACGGAAAAAGCAGCAACACGAATTCAATTTGTACTGTATAACGAACCGCACCAACCAATTAACAATATTAACGAGCTGCCCAAGGAATCGCAATTATCGGTGGACAGAGGGAAGTGTATCATGTCGGCCGGGAGCGTGCATATATCGCGGCAAATGAATGCAGGTACAGGTTGCGGCCGGTTATTTGGGTGTTTGTGTCTGAGTGTAGGCAGAGAAAGCTGATAACTAGGCCAGCTGTTAATAGAGGAGGCGCGGGCGCGGCGTGGCGGGAAACGACCCACCGTCATCGTGTCAGCTGATCATCTGCATGGGTACATTATATCAGCTGTCATCACCCGGCAGCCTACCTCGCCACCAACTGTCATTGTTAATGATCACATTGCAACGTGCTGGCACACTGTCACATCTCACCTGATCACCTGCATGGATACATTATATCAGCTGTCATCACCCGGCAGCCCACCTTGCCACCAACTGTCATTGTTAATGATCACATTGCAACGTGCTGGCACACTGTCACATCTCACCTGATCACCTGCATGGATACATTATATCAGCTGTCATCACCCGGCAGAACACCTTGCCACCAACTGTCATTGTTAATGATCACAGTGCAACGTGCTGGCACACTGTCACATCTCACCTGATCACCTGCATGGATACATTATATCAGCTGTCATCACCCGGCAGCCCACCTTGCCACCAACTGTCATCTGTTAATGATCACATTGCAACGTGCTGGCACACTGTCACATCTCACCTGATCACCTGCATGGATACATTATATCAGCTGTCATCACCCGGCAGCCCACCTTGCCACCAACTGTCATTGTTAATGATCACAGTGCAACGTGCTGGCACACTGTCACATCTCACCTGATCACCTGCATGGATACATTATATCAGCTGTCATCACCCGGCAGCCCACCTTGCCACCAACTGTCATTGTTAATGATCACAGAGCAACGTGCTGGCACACTGTCACATCTCACCTGATCACCTGCATGGATACATTATATCAGCTGTCATCACCCGGCAGCCCACCTTGCCACCAACTGTCATCTGTTAATGATCACATTGCAACGTGCTGGCACACTGTCACATCTCACCTGATCACCTGCATGGATACATTATATCAGCTGTCGTCACCCGGCAGCCCACCTTGCCACCAACTGTCATTGTTAATGATCACAGTGCAACGTGCTGGCACACTGTCACATCTCACCTGATCACCTGCATGGATACATTATATCAGCTGTCATCACCCGGCAGCCCACCTTGCCACCAACTGTCATTGTTAATGATCACAGTGCAACGTGCTGGCACACTGTCGTCACGTCTCACCGTATCACCTGCATGGGTACATTATATCAGCTGTCATCAATCGACAGCCCACCTTGCCACCAACTGTCATCTGTTAATGATCACATTGCAACGTGCTGGCACACTGTCACATTTCATTAGATCATCTGCATGGATATATTACATGAGCTGTCATCACCCAGCCATTAACTGGAATCTGTTAATGATCAAAGTGCAATGATCTGGCACACTGTCACATCTCATCTGATCATTTGAATGATGGATATAATAAATCATCTATCATCACCTAGCCACTAACTGTCATCTGTTAATGATCACAGTGCAATGGGCTGGCACACTGTAACTTCTAGCCCGACCAATCTGCATGGATACGTCATATAAACTGTCATCACCTTGTTTATAACTCTCATCTATTAATGTTCACAGTGCAACGTGCTTGCAGGTCTCACTAGATTATCTGCATTAATTAATTATATCAATGGTCTTTACATAGACACAAACTGTCACCTATTATTGATCATAGTGGCAATGTGTCCACTAATTATACCTTTTGGTCGATTAAAGCTTCTGTCATTACTAATGGTTACTGTTATAAATTAATTATTACATTTCAATACCCTCATATGAAGACCATATGCCCCCATTTCGCCTCCATAAAGGATAGGAGCATCATCTAATTACTCTTTCGAGCCTGAAGTTTCAGCACAGTTTATAATTTGCACGGATGCACCTGCTATCCACAACTGACCGGCCATATGGTTGGCCATCTGACGGCACCACGTTGTGTAAACTGCTAGTTTATCAAACTTAATCGGCCACAGTTCCTAGGTATGCACTACGTATATCGGTTGGGCTCATTCTCTCTCTCTTCACTTATTTTTTCCGATGGTAAATAGTTTCTTATAAATATACGCTGAATACTTATTCCTATTAAATTTCCATTGATGTAATAAATCCGTTGGTAATAATGAATCTAAAAATATTCCTTATTCTGCTCTTCATTGGTGATGTTCGATTCAATGTTAGCGGTGGGCATAACGTGGACCACAGTAGTGTTTCATCTGCAGCGTTGTCGGTCATTATTCATCCATCCTGGACAATTGGCATCTCGCCCGTTGATCAGCTATATTGATGCATGTGTCAACTTCAATGTCCAAGCAGCACTTAAGCTTTATGGTTATTGAACGTATACACCGTCTACCTGGATTATTTAAATTCCATCTATAAGACTAGATGATAATTACATAGTAAAAACTCATTTCTTAATATATCTTATCTTGTCTAAAAATCTTATTATACATACAAAATATTGAATGTGTTATTGCGGATTGTGGATCAATGGTTAGTCTTTAAGTCCTATATTGACCAAAATACAACGTTGATCCTCCTTTTTTAGGAAGGCCTATATTATTTCTTTAGGTATAGTAATTATTTTTTATTACTACGGTATTTAAATAATAATATCAATATATAATATAAATTATCAAACAGTATTAAAGCTCTTAAAGAATTGTGAATACGATATTATTGTTACTACTTGGTTCCTTGAGTTAAATTTGTGTAGGACAAAAAAGTTCTTTTTACATCAGAGTCTCTTTGACGTTTTTATAGGAAACTAAAAAAATGGTAGTGTGGGTACTGTCTAGCAAAATGACTTAGTGTTAAAATCTTTAAGTTTAAGTGTGTGATATTCCATTTTAGTCGTTCTTAAAAATATTATGTGATAAAGAAAGATGAAACAAAAGATGGGTCACCCTTGTTCTATTTTTAAGTAATCTGAGTATTATATTACCAAAGAGCACAAGGCCAGGTTACAAACCGAGACGAAACGCATTGTAACGTACAAATATATTATCATGTTACATACAAATACAGTACTGCGAAAACCCGAAAGTAGCGTGACTGTATCATAGAAAAGTAAAAGGTAAAAGTGCATCCATGTGCACGTGGTCATGAACACTTTGTCGTATATTTTTCATTTAGATCAAATGCGAAATTTCTTGTTTAAGAGTGCTCTAACCAAAATTTTTTAAAATTATAATCATCGTATGCATTGCAGAGGGTTCATGGTAAACTTTCCATCAGTGGAGGATTGAAAAAAAGGCTTGAGTTTATTTTTTTATACGAAAGGTGCATCTACCCACGAGCTTAAATGATTGATTTAAAATACATTTAATTTTCATTTTTACCTCAAAAATCTTTTTTAACTAAACCTTAAAGATTAGTTAAGGTTTGCACCTCATAGTTTTTCTATAAGTTTTTTACCTCTTACTGAAGGACACTTTTTATTAGGTAAATGACTAAATATTGAACTAGAATAAACTACACTAGTATAAAAACTATTTTTTTTAAATCTAGTAGTGTCATGATGTATTTTTTTATAAATATTTTTCTCATTGTCATTATGGCGCCTCTAGCCTGGTGTTTTTATCATGGATGCAGTTGCTAAATTGTTCATTTATATTAATTTTAATGTTCTTTAGTACGTGATACATAAATTAGAATATTGTCTGAAATTTTAAACCTGACGAATAAGACCTTTATGCATGTTTAATTTTCCACGTTAAAGTTATTTTGCAAGCTCGTTTTCAACCATTATTTATGATTCCAATACATGTTTGGCCCAACTAGTTTTTAGAAGTTGTATCCCACATCAAAAAGTTATTTTTACCACACTATATGGAAAACGTTTGTATTCAACGCTAGCTTCAAGTGTTGGAAATTAAGTTTTTATCCCTCCTCATAGAAAGTAGCTATTTTCAAAGACAGCTGTTATCAAAGAAAAGAATTGAATCCCAAGCTCTAATTTAGAGCAAGGGAAAAACGATCAGTTGATTTTCCCTCCATGTAAATTAGCATTCCCTCGCTCTCAATCAGTTCTCCATTTGCCCACTATGCGCACTAGTTTTTCTCTGCCACAATTTCATACCAGGGATCCGAGCTTCACTCTACAAATAGTACAGTTGTAAAACGTTTGCATCGACTGAGTGTAACAACAATAACGGCTAATGATCTTTAACAATTCAGTATACCAAGAGACGAAATGTGAGCTGCTATTAGTATTATAGCAAATAATGTCTACAAAACAATGTATTGTCTTTTGTAACTTCCCGAAGTATCTCATGAGTTTTTTTATTGAGAAATCACTGAATCGTTTGTCTCATCAGTTCCAAATGTTTTGAGTATACATAAATTCCACTATAGGCACTTTTTCACAAATTGGACGTAAAAACTCATTGTTGAATTAACGACTTAAAGATATAATTCTGTGGATAATAACGTTATACAACGGTTATTTTGAAAATTGTGTTTTCAATTTTTAATTCAGTATGAAAGTTGATAAATAGTTGTTCATACCAATTTTTTAACGGAGATTAGAGTAAGTTATTAAGATGTTTTTACTATTTAAAAATCAGATCAAAATAAAGCAAGGTGCTTTATTTGGAACAGTTTAACTGGAGCTAATGACGGTGACATCGCTATTTTCCGAGCACTGGAGTATGCCGCCTTCTACTCCTTTATTTTTCTTGGGGATAAACTGTGTGTTTATTTATTTATTCATTTTTCTAAATTTCACGAGATAATCTAATCATTTCAACGGTTGTGATGAAACAAAGTAGCCTTATTTGATACCCAATATTTTTTATTTTCCGTATAGGTTTTTGGCTCGTCCTTTTATAAAAAAAATAGCTTGTAGCCCCAAACCCAACTATAAAATACCCACCATTAAAAGTGCAGACTGCCTACATGGTTAATACACAGGAATTACATTTTAAAGACAAATTTTCAAAACATCTGACTGCCCTTATATTTTTCTAAAAATTTCGCCCCTAATCCTCAAAAGCATGATTTCGTTGTTATAAGAGAGGGTCGAAAACCGGTGAAATAGATGTAGTGCGATGAAAAATAATTTACAATCTCAAAACTAAGTGCAACCTTTCTCGATTAATGTACTAGGAGTGATTTTGTGAGAATTAAAGTTCCATTTAAGTTAATTATGTGAGGGTGAGAGGTCAGATCACGCCAGTCTTCCTTAACAATAGGCTACTAATATTTTCTCGAAAAATTAAGTTTCTTTAAACAGCTGTTGTTTTAGAATAAATTATTTTTTTTTACCAACGAAATAATCTCAACTCTACGTAAATAACCTCAATTTAGTTTTTCTAACCGAATATCAAAATTTCAGTATCCCTTTCATCATATTATGTCTATAAATTTAAAGCACAAACTTGCTACATTGTTAAAAAATGGTACTTACATTTTTTAACTTATGTATAAGCATATTATTGCTCCAATGGCAATGATTAAAAAAAAATTATTCACGATCTTACGATGTAATCCAAGATTTTTTGTGTTTTAAACTACCGTTATTTTATATACCAAAATAGTATCACCACCCCCTGGTTTTCCAGTCTTTCTTTTGAAAATCATATCCGCCAACACTACAACGAACCTTTCTCGTTTTCAATTCACAAAGCGGCAACATGCTTAAGACATGGGACTTACATTTCTAAGGCAGATTTATAAACAAGTGATCACTCCAAGGCTTTTCTTATGGAGAAAAGCGTTTTCTATTAACGATTTTACAAAATAACCCGAATGTTTGGAACGTTTGATGAATTAAACTGCCATTATTTTGTATTCAAGAATGGTCATTTGCCCTCTGGAACGGTTTTCTGCTTTTTTCAAACCCCACTAAAACATTAGCATAAGTGGATATTGATATAATAGGATAGTTTAAAACAGCTGGGTTTCCTGTTTAACAAGCTAAATGTTAACTCTAATTGAGTACTTTTGCGTCAAGATGAAAAATTTTGTTCATAACTTGTACCGAAAGCGATTTTAGGCACTTTGTCCAATTTCCTATCCTTGGTTTTGCCTCGTACGTGATACCCACTCTTACATACTCGGCTTCGCCTCACTCATGAAACTTGAGCGCGCATCGGAAAATGCCATTTTTGGTACTTCTATTGAAATACATTATTGCCAGCGCTAGAGTAGGAAAATCAGCTGAATATTTTTCTTATTTCTAGCATTTATTATTATTCTTGAATCTAGCAACAATAGCATTAGCAGTAGTTATAGTAGAACTAGCGATATCACTATATTCAAATTCATTTATTAATCCTACAATATGTTTGTGAAGCTGGACAGTGGATTTAGCTTTTAAAGGGAGATCATTACACACATCGACGCAGGTGCTTAGCACAGCAGGATTTATTTAATTGTATAAAATAAATTAATTTGTTACTTAATAACGCAAGTAACGCTGCAAACGCACCACGCAAGTAACGCTGGCAAAGAAACGATACCATAGCGCTATTACTGCCATTGTACTGCAGAAACCAACTGAGCAACTGATCGATTATTTCATAAACTTATATTATTGAATTCATTATAATTGATGAACTTCAATGTGATGAAATAGTACAGGGTACTTTATTACGAGGGTGGAAAGTGCCGTTTTTCGGCCCGTAATTGAATTTACACACGAAGCATTAAAAGAATGTGGAATTTGATTAAAGCACCAAATTAAAACTTTCGATCTGAGTTGTGAGTTAATTATCACATTGTAAATAGTTGTAGGAAATAATAAATCAAATAATATAAGTTTTAAAAGTACAAAAATTTACTGGTTGCTCGGTGTTGATATCGGTAATACAATGACACCAATACCATAAATTTGTTGTAATAGTCTGAACATATGAAAAATAATAAATATACTCTTATCGTCACTACAGCTACTATCCATAAAATTACTACTAGCGTCAAGAATCACAATTAATTACTAGTGCTTGAAAAATTGCCAGCACATTTTCCCACTCTGGAGCGTCATTTTCTACACTCAAAGCACTTGTATTTAGGCCTTACACTAGTATTTTAGACAGTTGTTTTCCGTGCAGTGTGATGAAAAATATCGTTGGGTAGGAAATGTTTTTCCGAGTCTTGGTAGAAATTCCACACCAGCGCTGACGTATCGTGGCCCGAAATACGGCACTTTTCACCGAAGTTGTGCAATATAACATACCACAACTATTTAATAAATCTAACGGAATAGGTCCATTACGAGTATAAAAAATATTCGAAGACGATTAAAAGGTATTTTTAACGTACTATGTAACTAAAATTAAATGGAAGTTAAAAAGGCAATTTATAGGCCTACTAATTCATAAATATGCGGAAAGTATTTATTTACAGTGTATATGTTTTAACACACAGTAAATGTAGTTGAACCTTTTATTCGCCAATTTTATAAAACAATTTATAAAATACTTAATAAAGTTATTCCGAGTAATTTTCTTACTTAACATTTCTAACTGTGACGATACAATGTAAAGAGATTTTAATCTTTCTCGAAGAAGAGTTATAATCCTCTTAAAAGATAAAGGATAACAAAGTTAATTTTAAATCCCTCCCAACGGTACACAGTGGAGTAAAAAATTGAACTGCCAATAAATGAAAGGGCAGTCTAATCTGCTTACAAAGATTTGAAAGTCAGCCGTTGAAGAGTTTATGGAAGTTATTTTAAGTGAATATTTCTCTGGCAGGCCAATGTATTCAATTATTTCTTTCCACAGTTATTTATTAACTTGGGTGGTTAGATTTCAATTAGTATAACATTTTAATGGCTTTGTAATTCTTTACTGTATTGATATAAATCCGTATGGATTTTTATTGAGTATTCACGTTGTTAGACCATCATTTTATTGTGAACGCAGTCTACGGCGCTCTTGGAATCTTGAACTTCAAGTGAACCGGTACATAAACTCACCCAAGTTATTATTTCCAGAAGCCTTGGATAACCCACCATGAAAAAACCACCGCTAAACAGTAAAAAAGCCATATCACAATAAATAAAAAGGAAATTAGTTTTTTTAATTACGTACAATGGTCATTGGTTTAGAAAACAGTAGTATGGTGCTTACCAATTAAGGAAATAGCTTAAATTTGGCTTCCACATAAGCACTGTACAATGTAATAATGTGGAGCTTCAACTCTTGCAGTGAAAACATTCCTTTAATGTATGCGTGTTGTCAATATGAGAGGATTATTTGATGATACCCGGGTAAGTGCGACGTGCCGCTTGCCTAATACGCTCGCGTAGGTGCTGAGTCACTTGGCACATTAGCAAAACCAAGTTTATCTGTCGTGGCACTAAAGTCATAAGTTTTTGGCAGTTTAAATTATATTAGTTTTCGGATTTCCGCATTTAAATAGATGCAAAGGTGCCACTCACGGTTCTGACAGTCGAAACCCGAGGGACTTTTGACGGGTCGGTCGTGTAGAGGGGGGGGGGGGGGTGCCGTGTCGTGTTGTAAGAGCGCCGACGGTCTCAATTCGTCGCCCAACCGGTCCGGTTTGATTGACGTAATCTGTTTCTGCTTTCATCTGTTATTATGAGCGAGTTAGACCTTCATTAGAAATTACACGGGTGTCACAACTGGTGACACAGTCCCTGTTACGTTCACACTTCCCTGCCGCGCCGCACCGCCACCCCGCGACAATGGGACATATAGGTGATGTGATAGGTTCCGGTGACTGATGTTCAATGGATTGAAACAATCAAACGCAAGTGATGAAGCATTTAATTTATGGAATCTGAGGAGTGTCATTTGGATATATACACATCGAAATATTAAGTACAAATAAACACAGTGTACTTTATAAAAGTAATTTCAACGATTCATCAAGATTCAAATCAGGCAGATTTGTGATAGATTAAAACATGACCCACTTGTAAAACTCCTAATGGTTTATCAGAACACGTGCCGTTAATCTTTTAACCAGGTCAAATATTGTATTGCTTAAGACAATTTAATAAATTTATAGCTGAACAGATTTGTGAGACCGTATTGTACCAGATATGAACCAGATCACTCTATTCTCCCATAAGTTCATAAAAAACTTTGCACTAATCGTACTGTTTTATTGAGTATTTACCGATTTATTCTACCAGGATTCCCTTTTATCAAAGACTCAATTTTGTTTACCTGCATCCTATAAACGACCGACACTTGTGACCTAAACATGTTATAAATTACCAGTTGTAAGATATTACAGTTTAAAGATTTAAAATGGACGCCATGTTGAAAATACACATAGGAAAAAATAACATTTTTCTGAATATGAGCATTGCTGCAATAAAGGTTCAAGCCAAATATGATTTTAATGTAACGATCCGTTAGGGAAATAATAATTAATAATTAAGTATAAAACAAAATAGCGGCTAGTGGACTAATGAACATTTAAGGACAAGCCTTTCTTAGAAACTTTTTTCACATCCCGAAGACCTGAAGTTTTTTCAACACCCTGTATACATTATACGAAGACAGCAAAATCATTGTATTATCCACAATTTACTTATATTATACCCTTAAAAATAACGTCACCCCCTAAAAAGGCGCTCACGTTTTATACAATTAAAAAAATGAACTCGAACTATAAAATAACAGACCTAGTTTTTTGTTACAATTGGTACGATTAATTTCTTACTTAGGTCATTTTCAGTTCAATGAATGAAAAAGTATTTTATTGCATTTTACGTTTTTGCAGCAATTTTCTTTCATCGGATTATAAATGTTATGAGTGAGAGCAACATTAAGTGGGTGGTAGGTGTAATTGAAACAGCGTATAGTTATAGAATGCAGAATATTAAAGGACAATCCAATTTATCGATCGAGCAATGTGCAGTTTCGTCTTATTTTGCCTTGCAGAAACAGATTTTATAAGTTATTTTCTGGGATCATATTTCCGTCAGCTATTGTCACGAGGCCTCATCCTGTTATTTTACACACTTGCTTTGATTACAGGATAGCAATCGGTGTTCGTAAAAAAATTTAGAACTCATGTTGAGAGAAATTAGGCAAAATAATCACGTTTAACAATTCTAAAATTAAATAACAGGGCTGGTAGTAGAGCGTCATGTTGTGGATCAGTGACATACAGCCTAGCCTACTATCGTCTATTTGGGCTTGTATTCCTTTCTTCTGTGTTAAGTGGAGGGGTTTTTTTTTAAACACAGTCAAAATATGAGAATGTAAAACATATTGAAGGAAAATTTTGTTTATGGTTAAAGCAAAAACTTTACTCTTACTATTCTTATGTGCATAATCTCTTAAAAAAATGTGTAGTCTCATTTTCATTAAGGTGTGGTAAAATTTAGTAACACTCCTATAGTTCCGAAATTAATAAAACTGATAGTTTTCACTTAGTTGTGTCATCTCGAGAGACTGATCACTACACTGTGTGGTAATATAATATTAGTCTTCTTGATGATTCAGTAATATTTGTAATTAAAACGAGGAGATAGTTGGTTAAATTATATACTCATTGCTCCTCTAGTAGCTGTGTATAGCCAATACACGGAAGCGACAGAGTTTTTTTTTTTTATGTTAATGTTATTCGATTACATCTAAATTATAACGAGTTTAAGTATATTATTCTGCTTGATGTTTGTAACTACCATTATATCTAATTTACCAAATTTTAATTGATTTAACATTACAATGGAAAACATTTTCTTGCGATTTAGATTTTAGTTTTTGTAAAATATTTTAAACTGAATTACGTTATCAACAGAAAAGACTTAATAGAAGGCAACACATAGTTTAATATTCTGTAAACATACAGTGTTTCACTTTAAAGACATTTGTATTTCTCAAACTAATTGTATAAGGTGGTCAGTGACCTGACTGATAATATCCCTTATCAGAAGTATGCGCGGAGTTTGTTAACAAGAAACGAATCGCTAGATTGCAAATATTTGAACACTCGCTGCGTCATACAGAAAATTCTGTTAATTTGTACAGGCACGAGATAGTCGCCTCATCAGCACATTTCTGCCGGTCAGTGACCCGGATAACTCGCTGAGTCGCGTTCCTCTCACATCCGTAGATACAAATTATTCTAAGAACGGTTGTAGATAACAAATAATTCCTTTTTGAAAATAAACGCTAAATGCAACATTACATTTTAACATTTGTATTTAAAAAATAAACCCTGAGATTTTGGAACATAATCGAAGTTCTGCATTATGTAATCTACAAGTTGTTACGTCCCATTCAGTAATAATAACATATACAGGGTTGTTTTTTCAGGTGGGACTGTTTTAAAAATACCGTCTTACCACAAACAAAAATAGCATTACATGCTATTAGTATCGGATATTTATGTATGTATTTTCATACTTTAATAACCTTATACAAAGTTTTAATTAATAATTGTCTTGGATTAAACTTTTAACAATATCAGTTAATTAAAAAATACTTTAATAATTATATTATGATTATATACAGATTACATCATAATAATTATTGAGTTTGTACGATATTTAATTTGATTTATGTAGTTATTTACTTTCTTTATTTGAATTTCATTTATTTAAGAAAAATTTAAAAATTCCTGGAAAATTTAACCTTGAAAAATTCATGAAGAGAGTAGTTTCTTTACTTAGTTTATTTAGTTACTCAGTTAATAATAAAAGGTCTCTCGACACCACTCGATATACAGGGTGCTCGGAAAAAACGTTTCAAGAATTCATCAGGTATGTATACTTAGACTGTAATTGTATACAAGACGTTAAATATATATATGAAGGACGTTATAAGGGTGATCGATTTCGACCAGTGACACCGGTCATCATAAGGCCCAATACAAGACTGTATTGTGTTCAATTATTAACCGTCTTGTATACTGTACAAATACAGTGCAAATGTAAACATATCGCATGTGTTTGAAGACGTTTTATTGTTTTAAATTGAGCAACAGCACAAACACGTATAATGCTAATCAAGAAGTTGTATAGTTCCTTGGACACAAATGTTGTTCACAAAAGTTTTTCAGGATATACATTGTTGACTTAACTGTTCTCAGATACTAGTAAAATTTTAATATTATTTAAGTTATAAGTTAACTTTTAAACACTAAATGTAAAAGGCATATTTGGTAAAAAAATAGAAAATATAAAATTAAACTTATTGGGAGTTTAACTTACTACATTTTTTAAAAAGCAATCAAATAATTTATATTTGGGTTAAGGAGAGCAATAATTGACACGTATGTGTAGATAAGAGTCGACCACTCTCGATCGTATTATTTTGTTCGCCTTCGTTGATATAAATTATCAAAGAGAACATTAAGTGCAGTATTTGGTTTACAATTTATTGCAGAAAAACTGTTTAGTCAACAGAATTATGCGTCGGATAACAGGGAGACGTCAGCTGGCCGGATCAACGCGAGGCCGCAGCTGGACTCGTCCCTGTTTCCTCCGGGACCGGAAGCGCCTGTCGCGGTGTCAGTCACTGACCTAGTTTATTGCCGCCCTCTGATAACTCCGCTTATCAATGGCACATTTATCAGTAATTACGCGGTCAATTAACACATTCAACGCCCGTTTCTTTCAATTGGCTTCTCGCCGCCTTTGATAATATTGGGTCTCATTACGATTTCCTGTTTATATTTTCACTTTTATTTGCAATTTAGCACTTTGCCAATGAAAGATTAGAACAATATAGAAAATAATGTTAAATAAAAATAAAAAAAATAAAACTTATCATGTGGTGGGAAGAGAAGTACAATGTATTAACCGACTTTGAAAGCATGTCACGTAGGGGAGTTCATTTCTCGTAGTCTTCATCCGAGTTCTCTTTTTATATTTTTTGTTACATTATACCAATTTCACTGCTGAACTTTAAGAGCTAACTGTTTGTATTTATCAACTCACTTTTGTATACGTAACTTGGATCATTGGTTTAGCAATGTATATCGCTCAACTTTGCAATCTACACAATTTTAGATCATAATTAACAAATTAATTAATAATTAACTAATTAATTGGTACTAGTATATAACCCCGATTTTTTTTTTCGGGTTGCTCATGTTAGTTTTCAATGAGCAAGCTCTTTAACTCCACTTTCTCACCCCAGCGATGAACTCGTTCAGTCGCCTCTACGTACGATAAATAGTAAAATAGCAATGCTAAAAATGCAATTAAAATGGTTTAAGTAACCATATGTCCTATGAAGCCTGCATGAAGGATTACTCTGCCTACAAGGATTACATGAAAATCCACACAGCTAGTGGGCGGACCACTGATGTCTTTTCAAAACAAATGAAGCAAGTCTGGTGCTGAGATGCATGACTTTTTCTTTACTTGTGCAACATATTAAATTTTATGTCTAGTAGTTTTAGCTTTATGAAAAAAATTATTAATGATATTATAACATAGTAGGGATGTTTTGCAAATAAACTTAAACCAAGGTATTAAATTGAATGTATTTTTTATATAAATCTTTGGGAAAATCCCCCCCTTTCGCAATCCACCCATGATCTTAATTGTTAAGCATGGTTTTATTAACACCTGTAATAATGATATTTTTAAGGCTTTTAGGAAAATCGATAGTAAAAGCTCAAGTGGTGTTGTCATATCGGAGAAAGAACCAACGGCCTCTTCAAGAGAAGCAGAAGATGTTACACTTGGGCTAGTGAGACATTTATCTTAAATCAGAGCAAACTTTGATAGTACGAGTAACATTTTCATTTACTCGTAGTAACATTTTTTCTAATAGATGATACATGGCATGTACATGGACACAGTGTTTCCTGGAAGGTTGCTGTGTAATGCGAGCGGTACAAAGGGAGCGGTAATGCGAGTCGCCTCACGGTCGATTAGCTGCTGCGTTTGAGCTTAACATTCCCCGTGCGTCGGCCGCGGTAGGGGACTTTGATAATCTATACAACATTATCAAACCCGAGAAGTCTAGAAGATAAGGATATTGCCTAATATAAGGCTAGAGAGTTATGATTATATTATTTTAGTCCACAAAACTGTTGACTTATATGGGTGAATTAAATAAGCCAATAAATTAGCCCATCAACTCAAAAAAAGGAAGAATATACTTTTCTCTAGATGATAAATAACTCAATATATAGATTATAATCGAAGAGATTGCCCTTAACACGCATTAAGTATCGGTAGATTATAGGAAAACACATGGCGACCGTCCTGGGTACGACACTCAGGACTAATTATACGTTTGGTTATCAATAATTAGAAATCATCTGCTGATTAGATTGGTCTGACGCTGAAATTGAACACAACAAATGTTTAAATTCGAAGCTGTTTGGTACGTGTAGATTATAATTTAAGATAACATGTATAATTAAAATATTAGTTAGGAACAAACACTCCCCAGCTAACTGATCTTATTATTAATTAAATTTAGAGATAATGTTAAATGCTCTAATTCTGACTTTAATAAAACAACGAGCTGATAAAACAGGTGATTAATCAAATTAATCTGACGGTGAGTAGATAATTGTTGAGAGATGTTATTTAATTACATAGTATACGTAATAGTTAAACATTTCACCGTTTTTGTTAAGTGCTTTAATTTTAAATGTTGCATAATAGAAAACTGTTGTTTTTGTTTTTAATTTGTTTATGGATCAACAGTAGTAATTATTAATTTTAACATGATGTGCAGTATAAGAAAACAGGGTGTCAATTATGTGCCGGGCCGGCTTGTTATTAATTTCCTCTTAACAGATAATGTAACAAAACTCCGTAAATCGGTAGTAGGACCAGTAATCTACTTTTTTACTTATATACCATGTTGTTTTTACTCTTACGGGGTCAGCATACAAGAGTTGGAATACATTTTTAAATTGCAGTATAGGTCGAGTTGGACGTCAAATGAAAGGTATTTTTTAAACAAATACAATACCGTGAGTTTGAGTTCAATAGGTTGCTCCTTCCAAAATGGCGGCAAAAATTGTTAACAGGAAACTTATGTTTAGAGCTCTAGAACTTTCCAGACAAATTAAACATCAAAACTGAATAAGGATTGAATTTGGGTCAACCATACCTTTTCAATGTTATGCTACAACACCCAATTGTAACGTATTTACATTTTTCCTTTTTCCTACAAAATTCCCAAGAGAAAAAAATTTTTGTTGTCAAAATTAGGTGTTGTAGCATATTGCTGAAAAGGTATAATTGACCAAAATCTAACCCTGCAATCAGTTTAGATGTGTAATTCGCCTACTAAGTTCTAGAGCCCTAAACATATAGGGTTTCTTGTTAACATATTTGGTCGCCTTTTTGAAACGGATGAGCCTATTAAACTCAAACTCATGCCATTGTATTTGTCTAATAATGGCCTTTCATTTGATGTACAACTTGACCTACACTGCTACTATTTAAGAATTTCTTTCAACTCCTCGTGGGTCGACACCGTAAACGAGTAAAAACATGACATTACATAAAAAAGTAGATTACTGGTCCTACAGCTGATTTGCGGAGTTTTGTTGCTTAATCTGTAAGGAAAAAATAAATAATTAGCCGGTCCGGGACTTAATTTACACTCTTTATAAACAAAATTATAGTAATTTAGTTGATCATTGACAATCCTGATTAGAATTTTTTAGGCTTATTTACCATTAGTAAATATTAAAAGAAGTTATATACTTCCAAATAATCTCGTTCAATGGCCTATTTTTTAAATACAGGATGACATTCTTTGCCCCCTTCCCTCATGATGTGTTACATATATCTTGTGTAAATTTACTTTTTTGTTTTACGTAAGAAAGAAATAATATTGAACAACATTTCGTGGAGTATTTTATTTGGTAACTCCAAACTGAAAAAAGTGGATTTTCATTTGATTTGATAACTTTAATTTCCCAAGTATTGGAAGATTATGGGTTTTAGCAGTTGAAAGGCTGATGAGACACCAGTCACAGGTTGATAATATAAGAACCAATTTTGTGTACGTTCGTATTTTAGAGATATACTTTGTTTAATGAATTATTTTTTCAATGGGAAATTTCTATGGACTTTTCCATGCACAGCGGCGGAGTGCGGCGACACACCTTCTGCGGAATGTCAAAACTTGTGTGTTCAATTGTATTAACTAATTAATTAAACACATAGTATTAAGGGGGCGGTCTACCCCTGGCGCGCACCCAAATGCAAGGGGTTTATATAATCGTGTTATCTTCTGCCAAATGAAGCCTAGAGCTATAAATAAGGTGTCATATTAAAGAAGAATAACGGTAATAATTTTCCTCTGTTACACTTTTGTAATTAGTTCATTAAAACCAATAGAAAATTTCAGTTAAAAATCTATAAAAACAGATGATTTTAGACAGTTATAGCTGAAATTAGAAATTTTATTTTAAAATTCTAAAAAGATAGCCGACTAGATCCTTTTTTCTACTTAAAAAAAAAGTTAGCAGGCAATCTCTATCTTAAGCGGTTAGTTTTTAAACACGATCCCCGTAAACCTCTGCATTTACAAAACTAAAAACAGATGATTTTAGACAGTTATTACTGAAATTAGAAATTTTATTTAAAAATTCTAAAAAGATAGCCGACTAGATAATTTTTTCTACTTTTAGAAAAAGTTAACAGCCGATCTCTATCTTAATTGGTTAATTTTAAAACACGATCCCCGTAAACCTCTGCAGCCATCAAACTAGCCTAGCGCTACGGCCGCGAGGCGGCATTCGGCATTGTTGTTGTTTTGGCTGGGGTAGACCGCCCCCTTAACTATAAGTGTCTTTCCCAAAGCGCGATGCGAACCATAGCGGTTCACTAGGACATATCGAAGTTTTTTTTTTAAATAAATCTTTTGTTTAATTTTGGTAGAAGTTTGAAATAATGACTTTTTATATTGGACAGTATCTAGACTATATATCCAGATAATTATTCGGGTATCCCAGCGTGGTTAAGTGGGTCACTGATAGTGTAATCTGACCGCGATATTGGTGGGAGCGGCCCAGGCCCGGACAGCTGCGATACTGGGAACAACACTGATAACTGATAACCGCCTCAGCGTCACTCGTGGCGGCGGCGGCGAGAGTGAATCACCTGTCGAGCCGAGAATGATTATTATGAGTGGAGTGAAAATTAGAATGTCATTGATTGATTGACAACAAATTTGGTTGAATTGTCCATATAAATAACAAATAACGCTAAATTTAGTAATCCTAACAGAATAAACACTAGTTTGTTGAAACGAAATAAAAAATAAAGAGTTTTATTGACATATAAAAGGAAAACATCATTCCTCATTCTTTAGCAAAGGACAATAATAATTATTGCACAAAAACTGTAGTTTGATGTAGGAGCACGTCTTTAGGTTAAGTGGAATGTTTTATAGTCCTTTAGAAAAATAAAAAAACTGAAAGAGCCGAATAATATGAGTCAACTTTAAAGGAACATTAATTAAACAGAAAACAATAAAACGCTACCTTTCCAGTTCAAACATTTTATAGTTGGAAATGGAATTACAATTATAAATATTGTTTTACAACTGATCAGTCCAATTCATATAAGTAGTCAGAGAATTTATGCAATTTCCATATAATTATGCCATTATCAGATCCTATTTTCCACAACATTCCGCTCTGGAATATTTATTTTAAGGGTCATTCCGTGTCAAATCAACAACAAAAAAAAAAATTGTTTTCAACTTGACCATTTTAGATTTTATTGAAACTTGGTTTATTTAAACTCTCTGCCATCCTAAACTCAAATATAATTTTTTTTTAAAATTTTATCTCTTATAGTTTTTTATAAATTTTTTTTCAAAAATCCCAAAATGACGTGTTTTTTTTACTTGCGGTAAAATCTTAAATATGCGATAACGTGAGTTCTATGAATGCTAGAGAGTTGGGTTTGGGCTCATTTTAAAGAGGATTAAAAGGGCTTTAAATTAAATATACTGAACTAGATGTATAATTTTTAGAGAACAAATTTTGCTTCTACTCCACTTTCTATTTTTTATTTTTAAAACAAAAAAATAATACTAATACAATTAATTCAATTTATTGTTATTTGGTATAAGTGTTAAATGAATTAAAATATATAATGTAAGCTACATTTAAATTGTATTTTGAAAATTTGAGACGAAAATAATAATAATGGTTTTGTAAATTTAAGTAGATTCTTACTATAGAAACAGTAGAGATAAGCAAGCCATGTTTGAGCCATTGTATAAAGATTAATTTTGGTTATCATGATTCCTTTTGTTGATCTGCTGATAAGGATACTTGAACAGACATATCTCTTTAATGTCTTAACATGAAGAACTGATGTTGTATTCTATTACTGTCTTAGCTGTTTAGTCTGGCTGTTGCTTCCAGAGAGTGGAGAAGTGCATAGGAGTTTAATTAGTTAATTTTTGTGATATTACTTCGATAAAAAGTTTACGTTTACGATATAGTTTCAATTAGTTTCAAATTATTTTTTAAGTGTAAGGTGATAAAAAGTCTAAACTGTTTCAATTATTTAGTTATTTAGAATTAACTGTGTCTTGAAGTTTGGTGTAGGTACTGACTATAAGTTAAAACTTTTACTCACATTTAAAAACTGCAGAATCTTTCCATTTAATTGTGTAAGTTTTAATAGTAACTTAATGTGGTTTAAAATGTAAATATGGAAGAACCAGGTCCATCAAAACTCAATGTATATTGTTGCAATCCATTTAAACGGTCTGGTCATGACTACTACAAAAAAAATTTAAGGACTGTGAATGAAAATATTTTAAAACGTCATGATGGAATCATTGCACATAATAAAATATGTGATAAATGTCGCAAAGAAGTTTTGCAGCTACCATTAAAGGAACCTGAACCAGAGATTGAACCTGAGGAATTGACTGTTAGAGAAGAATTATCAGTGTCTACTCCTGAAAAAGAACAAGCAATTGAAAGTTTAAATGAAAGTCTCGGTTTGATCGATGAAACGCCAATAAAAAAGAAAAGACTGAGCGAAAAAAAAATATCCAGAAAATAAATTAAAAAAAGTTACAGAAGCCTTCAGAACTAAAATACTTGGTTTAAGCCCCGACAATCCAGTTCAAGCCAACTATGATAATGAGATTATAGGTCAATTGAAAGAAAAATTCAATAGTACACGAGATAAAAGCTTGCAAATGAAAATATTACAACACTCCCTAAGAGTTGGACCCTGAAACAAATTGAGGATGAATTTGGAGTGAGTAATTTCACTGCAAGAAAAGCCAAAAATCTTGTCAAAGAAAAAGGTATAATGTCTTCTCCAGATCCGAAACCGGGGAAAACACTAAGCTCAGAAACTGCGGATTTAGTACACAAATTTTATGAGTGTGATGAAGTGAGTCGTCAGATGTCAGGTAAAAAGGATTTTGTATCTGTTAAAATGGATGGCAAACGAATTCATGTACAAAAATTTTTAATTCTTAATACATTAAGGGAATGTTTTGTCCTGTTCAAGGAACGCTATCCTGAGGAGAAAATAGGGTTTTCAAAATTCTGTGAACTTAGACCCAAGCATTGTGTTCTTCCAGGGTCTGCAGGTACACATTCAGTTTGTGTGTGCACTTTGCACCAAAATGCGAAATTAATGATGGCACAGTGTAAAGTTCCAGAATTGATAAATCGAGAAATACCAATTAAAACCTATAAAGATTTAACTAATAGTATTATTTGTGAAAATCCTACAGACAAATGTTATTTCAGGCAATGTACTCTGTGTCCAGATACTAACAACTTAAAGCCTTTATTTGAGGATGCATTTGAACAAAACAGTATTGAACATGTAACATACAAGAAGTGGGTGCAGGTAGATAATAAGTGCGTTCTTGAAACCATAACAAAATCCACTGGAGATTTTTTAGATTCTTTGTTTGACTGTCTGCCCAAGCTTCTTAAACATTCTTTTATTGCAACCAAACAATCAGCATATCTCAGACACTTAAAAGAAAAAGTTCCATCAAATGAATGCATTGTTATATGCGACTTCGCTGAAAATTATTCATTCGTTCTACAAGATGCTGCTCAAGGTTTTCATTGGAACAATGCACAAGCAACAATTCACCCTTTTGTAATTTATTTCAACGAAGAAGGCAACTTGAAACATTTAAGCCTGGTAATCATATCTGACTGCATGGTTCATGACACAGTTGCTGTGCATTTGTTCCAGCGACTTATGATTAGGTACTTAAAAGAAAATCTACCTCATGAACTTAAAAAAATTCATTATTTTTCTGACGGGGCTGCATCTCAATATAAGAATAAAAGTAACTTTCTAAACTTATGTCACCACACAGCAGATTTTTCCATTAAAGCAGAATGGAACTTTTTCGCATCATCACATGGCAAGAATGCTTGCGATGGTGTAGGAGGTGCTGTCAAACGTTTAGCAGCACAAGCAAGCCTACGAATGGTGTACAATGATCAAATTATGACTCCTCGCCAACTCTACGACTGGGCCAAAGAGAACATAACCCACATTAGTTTTATTTATTCAACCCAAGAAGATTATGAAAACGAGAAAAAGCTTTTGAAAAAAAGATTGGAGGAAGCCAAAACAGTTAAAGGGACACAACAGTTTCATCATTATGAGCCCAAAAATGAAACCAGAGTTTTAGTAAAAAATTACTCTTTTTCAAATGATGTCAAAGAAGAAACTGTTTCAGAAAATGATGTTGGCAGTGACTTAGAGTTGAGTGAAATTGTTGGTTTTGTAACCTGTGTGTATGACAAGGAATGGTGGTTAGGTTGTGTCATTGGCATAGAAAATGAAGAAATTAAAATTAGTTTTCTGGAACCCCATGGGCCATCTCCCTCATTTAAATATCCCCGAGTACCAGATATTTTATTAGTTAATAAGGCTGATATCCTAACCAAAGTAGATCCCACAACCCAAACAGGAAGGGTATACCACGTTACAGAGTTAGAAAGTACAAAAGCGACCAAAAAACTCCAAGCAAAAATGAACAAAGAAAAGTGAAGCTGAAATCTCCAGAAAGATCAACTATAATGTATTTAAAATTGTACAAATGTAAAAATATTAACAGTTTTAAGAAGTGGATTATAAAAAAATGGACATATTATGGAAATGAATAAAAAAATGTAAGTTATTTACATACTAAATTGATTTAAATATTTCACAGTAATAAATGAAATTGTATCACAGGTCAATAATTAAATGTAATTTTTTTATTTGATAGTACTATGTCTTACTGTCCTGCAAAGTTTACAAAACTTATAGTATTTTATTTTCAGAGGGAATATAGTTACTAATGTAGGTACCGGTACTTATAACGCTGAAAATGTTATTGCACCCCTGATGTATTTTTAATATATCTGCTGATCCCATCATGGTCCCACTCTGAAATTTTTATGGTATACTCACAAAAGTATGCCTAAAAACATATGTACATTAAAAAGTTTTTAAAAAACACCAACTCAAAAAAAATTCAAAAAAAGTTTTTTGAGTTTTACCCAAAAAAATTTTTTTTATCCAAATTATACAAGTTTGGTATCAATTTAAAGCCCTTTTAATCCTCTTCAAAATGAGCCCAACCCCAACTCTCTAGCATTCATATAACTCAAGTTATCGCATATTTAAGATTTTAACGCAAGCCAAAAAACACGTCATTTTGGGATTTTCAAAAAATTTTTTATAAAAAACTATAAGAGATAGATTTTTTTAAAAATTATATTTGAGTTCAGGATGGCAGAGAGTATAAATAAACCAAGTTTCAACAAAATCTAAAATGGTCAGGTTGAGTGCCTTGTTGGTTTGACATGGAATGACCCTTAAATGCTAGAAAAACACGAAACGTTTATAAACTGAAATAAATAGAAACTATATGGTTCCTCTCGCATTCTGGCCGGTACGTTTTAAAGTAAAAGTTACCTGGTCTAGCTCTCATTTATATAAGTAATAAATATTGAAGATACTCCAGATTTAGCTGAAAGAACCTCTCATTATGGTTTAATAATTCTGTAGTTTTTTATTGCTCGTATAAATTTGACACAAAATATATTGTAACTAATATTTCTAGTGTTTAACATTACTTACACTTATTGGATATCAGTGATTGCGGTAACGTTTTCATGGGTTTTATTTTCCCAAGCTTTAAATCATTAGCCATTTAAATCATTAAAAGTCCCTCGAATCTCACATTATTGTTGATCTCATTAGCAATTCAATAAGTCTTTAAAATGCGCGATCTTGCGTTCCGTGACATTTTTGGAAAAATATAAACGAAAAATATTTACTGAGGAGATTAAATCATAAAGGAATTTAAGGTAACGAGATAGGTTAAACTAGCACCAAATTCTAAAAAATACAAAAGGTTTTAGTAATGTTAAGTTGAAAGTTGTAACTTGTGAAATTTTAAACATAATTAAGTTCTATTGTATGTTTCACAGAATCCATGGTAACCTTGAAATCACTGTTAAAGTTTAATTAAAATATATTTAAAAATATTTAAATAAAAATGTATTTATTTTCTAAGTAATATAATTTTTTATTTGAATTCAAAAGTTTCTTTTCAATAAAAAAAAAACCCTTCAATAATGTTTGTACATTTAACTATGAAACAATTTTATGCCAAGAGTATATGAAATACAAAGTATAAGTCGTTGACTGTCAATAAGTATAATTGCATTGGATGTTTTGTATTATGATTGCGTTCAATCATTAGCCTCGGTGAGTTACTGTTTTTGTCACTTAGATATTGATAAACTGATTTGCATTAACTCTCTGGTAAACAAACCAATCTTGGGACCAGTGTCGAGAGACAGTTAAACTTTGTAATGGGAACAATTAAAGTTCGCTTCAAGTGTCTTCCCCCGCTCTTGGGCCTGATTAATTAAGAATTCCTGTACGTCCCATTTTATCGGTATCGGAAGGAATTTTAATTGCAGAATTATACAAGTGGGTCGGTGTCGGCGGCATGTTCCTGCTCGCTACTCGATACTGTAGCTACTGGTGTGTTCGGCTGTAGCACGAATAGTCGGACCGTGTGGTAGGACTTGGACCATCAACTGTATTGTTGTTATATTGTAATTTGGTAAAACCTCATAGCTAAACAGTTCAACGAATTGGAAACGTTAAAGTTATCAAACAATGTAAAACCAAACTACCCAACATTCTAATAACAATTATTTAAAATAGTACGAAAACCCAGGTACGTTAAAGATTGGAACTTAACAAAATTTTACTATCTATGCTATTTGACATACCTATTTGACATAACCCAATAAGGATGATTGGGTGTCCTATCTATATGTGACATATTTTAAAAAAATTGTAGATTTGTTCCTTGGGTCAAGAGAAAAAAATCGGACAAAGATGGGTCTAAAATTCATCATTAAAACGCTAGCCGCCTTTTTTCACATAATAATTTTTATTTACGTAATGAATGGCTGTATTAATTTCACATTTGGTATGAAGCTTTGGCTTAACAAAGATATTAGACCCATATTTGTGGGATGTTTTTCGTTTGCCTTGACCCAAGGAACAAATCTAAAATTTTTGGAAGACAGTTCACTAGCACCCTGTATGCTCATCTACAGATTTACGTTGAAAATTTTAATTCTCTTACAAATATCAATGTAGCGGACAACAGTTAGTATTCCCATGTGACTGCATAATTGCCTAAATGTGTTAATCTCCAGATGCTGTCCATCTAAACCTAATTAGATTATGCGCACTGTTAATGCTGAAATGAAGGACCACGGTGTGTTTGTTAACACATTGTTTAGGCCTTCCAAACAAAGAAGATAATCTACATAAATAGTCCTGTTTGAAGGGGGAGTGTTTGGATTGAGTAGTTTTAAACTGACTATGGCATTGTTAAGACTTGGACAGGTAGGAAAAGACGCTCTAATGTTCGCAATCTTTAGCGATTTACTTCTGGTTAATCCTGAACCTTTCTTTTTTACACCGGTTTAATTTGTTATTACTGTCCCCAAGATCTCGAAATGTTGACCAAAACAGGCTTTCTACGAGGACTTGTAAATTTATTCCTTCGCACCAACAATCTGACTGCAGAACACTAAAGTTCCTAATGAAATGAAATGTAAAACATAAATACTATGATTATCTCAAATTCAAAACTATAAAATAAATAATAGAACATTTACTCGCTTCTTAAGAAAATTATTTTTGAGAAATACAAATTATTCTAGTATATAAAATAAATACGATTAGTAAAGATAAGGGGGTTTCAGAGTGTAATTTATTACTTGAGGTGGTGCGTTCATAGAATGGCCATTTCATTCTTAACTACAAGTAATGAAATTCAACCGAAAGCAGACACAACCCAGATATGAACACTAGTTTCACACTGTAGCAAAGTTATAATGGGGGTTGTACCAGACAACCGCAACTTCGGATAGGTAAAACCAATGTCCTTTTGGAAACGAAACACCATTCTTCTTTCAACATTTGTATACTAAACAATTAGTAGAACCAAATTTAATTCGAAGTGCCAAATATTAAGAATTAAGAAAAATTAAAGGTTTTTCATCAGATGACACTAATGTATGAAGTGACAAGTGATAAGAACGAAACGTCTGACGGAGTTGACTCGCAGAGAGAACGTAGTTTCTCGAAATACACGTTTTATTAAGTTTTAGATTAAAGGCTGGCCACATCGTCATCAAATTATGTTAAAAATGAAGAGTGACAAACTCTTCAAAAGGTGTAAGTTATATTAAATTAAACAATGTTTTATTTATTTCATTCATCGACTGCGAATCGATTTATTTTAATTAACTGTAATCATCCTTCATCAATTCTGCTCCCTCTTAAACAAAAGCATAACGTTATGTGGGTGCGGTTAACCTTTATGCCGATGATTTACGGCACGAATGTCCAGAAGCTAAGGGTATTAACTTGGTGACATTTAGCGGTGCGGAGTGGGTGGTGGCTCACAGACGTGGTGGAGCAACCGCTGTCTCTGACTCACCGCCACTCGCCACTCGCCACTAGCCACTAGCCACTCGATCCCTTATCACACTGTCTCACGTGTGATTTACTTGCGGCCGGCCCGCCATCTTGCTTCATTATCACATCCACTCTCCTCTGGCGTTTCAACACTTTTACTGGAGCGGAAAATTGAACTGTTACAGAGGGCAAAGCTTTATACAATTTATTTTGTAAGTGATTGATTTTTTTCATTTTGATAAATTAATTTTGGTGTTTTTTGTGGAATAATCATGGCAATAAACTTCTTTAATTTTCCATAGACAAAATAGTCATCAAATAGTAAAATAATTTAATTATTTTAAAATTTAAGTAAAAAATATAAAAGAACAACATATTTTTTCATTAAATTAAGTCTGAGATATTTAGTAGGCTACTTGTTTGTATTTGAACACTGAAAGTTATTAATAAATTATCAATACTTTTACGTATGTAATACTTTATACAATACTTTTGTTTTTCTTCTTAAACGACATTTATAACTTTTATTTCCTCTTGTGGTTTCTTTTCTATTGTCCTTATTTTCTATTGTCTTTTCTATTTTCCTTGTCTTTTCTCTACTTGCTAGCTATAAATAAAGATTTTATAATGGATGGACAAATAAGATTGAACATGCTAATAAAATAACATAAAGTGGCGTATATAAGGTGCTAGAAACAACTTTTCAGGACATTGGGGTATAAAAAAGTAAATAGTTTTGACATGTGTCCTAAAATGCGTCGTTGAGGCTTTACGCAGACTTAACAATTTCTATTTCCGTAACAAATTGTTATATTAAATTCATTTGGTATGGATCTTTATACTAACAATACTTATGTCCATGAAAAATTATTTTTTTCTTATTTGTTTCTTACGGCAATTTGTAATTTTTCAATGTAACTATCTTAAAAGTGGTAAAATAAATCAGAATTGTACAGCAAGACAAAAAAGTTGACAGTTTTAACTATCTAAATCCTGATACAAAGATTGAAAAAATCGGACGGTAAATAATTTAGTCATCGAGATTTATGTATTTTAAATTTCTCTAATTTCAGATAGTTATTTAGTAAAAAGTTACTTATTTAATAAAATTATATCAATAACTCTGTTTATTATGGTCCTATCATTACAATGTTGGTACCAATGTGAGATAATTAGATTGACTAATTTGTGTGTTGTACTGTTTTGATTAAATTTGCCATTTTAAATCAAACTATTTGTAAGTAAATGTCAGATGCCCGCTATTTTGAAAACACACAACGAAAAATTATTTTTTTTTTTGCCGTGGAAATGAATATTGTTTTTATAAAGGTAAAAAAAGGTGGCTAGGCGGCGTAACTAATCCTTTTTAGACTTAAATTTATGTGAAATTTTCTCTACAAGTAAACATACCCCAAAGTCCTGAAAAGTCTTTCACTGACAATCCGCACAAGTCCCTACAAGTCAAAGAAACCTTTTTACAACAAGATGCAGTTCCATATTAAAACAGAAGTTAGTGATTTTAAGTTAACCTTGGCTAATTACCTATATAAAAACTATTTTCAGTTAATTGCGAGTTCTTCTTGTATATCCACAAATACACAGTCAAACAGTCAGTAGAAATGCATAACCAATGGTATCGCGGCGGGTGCGTCAGGTGCGGTATCAGTAGAGTGATGTACTGCCGCAAGCCTTGTTGTTATCTCTGCCTCATGACTTGCATCGACTGCCACCGCTACACGGGCTTCAGTTGATAACTGTAAATCCTGCACTACCAAGTACATTTTTATGAAGCAACTATTTAGATAAATTTGTGATCTCCACTTCTGCAAATGCTGGATTACTCGTGCTCAAATTATCAGTTTGATGCAATAATGATTTTCTCGCAGGAGATAAAGGACAGATTCAAATTTCACATGATAATATTTGAAATCAATGTAAGCACTTTATTTTTGAAACCGTGCTATCGAGGTCAGCAGTGAGGCTGTCCAGCATCTGGAACTTAACACCCAAGCACTTGGGACGGTAAACAAAAGGTTCTGGGTCGACACTGGCCAAGCCTGCAGGGATAAACAATCTCACCTTCTGGCAAGTGTTTCGATTAATTTTAAAAGTGTAGGAGGTATAAATAGCCTTAAGCAATCAACATTAGCTAACCATACAAAATGACAAATCCTCAACGTATTGAGACGGCAGTAGCGGTCGGGTGAGTGACAGCGGCGCGGCGTGGAGCTGTAAACAACTGGGGAGACACCGCAGCCTCAGCTGATGGCAAAACCAGTTCCACTCAAGGGCACTCAGCCACTCAGGTCGATTACATCTTACTGGGTTAATATCTCCGGTTCGGCGCATTTCTCATTTTAATTGCGAACCCGTGTTAAAACATTTGGCTACATTCGTACAGTAAAACCATCATTAGCCTTTATAAGCTAAGTAACGAACTACATTATGTTTCGTATTGAAATTTAATAAAATAATTATATAACCGTGTAGTGTAAGACTGGTTTCCCTCGAAGTTAGGTTCAAGAGTTTGAATTTAAATTGTAAAATAGTAAGTTGAGCTAAAAGACATTTAATTTCTTGATTTCAAGAAATTTTTATTTCGTCAGTTAAAAGAAATTTAGCTAATTTATTTGATTATTTTCAAATTATTTAATTATTTTTTCAAATGCTATTATTTGGCACTATGCACCTTCAGGTTTATGGCGATGTTTTGAAGGGTTGCGGCAATCTACTCCCGACGTTTCGGGAAACTATAAAAAACGTTTTCCTTGATCAAGGGTTCTTGAATTTACTCCATTGTCCCGAGCGCCTGACCACGACTCAAATATTTGAATATTCACTACCCCACCTAAAAACATATATTTTAAAGAATTGATATTTTTATGCTATGTTTTATTCATTGATATTTATTTGTGGAAATTAAATTATATATTTTAAAGTTCTCGGATTTTTACCAATCGGTTATACCGAACAGTGTTTTATACATATAAATACAGTATTATTCATCTATTGTTGTAGAAAGCCATGGTAGAAAGCTTCTATAACAATTTGGCAGTAAAGTAGGCCTAACAGAAGGATGATAATAATAATAATAATAATTTATTATATTTATTTCTCTGTCATAGGAATTTATTTTAACTTGGCAAAAATGTTAATCTCAAGCTCCATAGCAGCGTCAGGCCCTATTTGGAATCGCGCAGAAAATGCAATGTAAACATTCTTAGCGCGTTTACCTTCCGACGCCTTGCACGTGTAATGCATTTGGTAATCGTCCAAATAATGTAACAGAATATATCAACACTTCTTGACAGCTATCTTGGTTGGTTTCCACCGTGTATTGTTGGCCATAAATAGTCATATATGGACATTTTTTTGAACTTACATAAATGAAAATTTATAAAAAGAATCAGCATTAGTCGAAGTTGTTACAAGTGATTTTTATTTTGTAAATATTACTACTGTACCTCAATACGTTTGACTATAATAAATACAGAAAAAAATAAAAATCAAAAATTATTATTAGATGAAATTTAATTTGTAAATGTATTGTTTTGTTAACGATGTGGAGGGTTCCATAGTTGGCTTTGAAGACAAGATTTTTTATAGATTGAGTTTTATCAACAGATTTTATCAGTCAGATTATAAATTTTACTAGGCCTCGATAATGAACGGTTTAAGTGAAATATTTTACGAAGAATGTTGAATTCGAATAATGAGCAATGTAGTAAGATATACAAAAAATGGGCCTTGTTTTTAAAAAGCTGTTTTGAAACTATTATAAACACTTATAAAATTACAGAATTCGTAGCTTTAAAAATGTCAACAAAACATTTTGCATTTTTCATTTCCCTCGTACAGTCTAGCACGTTGTGTAAATTACAATACAATAATAATACGGTAATAATATTTTTTCAAATCATACAGTTTGTAATATAAAACTCATATAATGCAAAAAATATCTGATATTTTTCTTTTTTTTTTAACTGCAACAAATTGTGTCTTTAGTATAGTGGTGTCAATATCTTGAGAAATATTATGTTGTTGCACTAAAGTATATATGGTGGTATGCAAACCTTACTATTATACTGACGATAAATAAACACTTATTAAATATAGGTAAGTGCTCAGATGGGATACACCGCAGTGCTAGATGTCATACACAGTCCTGTCCGCTGTTTAGTATCCCAGTTGTCCTGTGCTATACTGTGCCGCAGTGAGACTGTCAGTTACAGGTCTCTGACAGAAATGCAACTGACTAACCCTTGGCGTTTTTATGAAACAAAGTGGCATTTTGTTTTAAAAGAAAGGCCCGGTTTAGATCCAGCTCGAATTTGGACTGTTAGGATAAGTTCCGATTATGGATTATGTGTAGACTAATGTGGTGCGAGGAACGATCATGTTGAGAATTAATTCACCAATCAAGTTTTCAATAATAATAATAATAATAAGTAACATGAATTTACTTGGCGAGACAATTATTAGTTATTAATGATCTAAGGTTTCCATGGAAACAAAAAAACTATATTTATACAATGCTTTTCAGTATATTTTAATAATTATTTTTACTTCGGTATTGTAAAACCCATTGCAATTATTGTTTCCACTAATGATCGTTAGAGTTTGTCATTTAATACAATACTTTTTTCTTAATTATTATTTTCAATGTTTAATTTTAAAGTTTTTGTTGAATTTTATTTATTGGAAAAGTAGATTTTGTTCATAAACGAAGCATTACTGCTTCAAGGTCTGCTTACTTTTGCTGCCTAGTTTTTAAACCTAATTTTGCAAAGAATGTATACATTTCCTGTCAGAGTTTAATGTTATAAAAAATAGAGCAATTTAATAAGTTTCTGTTCAACTATTTCAACTAGTTTCAACTAGTTCAAATAGTTCTGTTCAACTAGTTTCTGTTTAACTATTTTCTGTTCAATTCAGTCCAATTTCAAAGGAAGTAAATCATCACAATCAAATTTGAGCCATTTATATCTACGTAAATAAAATCATAGGTCATTCTAAAAAAAATTCAAAAATACGTTATAATGAAAAATAACAAAAATATTGGCCAATTAAATTTCCATTGATTACATTTTTCAATTGTTTGAAACTGAATAAAACAATGTGGTAAATAATAGTATTTGGTGGCTCCAAAGCTATTAACGCGCTTGTTGTTCAATCTGACGCCCCGCAACAGTCGTATGTTAGTTAATATTTGTACCATCGTTTAATATTTTTATAAATAAAACTTCTCAAATACTTTTAATGTAAGCTTATGGTACTGAAATAAGTGATTAGACTCTACTTGAATTTTCTTTGAATGCCAATAAACTACCTTATCTATGAGAAAAAAATAGCCGCAGAACTACAATTATCGAATTATAATTTTATTACATGTTAGTGTTAAATTAAGTACAACACAAGATGTTTCTGTTTAAGATGGTACCTACCAGTTTTCCTATCTAAACCCATATTTTTTACTTAATCTACAGGCCTTTAGAGTATCTATATTTATAAAAAATGATGTTGGTACTCAGTATATATGTATATATGTGACATCGATGGAATCGTAAACCACGAGTCTGTTTGGTATGCAACTCGAAACATATATTACATTATATAAATTTTATAAAATAGATAAGCCATTTTTTTTATAATCTCATAGCTTAGCCCCAGGACCATCATAAACGGAGTTTTTTTTTTTTTTTTTTATTTGATTTGTTTACGAACGCAAAAGATGGAATATATTCATTTACATAAACAAAAGCATAACGAGCGTTTAAATGTACCTGAAAGTTGTTGATCATAGTACTATATAGATACAGTGGAAAAACGACTGACGATATTGTATTGTAAAAACAATTTTTTAATGAGTCAATTTATGTTAATCTTTCTTGTCTTAAAGAAAACGGTAGGGAAACCATTTTTTACTCGTATTTCCTCAATTAGTAATCTACAATAACGTTAGCATTAAGGGGAAAATTATTTATCTTTCCACTCTGTCTAAACACATATAAACCTTCCAGGATATCTTCTGCTCGATGTGGCACTTGAGATTAATCCAGAGTAAGGTGCAAGTAATTACATTACCTCTTTCATAACTAAATTAGCATTTTTATTATTACATTACCATTTTAATCTTTATACTGTTACAGAAACAATTAATCACTCTCCTAATTTCCATTCCTTTGTATCCTATAATACGTTTTAGATATACTCATATAAAATTTCACGTAAAACATTTAAATCGTGTTCAAATTATTAGTTTAGAGAAGAAGATCGATCAACTAACATCGACTCAAGCTCTACCTGTATTAGATAACTTGGAATCGCTGTACAATCGAGTGAGCAAAAAGAATTAAAGATTACACTTTTAATGTTTTTTTTTTTTAATTTTCTTATTAAATAAGTAAGTGACCTATGATTACATGAGCATTCATATGTAAAACATCTCACACAGAACATGAATAAAAATAGTATCAGCTATTATGTTAACAAAAATGCGGACTGGCCAGTTTCAACCGTAACGAACTTATACTGATGATTGGTGAGGTTAAACCAACCAAACAACACAAAATAAGCCTTATCCTATTGTACTATCCCCAATCTTTTACTGTCGGTCTGGCTTTGTTATTTTTATATTACCTTATAACATATATATCATTCATCTGATATATTAGTATTAATTTCATATAGGGACTTAAAATTTGGTCAAATATGTAGCATACCTTACCAGATCGAAAAAATGTGTATAAACTTTTGATAATAACAAATTTTTTGTTTGCCGATTTAAATTTGTTTTTTAATTTCAAGCTTTTCAAACTTTTCAATTTTTCTTTGGGGGCTGTGCCCTTTTATAGGTTAGGCTGGCAGGCCTAACAAAGTTTTTTTTAACTTAACCGCTGTTGCGGAATGTAATTCTCAGGCGATCATTTCCGTAAATCGTTATTTATTATACTATGCCTTATATGAATGTTTTTATGTTATGAGGAATGTGTTTATTTATTTATTGTTCAGTATTGTTATTGGTGGCCACCTTGTATTTAAATTATGAAATCATAGTTATTTCTAAACATTGGTTAAATAAAAAAAAAGATTAAATTAAAAAATTAAAGATATTGCAAAAAGGATCTTTGTCCACATCTCCCCTACATTCAATGGTCTGGTGAGGTCGGTGCCTTCGACAAAATGAGTTATATGAACCCCAAAACTGGTGCATGGTCCCATTTTTCAATCCACACGGAAGATGGAACCTGGCTCGGCATTTTCTGACGACACACCCAAGGGATGCACCCTTGTTCTAAAAAAATGAACAAGTCAGATTTTTGGCCCTCTTCAGTTCTTTTCTGATGTCAGTCAGGATGAAACCGAATAGTCCATCTTCACAATTATTGGAATTTTGAACTAAGTTTGGTGAAAGCAACATGCAATAGTAATGAGTCACTAATGTTTTATACTTGTACAATGGTCCAAATTTTATTTCATCAACTTCTTTCGAGTAACAGAATTCACATATTTCTTTTTGGGTTGGATTTTCGACTTTGATCACATCCATCTTCTTTGCAACATCGGCTTGCACATCAGAAAGTTTGTAGATTCTTGGCAAACGGTCGGTTAGTCTGACAGGTGGTTGATCCAAGGTCGGTTAACAGAGCTTCCACTTAGTAGATATTGTTAGTTATTTCTGAATGACATGATTTTTTGGTGAGGGAATCTTATACGATTTTGTTGATTTTTGGGCAACACTCACCTGATTTTTTTTTTTCACGGAATTAATTGTAATTTGGCAGAGATGTTTTTGGCCGCTAGTCGCTCGGAACGCCGTGTCGCGACTGACCGGGCAGGTTCCTTATCGGTGTTATCAGAGGGGGGCGGTGGAGGGTAGATCATTCTTGCTTTCGTCGATTTAGTTTTTATTTCCTCTTCTACCAGAGGGACGAACATCGGATGAATGGATGCGCTAGGTTGGGAAATGCATGTTGCATCCACAGCCATACACGCAGCTTCCTTTAAATTCCTCTCTTTCCATTTATCTTCCGTGAGCACAATGCTTGCCGACGACCAGTTAACAATATGCTCAGTCGACATAATGTGCTCGACAATCTTAGAGTTTTTCGCATCTGCCTTAGAGAGTAATTTTTTGTGTTCTGATATTCGAACATCAGCTGGGTTCGATGTTTGTCCGTAATAGTTACGCCCACAACTGCAAGGTATTTTGTAAACTACATTCTTTGACCGGTGTTCATTATTTATTGGCCTAACCTTTGTAAGGGAACTGCGCAGGTCCGTTTTTTTTTAAAGGCGGTTCTTATGCCAAATTTATTATTTACCCTCCGGACTTTTTCTGACAGCCCCCAACATAAGGGACAACCACCGATGTTATGGGGTTTTCAGTTGTCACTGAACTAACTCGGTTTTTATCGTTTTTTTCTTTCAATAAAGCTTTGTTTAGTATCCTTTGCGGGTAACCATTATCCTGCAGTTCATTAAACACCTCGGTAATCTCGGTCAATCTGTCTGACTTGTTGGTAGTATACTTGATGGCTCTGTTAAACAGGCCCTGGGCCAGCGCCAGTTTTACATCAACTGCACGGTTAGAATTAAAGTTAAGATACTGCCCTGTAGCGGTTGGTTTTCTGTAAACGGTCGTAGAAAATTTATTGTCCTCTTTTTTTACAAGTACATCTAAAATGGTAATTTCCCCTCCTTTTCTATTTCTAACGTGAACTTCATTGTGGGTCTCAAACTTTTTATATGAATCAAAAAATCATCAGCCTTGCTATCCTTTCCCTCCCAAATGCAAAAAATGTCATCCAAATACCGAAACCAACACGCTGGTTTTACGTTCCAACTGTCCACTGCATTTTCTTCAAAAAAATCCATGTAAATATTACTTAAAACCGGACTCATTACCCCACCCATAGGTAATCCAGATACTTGGTTGTAAAACAGATCGTTCACCTGAAAGTAACTATTTCTAACACAGACCTCCAGTAACTCCATGATGTTAGATACAGGAACTTTTGTTCTTGTTTTTAACTGGTCATCAGTTTCGAGTTTCAATCTGACTATGCCAAGAATTTCATCAACGGGAACGTTTGTGAATAAACTAGTTACATCGTAGCTCACCATAGTACAATTATTTACATCAATATTGACAGTTCCTAAATTTTCCAAAAAATGACCTGAATTTCTTATAAAAGTATTAGACTGTCCAAAAAGTGGATTCAAAATAGGCAGCAGAAATTTCGAAAGGGTGTATGTTGGTGAGCCAATAGAGCTTACTATGGGTCTTAGAGGGACGTTTTCTTTATGCAACTTAGGCAAACCATATAAATGGGGAGGCTTTGAGAACTGAGGTGAAATTCGAAAAAAACTCTGATTTTGTAAAATAATTCTTGTTGTTCTTTAATACGGTTTTCACTTTGTTTTCGATTATAGCAGTTGGGTTCTTTTTTAACACTCCATATTCACCTCCTTCCAACAATGCATTTAATTTCTCATTGTAACTGTTCCTATCCAAAACAACTGTTGCCCGTCCTTTATCAGCTGGCAGTATGACAACTTCGTTATCTCTTTGCAGAGCAGATAAGGCTTGCCGCTCATCCAAAGACAGGTTAGGCTTAGCCGGTTTCTGCCTGTCTAAAGCCTGCTTGATGGTACTTCTATAAAAATCCTTAGTCTCATTTAGTAACACAGATGCGGCTATTTCAGATGGAACAATAAAATCCACATTTGATATTTTACTATCTGACACACCAAAATTTAAGCCTTTGCCTAACAAGTTTATCTCAACTTCGTTCAGATCTCTTTGAGACAAATTTACAACAAATCTACTGCTTTTGTTACTTCTCATGTTTGCTTCTTCAGTAAACGTACCCTTTTCAGCCTGAAGCCGTAAAAATTTATTTGTCTGATCCAACTTTTTCTTTTTAAAAACCCTATCTCTTTTTTTGGACGAAGATTTCAAAATTGACATTGCATCACTGTCGTTTAATTTATTTCTAAGCTGTTCTTTTAATTTAACGATTTTCTCAATACAATTAGATTTGTTTTTTCTACTTTGTGCAATAGCCTGGACTAGCAGTTTCGCGCCAGCTTCATTCACAATTTTTTCAACTCTAAATCCTTGTAATGGTGGTTATATTCTTAATCCCTTAGGCAGTATTTAATTATTTTTACAACGAGTCAGAAATGTCAAATGATTGCTACACAGCGCTTCTTTAATGAGCGTTTTTTCCAATTCATTAATCATGTCAAAAACTCCATGCCCATATTGGGATCTAATATTATTTCTGAATGACATGATTTTTTGGTGAGGGAATCTTATACGATTTTGTTGATTTTTGGGCAACACTCACCTGATTTTTTTTTCTTTTTTTTCTCCCAGTAGTGGTGTATATCCAATAGTAAAAACACATGCACAAACACACAGTATCTAAAAAGTTCATGGATATGTCACGCACTACCGAATCCGACGTTTCGCGGCGAAAATTTCAACACGCCGCTTGATCACGGAATTAATTGTAATTTGGCAGAGATGTTTTTGGCCGCTAGTCGCTCGGAACGCCGTGTCGCGACTGACCGGGCAGGTTCCTTATCGGTGTTATCAGAGGGGGGCGGTGGAGGGTAGATCATTCTTGCTTTCGTCGATTTAGTTTTTATTTCCTCTTCTACCAGAGGGACGAACATCGGATGAATGGATGCGCTAGGTTGGGAAATGCATGTTGCATCCACAGCCATACACGCAGCTTCCCTTAAATTCCTCTCTTTCCATTTATCTTCCGTGAGCACAATGCTTGCCGACGACCAGTTAACAATATGCTCAGTTGACATAATGTGCTCGACAATCTTAGAGTTTTTCGCATCTGCCTTAGAGAGTAATTTTTTGTGTTCTGATATTCGAACACAGCTGGTCTCGATGTTTGTCCGTAATAGTTACGCCCACAACTGCAAGGTATTTTGTAAACTACATTCTTTGACCGGTGTTCATTATTTATTGGCCTAACCTTTGTAAGGGAACTGCGCAGGTCCGTTTTATTTTTAAAGGCGGTTCTTATGCCAAATTTATTATTTATCCTCCGGACTTTTTCTGACTTCCCCTTAACCACCGTTGTTATGGGTTTTTCTGTTGTCACTGAACTAACTCGGTTTTTATCGTTTTTTTCTTTCAATAAAACTTTGTTTAGTATCCTTTTCGGGTAACCATTATCCTGCAGTTCATTAAACACCTCGGTAATCTCGGTCAATCTGTCTGACTCGTTGGTAGTATACTTGATGGCTCTGTTAAACAGGCCCTGGGCCAGCGCCAGTTTTACATCAACTGCACGGTTAGAATTAAAGTTAAGATACTGCCCTGTAGCGGTTGGTTTTCTGTAAACGGTCGTAGAAAATTTATTGTCCTCTTTTTTTACAAGTACATCTAAAAATGGTAATTTCCCCTCCTTTTCTATTTCTAACGTGAACTTCATTGTGGGTCTCAAACTGTTTATATGAATCAAAAAATCATCAGCCTTGCTATCCTCTCCCTCCCAAATGCAAAAAGGTCCGTTGGCACAATGCTCTTCCGTGAGCATTGTGCTTAAATGGAAAGAGAGGAATTTAAAGGAAGCTGCGTGTATGGCTGTGGATGCAACAAGCATTTCCCAACCTAGCGCATCCATTCATCCGATGTTCGTCCCTCTGGTAGAAGAGGAAATAGAAACTAAATCGACGAAAGCAAGAATGATCTACCCTCCACCGCCCCCCTCTGATAACACCGATAAGGAACCTGCCCGGTCAGTCGCGACACGGCGTTCCGAGCGACTAGCGGCCAAAAACATCTCGGCCTAATTACAATTAATTCCGTGATCAAGCGGCGTGTTGAAATTTTCGCCGCGAAACGTCGGATTCGGTAGTGCGTGACATATCCATGAACTTTTTAGATACTGTGTGTTTGTGCATGTGTTTTGACGATTGGATATACACCACTACTGGGATAAAAAAAAAAACGTTTCGTTTTAAGCTGAGCCAAATCTTTAATTATGTGTTTGCCAACTATTAAAACATTATTACAAATATCAGATGGTAATATTAACTAAGGTATTTATTGTGAATGTCTGTGAAATCATGTTCAAGTAAATTTTTACAGATAAAATAAATGGATTCTGTTGGCCAGCTCTTGAGTGTTTCTTGGGTCCTCCTTTCCGCTGTTCCTTTGAGCCGGCCTCTGCCTTCGACTCGCTTCCAAGGGCCTTGCCCTGTCAAAGGTGTTGAGTCTGGTTTCAAAATGGTTGCCTCGAAGTCGGTTGGTCCGAAGTCCGGACTGGTCGTAGTCCGGTTTCGTGTATATCTATGCGTGCCCCCATCGACTGGTACTGACGTGAGTGAAAATTTATATTATCTAAACTCGTTCACTTAATGAGCAATTTTTCATTCAATTTTTATCATAACTAACAATATCTACTAAGTGGAAGCTCTGTTAACCGACCTTGGATCAAACGCCTGTCAGACTAACCGACCGTTGGCCAAGAATCTACAAACTTTCTTATGTGCAAGCCGATGTTGCGAAGAAGATGGATGTGATCAAAGGCTAAAATCCAACCCAAAAAGAAATATGTGAATTCTTTTACTCGAAAGAAGTTGATGAAATAAAATTTGGACCATTGTACAAGCATAAAACATTAGTGACTCATTACTATTGCATGTTGCTTTCACCAAACTTAGTTCAAAATTCCAATAATTGTGAAGATGGACTATTCGGTTTCATCCTGACTGACATCAGAAAAGAACTGAAGAGGGCCAAAAATCTGACTTGTTCATTTTGTAAGAAGAAGGGCGCATCCCTTGGGTGTGTCGTCAGAAAATGCCGAGCCAGGTTCCATCTTCCGTGTGGATTGAAAAATGGGACCATGCACCAGTTTTGGGGTTCATATAACTCATTTTGTCGAAGGCACCGACCTAACCAGACCATTGAATGAAGGGGAGATGTGGACAAAGATTCTTTTTGCAATATCTGCCAATATTTTGAAACCGGACTTAACACCTTCGACAGGGCAAGGCTCTTGGAAGCGAGTCGAAGGCAGAGGCCGGCTCAAAGGAACAGCTGAAAGAAGGACCAAAGAAACACTCAAGAGCTGGCCAACAGAATCCATTTATTTTATACGTAAAAATTTACTTGAACATGATTTCACAGACATTCACAATAAATACCTTAGTTAATATTACCATCTGATATTTGTAATAATGTTTTAATAGTTGGCAAAAACATAATTAAAGATTTGGCTCCGCTTAAAACAAAATGTTCGTTTCCTTTTTTTATTTTATTTAAGAAATGTTGAGAAATAACTATGATTTCATAATTTAAATACAAGGTGGCCAACAATAACAATACTGAACAATTAATAAATAAATAAATACACATAAACTAACATTCACATAAGGCACAGTATAATAAATAACGATTTACGGAAATGATCGCCTGAGAATTACATTCCGCAACAGCGGTTAAGTTAAAAAACTTAGTTAGACCTGCCAGCCTAGCCTACAAAATGGCACAGCCCCCAAAGAAAAAGTGAAAAGTTTGAAAAGCTTGAAATTTAAAAACAAATTTAAATCGGCCAAAAAAATATTTAAGGAAACAAACATTTTGTTTTAAGCTGAGACAAATCTTTAATTATGTGTTTGATAACTATTAACACACTATTACAAATATCAGATGGTAATATTAACTAAGGTATTTATTGTAAATGTCTGTGAAATCATGTTCAAGTAAATTTTTACAGATAAAATAAATGGATTCTGTTGGCCAGCTCTTGAGTGTTTCTTGAGTCTTCCTTTCCGCTGTTCCTTTGAGCCGGCCTCTGCCTTCAAATCGCTTCCAGGGGCCTTGCCTTTTCGAAGGTGTTGAGTCCGGTTTCAAAATGGTAGCAGATATTGCAAAAAGGATCTTTGTCCACATCTCCCCTACATCCAATGGTCTGGTGAGGTCGGTGCCTTCGCAAAATGAGTTATATGAACCCCAAAACTGGTGCATGGTCCCATTTTTCAATCCACACGGAAGATGGAACCTGGCTCGGCATTTTCTGACGACACACCCAAGGGATGCACCCTTGTTCTAAAAAAATGAACAAGTCAGATTTTTGGCCCTCTTCAGTTCTTTTCTGATGTCAGTCAGGATGAAACCGAATAGTCCATCTTCACAATTATTGGAATTTTGAACTAAGTTTGGTGAAAGCAACATGCAATAGTAATGAGTCACTAATGTTTTATACTTGTACAATGGTCCAAATTTTATTTCATCAACTTCTTTCGAGTAACAGAATTCACATATTTCTTTTTGGGTTGGATTTTCGACTTTGATCACATCCATCTTCTTCGCAACATCGGCTTGCACATCAGAAAGTTTGTAGATTCTTGGCAAACGGTCAGTTAGTCTGAAAGGCGGTTGATCCAAGGTCGGTTAACAGAGCTTCAACTTAATAGATATTGTTAGTTATGATAAAAATTGAATGAAAAATTGCTTACCAAGTGAACGATTTTAGATAGTATAAATTTGCACTCACTAAAGATTTGGCTCCGCTTAAAACAAAATGTTTGTTTCCTTTTTTTTTTTTTTTTTATTTGACCAATGTTGAGAAATAACTATGATTTCATAATTAAAATACTATGTGGCCAACAATAACAATAGTGAACAATAAATAAATAAATAAATACACATACACTAACATTCACATAAGGCACAGTATAACAAATAACGATTTACGGAAATGATCGCCTGAGAATTACATTCCGCAACAGCGGTTACGTTAAAAAACTTAGTTAGGCCTGCCAGCCTAGCCTACAAAATGGCACAGCCCCCAAAGAAAAAGTGAAAAGTTTGAAAAGCTTGAAATTTAAAAACAAATTTAAATCGGCCAAAAAAATATTTAAGGAAACAAACATTTAGTTTTAAGCTGAGACAAATCTTTAACTATGTGTTTGATAACTATTAAAACACTATTACAAATATCAGATGGTAATATTAACTAAGGTATTTATTGTGAATGTCTGTGAAATCATGTTTAAGTAAATCTTTACAGATAAAATAAATGGATTCTGTTGGCCAGCTCTTGAGTGTTTTTTGGGTCCTCCTTTCCGCTGTTTCTTTGAGCCGGCCTCTGCCTTCGACTCGCTTCCAAGGGCCTTGCCTTGTCGAAGGTGTTGAGTCCGGTTTCAAAATGGTTGCCTCGAAGTCCGGTTGGTCCGAACTCCGGACCGGTCGAAGTCCTGTTTCGTGTATATCTATGCGTGCCCCCATCGACTGGTACTGACGTGAGTGCAAATTTATACTATCAAAACTCGTTCACTTAGTGAGCAATTTTTAATTCAATTTTTATCATAACTAACAATATCTACTAAGTGGAAGCTCTGTTAACCGACCTTGGATCAACCGCCTGTCAGACTAACCGACCGTTTGCCAAGAATCTACATACTTTCTTATGTGCAAGCCGATGTTGCGAAGAAGATGGATGTGATCAAAGTCGAAAATCCAACCCAAAAAGAAATATGTGAATTCTTTTACTCGAAAGAAGTTGATGAAATAAAATTTGGACCATTGTACAAGTATAAAACATTAGTGACTCATTATTATTGCATGTTGCTTTCACCAAACTTAGTTCAAAATTCCAATAATTGTGAAGATGGACTATTCGGTTTCATCCTGACTGACATCAGAAAAGAACTGAAGAGGGCCAAAAATCTGACTTGTTCATTTTGTAAGAAGAAGGGCGCATCCCTTGGGTGTGTCGTCAGAAAATGCCGAGCCAGGTTCCATCTTCCCTGTAGATTGAAAAATGGGACCATGCACCAGTTTTGGGGTTCATATAACTCATTTTGTCGAAGGCACCGACCTCATCAGACCATTGAATGTAGGGGAGATGTGGACAAAGATCCTAAAGTTTGAAAAGCTTGAAATTAAAAAACAAATTTAAATCGGTAAAAAAAGTAAGGAAACAAACATTTAGTTTTAAGCTGAGCCAAATCTGAAATTATGTGTTTGCCAACTATTGAAACATTATTACAAATATCAGATGGTAATATTAACTAAGGTATTTATTGTGAATGTCTGTGAAATCATGTTTAAGTAAATTTTTACAGATAAAATAAATGGATTCTGTTGGCCAGCTCTTGAGTGTTTTTTGGGTCCTCCTTTCCGCTGTTCCTTTGAGCCGGCCTCTGCCTTCGACTCGCTTCCAAGGGCCTTGCCTTGTCGAAGGTGTTGAGTCCGGTTTCAAAATGGTTGCCTCGAAGTCCGGTTGGTCCGAAGTCCGGACCGGTCGAATTCCTGTTTCGTGTATATCTATGCGTGCCCCCATCGACTGGTACTGACGTGAGTGCAAATTTATACTATCTAAACTCGTTCACTTAGTGAGCAATTTTTAATTCAATTTTTATCATAACTAACAATATCTACTAAGTGGAAGCTCTGTTAACTGACCTTGGATCAACCGCCTGTCAGACTAACCGACCGTTTGCCAAGAATCTACATACTTTCTTATGTGCAAGCCGATGTTGCGAAGAAGATGGATGTGATCAAAGTCGAAAATCCAACCCAAAAAGAAATATGTGAATTCTTTTACTCGAAAGAAGTTGATGAAATAAAATTTGGACCATTGTACAAGCATAAAACATTAGTGACTCATTACTATTGCATGTTGCTTTCACCAAACTTAGTTCAAAATTCCAATAATTGTGAAGATGGACTATTCGGTTTCATCCTGACTGACATCAGAAAAGAACTGAAGAGGGCCAAAAATCTGACTTGTTCATTTTGTAAGAAGAAGGGCGCATCCCTTGGGTGTGTCGTCAGAAAATGCCGAGCCAGGTTCCATCTTCCCTGTAGATTGAAAAATGGGACCATGCACCAGTTTTGGGGTTCATATAACTCATTTTGTCGAAGGCACCGACCTCATCAGACCATTGAATGTAGGGGAGATGTGGACAAAGATCCTAAAGTTTGAAAAGCTTGAAATTAAAAAACAAATTTAAATCGGTAAAAAAATTAAGGAAACAAACATTTAGTTTTAAGCTGAGCCAAATCTTAAATTATGTGTTTGCCAACTATTGAAACATTATTACAAATATCAGATGGTAATATTAACTAAGGTATTTATTGTGAATGTCTGTGAAATCATGTTCAAGTAAATTTTTACAGATAAAATAAATGGATTCTGTTGGCCAGCTCTTGAGTGTTTCTTGGGTCCTCCTTTCAGCTGTTCCTTTGAGCCGGCCTCTGCCTTTGACTCGCTTCCAGGGGCCTTGCCCTGTCGAAGGTGTTGAGTCCGGTTTCAAAATGGTAGCAGATATTGCAAACGGATCTTTGTCCACATCTCCCCTACATTCAATGGTCTGGTGTGGTCGGTGCCTTCGACAAAATGAGTTATATGAACCCCAAAACTGGTGCATGGTCCCATTTTTCAATCCACACGGAAGATGGAACCTGGCTCGGCATTTTCTGACGACACACCCAAGGGATGCGCCCTTCTTCTTACAAAATGAACATTTGAACAAGTCAGATTTTTGGCCCTCTTCAGTTCTTTTCTGATGTCAGTCAGGATGAAACCGAATAGTCCATCTTCACAATTATTGGAATTTTGAACTATGTTTGGTGAAAGCAACATGCAATAGTAATGAGTCACTAATGTTTTATACTTGTATAATGGTCCAAATTTTGTTATCATCAACTTCTTTCGATTAACTGAATTCGCATATTTCTTTTTGGGTTGGATTATCGACTTTGATCACATCCATCTTCTTCGCAACATCGGCTTGCACATAAGAAAGTTTGTAGATTCTTGGCAAACGGTCAGTTAGTCTGAAAGGCGGTTGATCCAAGGTCGGTTAACAGAGCTTCAACTTAATAGATATTGTTAGTTATGATAAAAATTGAATGAAAAATTGCTTACCAAGTGAACGATTTTAGATAGTATAAATTTGCATTCACTAAAGATTTGGCTCCGCTTAAAACAAAATGTTTGTTTCCTTTTTTTTTTTTTTTTATTTTTTTTTTTATTTGACCTATGTTGAGAAATAACTATGATTTCATAATTAAAATACTATGTGGCCAACAATAACAATAGTGAACAATAAATAAATAAATAAATACACGTACACTAACATTCACATAAGGCACAGTATAACAAATAACGATTTACGGAAATGATCGCCTGAGAATTACATTCTGCAACAGCGGTTACGTTAAAAAACTTAGTTAGGCCTGCCAGCCTAGCCTACAAAATGGCACAGCCCCCAAAGAAAAAGTGAAAAATTTGAAAAGCTTGAAATTTAAAAACAAATTTAAATCGGCCAAAAAAATATTTAAGGAAACAAACATTTAGTTTTAAGCTGAGACAAATCTTTAATTATGTGTTTGATAACTATTAAAACACTATTACAAATATCAGATGGTAATATTAACTAAGGTATTTATTGTGAATGTCTGTGAAATCATGTTTAAGTAAATCTTTACAGATAAAATAAATGGATTCTGTTGGCCAGCTCTTGAGTGTTTTTTGGGTCCTCCTTTCCGCTGTTCCTTTGAGCCGGCCTCTGCCTTCGACTCGCTTCCAAGGGCCTTGCCTTGTCGAAGGTGTTGAGTCCGGTTTCAAAATGGTTGCCTCGAAGTCCGGTTGGTCCGAAGTCCGGACCGGTCGAAGTCCTGTTTCGTGTATATCTATGCGTGCCCCCATCGACTGGTACTGACGTGAGTGCAAATTTATACTATCTAAACTCGTTCACTTAGTGAGCAATTTTTAATTCAATTTTTATCATAACTAACAATATCTACTAAGTGGAAGCTCTGTTAACCGACCTTGGATCAACCGCCTGTCAGACTAACCGACCGTTTGCCAAGAATCTGGGAATTCTGCCTTCGACTCGCTTCCAGGGGCCTTGCCCTGTCGAAGGTGTTGAGTCCGGTTTCAAAATGGTAGCAGATATTGCAAACGGATCTTTGTCCACATCTCCCCTACATTCAATGGTCTGGTGTGGTCGGTTCCTTCGACAAAATGAGTTATATGAACCCCAAAACTGGTGCATGGTCCCATTTTTCAATCCACACGGAAGATGGAACCTGGCTCGGCATTTTCTGACGAAACACCCAAGGGATGCGCCCTTCTTCTTACAAAATGAACAAGTCAGATTTGTGGCCCTTTTCACTTCTTTTCTGATGTCAGTCAGGATGAAACCGAATAGTCCATCTTCACAATTATTGGAATTTTGAACTAAGTTTGGTTAAAGCTACATGCAATAGTAATGAGTCACTCATGTTTTATATTTGTACAGTGGTCCAAATTTTATTTCATCAACTTCTTTCGAGTAACAGAATTCACATATTTCTTTTTGGGTTGGATTTTCGACTTTGATCACATCCATCTTCTTTGCAACATCGGCTTGCACATCAGAAAGTTTGTAGATTCTTGGCAAACGGTCGGTTAGTCTGACAGGCGGTTGATCCAAGGTCGGTTAACAGAGCTTCCACTTAGTAGATATTGTTAGTTATGATAAAAATTGAATGAAAAATTGCTCACTAAGTGAACGAGTTCAGATAATATAAATTTGCACTCACATCAGTATCAGAAGATGGGGGCACGCATAGATATAAACGAAACCGGACTTCGAACCAACCGGACTTCGAGGCAACCATTTTGAAACCGGACTCTACACCTTCGACAGGGCAAGGCCCTTGGAAGCGAGTCGAAGGCAGAGGCCGGCTCAAAGGAACAGCGGAAAGGAGGACCCAAGGAACACTCAAGAGCTGGCCAACAGAATCCATTTATTTTATCTGTAAAAATTTACTTAAACATGATTTCACGGACATTCACAATAAATACCTTAATTAATATTACCATCTGATATTTGTAATAATGTTTTAATAGTTGGCAAACACATAATTAAAGATTTTTCTCTGCTTGTCTGTGAAATCATGTTCAAGTAAATTTTTACAGATAAAATAAATGGATTCTGTTGGCCAGCTCTTGAGTGTTTCTTGGGTCCTCCTTTCAGCTGTTCCTTTGAGCCGGCCTCTGCCTTTGACTCGCTTCCAGGGGCCTTGCCCTGTCGAAGGTGTTGAGTCCGGTTACAAATGGTAGCAGATATTGCAAACGGATCTTTGTCCACATCTCCCCTACATTCAGTGGTCTGGTGTGGTCGGTGCCTTCGACAAAATGAGTTATATGAACCCCAAAACTGGTGAACCTCAAAACTCTTGAGTGTTTCTTTTGTCCTCCTTTCCGCTGTTCCTTTGAGCCGGCCTCTGCCTTCGACGCGCTTCCAAGGGCCTTGCCCTGTCGAAGGTGTTGAGTCTGGTTTCAAAATGGTTGCCTCGAAGTCCGGTTGGTCCGAAGTCCGGACCGGTCGATGTCTGGTTTCGTGTATATCCATGCGTGCCCCCATCGACTGGTACTGACGTGAGTGAAAATTTATATTATCTAAACTCGTTCACTTAGTGAGCAATTTTTCATTCAATTTTTATCATAACTAACAATATCACTAAGTGGAAGCTCTGTTAACCAAAATTGGATCAACCGCCTGTCAGACTATCCGACCGTTTGCCAAGAATCTACAAACTTTCATATGTGCAAGCCAATGTTGCGAAGAAGATGGATGTGATCAAAGTCGAAAATCCAACCCAAAAAGAAATATGTGAATTCTGTTACTCGAAAGAAGTTGATGAAATAAAATGTGGACCATTGTACAAGTATAAAACATTAGTGACTCATTACTATTGCATGTTGCTTTCACCAAACTTAGTTCAAAATTCCAATAATTGTGAAGATGGACTATTCGGTTTCATCCTGACTGACATCAGAAAAGAACTGAAGAGGGCCAAAAATCTGACTTGTTCATTTTGTAAGAAGAAGGGCGCATCCCTTGGGTGTGTCGTCAGAAAATGCCGAGCCAGGTTCCATCTTCCCTGTAGATTGAAAAATGGGACCATGCACCAGTTTTGGGGTTCATATAACTCATTTTGTCGAAGGCACCGACCTCACCAGACCATTGAATGTAGGGGAGATGTGGACAAAGTTCCTTTTTGCAATATCTGCTACCATTTTGAAACAGGACTCAACACCTTCGGCAGGGCAAGGCCCCTGGAAGCGAGTCGAAGGCAGAATTCCCTACATTCAATGGTCTGGTGAGGTCGGTGCCTTCGACAAAATGAGTTATATGAACCCCAAAGCTGGTGCATGGTCCCATTTTTCAATCTACTTGGAAGATGGAACCTGGCTCGGCATTTTCTGACGACACACCCAAGGGATGCACCCTTCTTCTTAAAAAATGAACAAGTCAGATTTTTAAATTGAATGAAAAATTGCTCACTACGTGAACGAGTTTATATAGTATAAATTTGCACTCACGTCAGTACCAGTCGATGGGGGCACGCATAGATATACACGAAACCGGACTTCGACCGGTCCGGACTTCGGACCAACCGGACTTCGAAGCAACCATTTTGAAACCATCCAGGATCACTTGGACAACCTCCGCTTCACTTAATCCGACCCGAAAAACGCGTCCAGCAGAGCGGACAGCCGTCACGTATGCCGCGAGGGAAGGCACTTAAAGCTCATACAAAAATGTAAACTACAAAATCTAAAAGGAACTTACAGTTCAGGCTAGGTTAGCCCTAGTCCAAGCAAAATGTGACAACGCAGCCAGATTCTGTCAACCAGCTCTGGGTAACGGATTTTCCAAAAGCACAAAACTTGACTCACAATAAACTCAAAATTCTTGCAATTGGTGAACAATTTGATAATTGTTTAAGGTGATCCATAAACCTAAATTGACATTGTCCTAACCTCAACTGGGATATTCCAGCAGGCACCCACACTGCATTTTGGCAGAGTTGGAAAAAGAAATTTCTCTTTTTTTGGAAAACAACAAATAATAATTCTGTGAACAATTGATACACATGAATATGAAATAGGAAATGATTAATCTTACTTACCCGTGAATTAGCTACTTAGAAGAATGCCATCTCCCAGAGATGGCCACCAAGAACTTTCCGCCCGCAAGGACAACCCAAAAGTAAAAGAGCAAACCTTTACTGCATGAATTTTCGAAGCATGAATTACGCCGGAAGCAGCGGAGCACGAGGAAAGCTTCTAGAACCTTCCAGAACATCTGGATACAAATAAACGGCGCGTACAACAAGTTACCGAACCCGTTGACGCCGTTGTTACAGGCCTTGCCCTGTGTTGATGGCGTTGACGTTCACAGGCTCCTGAAGTTTCTGGCGGACGTTTTCCGAATGCAGGAGATTCCGGGCGTAAGCGACTCACTTCTCCTGAGTTTGCTGATACCGTATTGCCGCTCGCCCCTATCCGACTTGCTGAATGCTGTGCTCAGTAGCAAGGGCAATTTTGAGGATTTTCATCGTCAGGCACTTGACATGTACGTCCCCGGACGAATGCGGGAGGATTTGAAGATGCAAATGTTTTGTAGGTGCCAAGGATTGCGGGAAGGCCTCCCAGCATACGTGACGGCTGTCCGCTCAGCTGGACGCGTTTGCGCGTCGTATTAAGTGAAGCGGAGTTTGTCCAAGTGATCCTGGATGGTATCACCCCTGAGGAGCGCTCTCGACTGGTGTTTGCCACCAAGCCTGACTCATTTTCTGAGGCATTTTATACGCGACCATACACGAAATGGTAGGGGCGTGGGGCATATTTCCATGTCGAGTTCCATTCTAATTAAAACTTTTATTTGTTTGAAGAAATAATATTGTTGTACATATGAGTGAACAAATTTAAACAAAGATTTTTCGTTTCTTTTGAATTTTAAGTAATATTATTACACACTTAACATTTATAAGACTACACTCTCTTAATAACGAGTTATAAGTTTGTTTGAAGAAGTAGTATTGTTGTAAATATGAGCGAACAAATTTAAACCAAGATTTTCTTTGTTTCTTTTGCATTTTATGGTACTATTATTATAAACAACATTTACCTACTTAACATAACATTTATAAGTATAAGACCACACTCTCTCAATAACGTGTTCTAAGTTATTATTTAACTATAGCTTCAACAGTGATCATTCATACATATCGGCTGGTTTACTGCGTGTTGTTATCAAAACAACTGTTTACATTTAGCTTAATTAATCAATTTGACTATTCAATTCAAAGGTATCATCTATGATATGACAGGTATGAAATTGGACAATTGTCCCAAATAAAAATAAAAGAATCCGTAATTTTTACCCCATTTTATTAAATAATGTTTTTTTTTTATTTTCCATTTAAAATTCTTAGCATATAAATATTCTTGACAACTTGTCGTAGCTGTAACGGTTTTAGTGAAATTTGGCATTAGATTTTTTATTTAATTTGGAATAATTAATTATAATATTTTTTGCTTGATTTGGCTTCCCAAATCACCAATTAAAGTTGTCAAAGGTAGAATCTGGACACTCTGTACTAACAGAACAGATATCCATACTAATGAAATAATTCCACAATTGTAGTAAAAAGATTTTTATCATTAATTCATATGCTTGATATCAACCTTTTATAAGGGACATTTTATTAGTCCTATAATACCCCCGTCGCAGCAGACCTGCGTACTCAGCGAATTTCTAAATAATTATTGTTTCAACATCAAAGAACTTTGTGGCTATCTTATATAATTAATAATCTATACAAAGAAATATAATATATTTAATGGCATTATATTTCTGAGTAAATTATTTTTATTTAATAATTTATATATTTATATTGCAATGAATGACTTTTTTAACAGCAATAAAAGTGCATATCCAAAGCTTCAATGCAAAAGGAATGATTTGTTTACATATAACAAAACATAAACATTTCAAATTTGACAAATATGCAGAAGACAGCTTATCAGCTGATTAGGAACAGATACCTTATTATTTCCATCTCTCTTGCCCCCATTATACACTTAGTTTTCCATGAGAATACAATGGGATTTAGCATGTAGGTTTTCTACCATGTGGGTTTTTGATCAAATATTAATTACTCACCACCGAGTGAAGGTTCATAAAATTTTTTACTAAGATATGTTAATAAATAAGTGAAATATAACATTTTAAAGATTTACCCATAAGAATAACATGGGAAACTTGATTTGAGTTTTCTCTATAACCAGTTAATCTATTTTAAAGATTCAAAATACTGAACTGTTTGTTTTTTAAGCTCTTTTAAATGGTTTCAGTTAAAATTGTTGAATTTTGAAAAATTGAGGTCCAAAAATGCCAAAAACCCATTTTTTTTACCCCTTTGAAACCCCATTAAACCCCGCCCCCATAACCCGATCATGCTGGTTCGCGAACTCATGAAAATAGATCTGGTCTTACACCTTCAAAAGTTATCAGTACCACGGACACAAACACACACACATATATATATATATATATATATATATATATATATATATATATATATATATATATGAAAAAGAACGAATGGTGTTTTTGGCTTCTGGGGACCTCAAAATGAAAAAGTAAAGTGGTCCCGGGCTTAGGTCTTACCATGGCTACTACCGTAATAGCGTATTCCCTATGGGGAAATTCGCTAAAAATACTTGGACCTTAGTTTCTTCTTTTAAGGTCTCATTATATGAAATTATAATTCTGCAAAGTTAAACTTTACATATTATGGGATAAAATTGTGTAAATATTAAAATCAAAACATTCACCTTTATGCTCAGCAGCCCGTGAGTCAGGATGTCATTTTCCCAAATGATGGAGATTATAAAGCACTCTTTGTACATATCGGTAAATATTAAATTTAATTCAGTCAGATTTCTGTCCCTCGTGACGTCGCTGCGCAGCGCTGCGTTGTGTGTGTACAATCTGACGTGGTCTCTGCGGTCGACCAACGCTCGCAACATTCCTGGTCTACTGCTCTATCGTATTCCCGGCCAACCCCCCTTCTAACTATATACAAACTGGACCAAATTTAGACTAAATGTATTTTGGGGATAAATTTGACACAAAGTAAACAATAAAAGTATCCATTTGAGGATTCCGCAGTTTTCACTTTTTATGTGATGAAAACTTCATAAATTTATGTCTTATGATTTATGACTTCATAAATTTTACTTATTGACATTTACGCTATTCCCAGATAAAAAAATTAAGTCAAACCATTCGATCCCGTGGTCAAGAAACTTATTAATTAGAAAATAACTAAGGAATGTAGTACTTTATTCTAACTTTAATGTTATACGGTTTTATTACATCTTTAGTCCGAAAGTCGACTGTGGAACAATTGTTGATTTGAGTCTTTACCTAGGTTTACCAATATTGTAAACTTATATTTTACTTAGGCGTTAAGCCATGGTAATGATGTCGATGTAAATAATGAAACATCGTTAAAATACTATCAATTTTTTGATCCTTGAAAGTCGGAATTTATAAAAAGCATGCACTATTTATATTTAATTCTTTAGAAATTGTGGAATAAGTAAACCGGTGTGGTAATAACCGTTTAACCTTTCCATTTTAACCCTACTCCATTTTACTCAGACCAACCAGATTGCCGACCATAGGTTATAAACGTTAAAGACCCTCCTCGATGATATTATAATTTGTCAAGTGACAGGGAAACATTGCCGTTCAACATAATTCCAAATGCTAACAGAGATGTAAATTCAACACGTAGCTGTGAGCTCTCTACAATTCTGATCTCCAGTTCTCGTTGGCAGCAGTCTACTTGTTACCGATTTAAATAGTTAACAAAGTTTAGGGCATGTATGCATTTAGTATTTCTTTTGTTAATTTATTCATACTATAAGGTTCTAAATCTTTAACATATACTGATATCTCCTCATTTATCCTATTGTGACAGTAAGAGAGCATTTAAGGTTAATGAAGAAAAGCTTGTAACACATTAAGACCCTCTTTAACCTATATTTAAAAGAAATTAATCGTAGATTGGTTTTTTATAGTTTTAAAACGAAATCAGTAATACGGAGTGTTACTTTGAAACGATGCGATGTGACATTAACTCTCATGTTTATATTCGTATTCAGAGTATTTTATTGTATATTGTGTCATTTTACTTCAAAAGAATTACTGTAACTAAATGTGTTCTGTTTTCAGGTAAGTATCCAGTGCGTCAACAGCACTTATTGATCAACAGCTTATCGATAACAGGTAAAGTGTTACTTCTTAAATCAAATTCTCTTACATGCCATTATTATAATGAATCAGCATTCGTGTTTTGGTATCAAGCACTGTTTGTCTACTTCAATAATGATCCATAAACTTTTAACTCAAAACGAGTTGTCATCCAAATACAAAATGACCTAATGTTCAGATTGGAAAATGATTCTTTTAGTTTTTTCCATTCCAGCCTAATCCAGGTGTTAATTTTTAGTCTATTGAGCGTATTAATCTTCTACACATTATATGATTTGATCAATGATTTTCTAATTTGCTCTACGCTTGCCGTTTTATAGAGGTATAATATGGCACAATATTGAAAATGTAATATTAAAAATATAATTAATATTTCGAAATTTCTACTTCGCAATAAGGACAGTTCCAAGCTTTTACTTGAACCACTTTAACGACTTTCATATCAAAAGCACAACTCTCTTAAAATTTGTTTTTCATTTTCAATTGAATTTTCTTATGTTTTTAATTGCAGTACCAATCCAAGGCTAATTTGTGGAACCATAATATGATAACTGCATTTGACACATTGAAACTTAAAAGAGTTTTTATAGTTATATTCATATAGTTATATTATATGAATTAATTTAGCACCAAAAGTATTTAATTTACCGGGAACAGCTTATTATGGTTCGAAGAAGTTATGCATTCATGGTATTTAGGAAATTATGACCCCGAAGGTACGTTTGAGTATTTGCTAAACAAATTTATTGGATTTTGTGAAAGTAAGTCAAGGTAAGCTAAGTTTTGTTGAGAAAATTACTACAGTGGGATATGAAGTAATTAATTTTAATCTAATAAATCAAATAAACTAAACCTACTTATGATTGACAAATAAAACCAATGGCAATATTTATGGGTTCAGTTTTTGTTTCTTTTTATAACGATATAAAATAAACATTTGAGTGCCAAAGTACATAATCTCAAAAGCGATAACATTTGTCAACTTCCTAAAATAGGATAGGGTAGTATGTTGTACAGTTGTCAATTCCCAACCTTCACTTAAAAATTATTCAACAAAGTATTGAAATTTAAATGTGTAACCATCCACCTAATACAGGTTTTCTTATGCGGAATTGCTTTATAAAAAAATATGTGCAACTTCGGTATTTCTAAATTATCAAAACACATTTCACGTCATGAGATTTAAACATTGGCAAATTTTAAATAGGAATGTCTATGAGAGTTCACTATAACAACTTAAAAAATATTACTCATCAAATTTCAATAATTTAATACGTTCCATCATGTTGAAGGAAGTAATAAAAAAAATACGAAATTGTATTTAGAAATAAGCCTAATTTAAGCAAAAGGTATCCTACTCAAATTGCGTGTCCGTGTTTCTTGTATTGCAATAAACTGTTCTGTACATATTGTTAACCGGACTGCATTTGAAGGCATTATGCACTTTCATTAACTATTTTACAAAGAACAATTAAATAAATAGAGAATAATGGTTTTATCCATACATTTAATGGCGTTTAAATATGATTAATATTCTCAATAATTAGTACTATATTATTAATAAACAATATTGTCATTTTGGAAATGTTCTTTTCTGACTCAAAATTACGGAACTTTATATAGTGAACTTTAATATTCCATGTTAAATCTTGTTAGTATTAATGCACCAGTTTCTATTTCAGTTGAGAGTGTTATTATTTTGTTTATTGTTAGTTACTGGTAAATAATTAGCTTCTCAAAAACGAAATGAGCAAATTGTTAAGTGTATTGTATACATTTAAATAAGCCCCTAAAACCTTCTTATAATTTATAATTCAATTGTGTGTTATTTAATTGGCATTTTAGTATTTCAACTGAATATGGACATTCAAGCCAGTTAATGCACACTAAGAACTGTGAGCTGTTTAATTAAGTCAAAACGTATAACTGTTTTACTGGTTTACCGAGGTATTTTCTTTATATTTATGTCAATGATTCAGCAGCATTTTTCTGTACAGCATTAAGGTCTTAGGCAGATAGTTAAGCCTGAAATAATATAAAATAGTTAAGCCTGAAATGAAATAAACAGATAAATAAATCATACCCAATTACAATTAATACTAAAAATAAACGTCATCACTCCATCAAAGTGACAAGACTAAGGTAAAATATAAAAGAAAAATACATGGAAATACGCTAGTTATGAAAATTGACACTAATAGGGCCACGGGAGTGGCGCTGTCATCTCGAGAACTTTACTGCTCGAGGCACTTCAGCTGAGGAAACCACCCGTCCGTCGTCTCGACCCTACTTCCCGGAAAAATAAATAAATGTACATCTTTTAAATATTGTGTAACATAAAATTAGACAAATTATGACGTTCGATGACTATTTTAAATACATGTCAACCTATGTTGGAATTAACCTTCTGTTAACTGGGTATTGGACCGTCCTTCGTTGGAAATAAAAAGCTTGTAGTATTCAAATGAACCTTGATTCCTTACATATATGAGTGAGCTTTCTTGTAAACAATAACAAAAGAGCATTTACAACTTGCTTTAAATTGTATATTCTTTGAAAACATTAGTTACATTGCTGACTATACAAAAAAAAAAAAAAAAAACTATGTTTAATGTTATTTATCTGAGCATTCCCATAAAATATTGTTTTAATTTCATTTAGTTAAAGGAACAGAGAAAGAATTTTGTTTCAAAAATGTTCTGTAGGAATGAATGCGAACTCGACATGAGGAGAGAGTGTTAAAAGCTTTGGGTTTAACCACAAAGAAAACCACTTTTCCATTGTTGCAGAAACTAGACCATCCCAATGATTTTACTCACTTTAATTTGCAACAAATTTGTTTTAATATTCCAAATTTATTTTTAAAATTTTTAACGATTGTGTTATACCACAATTTAAGGTTCAAACTTTGTTTTTGATTTGAACGAATGTGCTCATACGAAAGGTCATCCAGAAACTGCAGACCGTTAGCGATTTAAGCTCACTCAACGCCAGCACGACTGCTGAGTACGTGTGCATCAGTTGGCTATATCTGTCGTGTCAATCTGTGACAACTTTTATTTTTATTATTATTTTTTTACTAAGTAGCATTATTATATTGTGCGATCAACGTCTTTACTTTGTAACATTTTAAATTGGTGACACCCTAAGAAACTCCAACTAAATGTAAAGAGCAAAGTGACACCTATTTTCTGGTACCATAAGGGTTTAATCCACGTAGATTTTATGCATAAAGAAAAAAGTATTGAGCCAGTTATCAAACCCTTTAAATACTTCAAACGTGCAAAACTTGGCTGCCACATGCCACTATTTATTTATGGATTGCAAGTTTTAGTCTTTGAATAGTTCGGAAATAGACATATGAACTTTAATGCCTGTTCCCTTGGCATAACTACTTCTACGTGGGTTAAACCCTTACGGATTAAAAAACATTTGCCGCGTTGCATTTCACATTTTTCATTTAAAATGGCGCAGTCATTTAAATGTTACAGAGCAAGGACGCGTGATCGTACAAGAATGGTACTTTATGAGTACCAATGATCCAAAAATCATTATTTCATGCAGGATTCCAATTAAACAAAATGGTTTATAAAGCTAAATTTCTTGTAAGAGGTTGAATAAAAATTATTTCGCACTTCTTTACACACATATTTTAAAGCGTTAAAATTTAAAGATTAATTAAATAACGATAAAACTATCATCTTTTGTAGATTGTTCACAAAAGAGTTAAAGTACGTTTTCTTAAATTAAAACTAACATGGACCTACGAGCCAATACATACAATTAAATATAAAAAATTATAACAGCCGTCGCAGTGATGGCAGCCTAGCCATTTGAGGGAAGATAATAGTCGTTATATTGACTGTCATAAGAAAAAGATAAAAATACATAAGTTTGCTGCCAGTTGTACATTTTAAATAAATAGAATTCCACACAAGAAATAGTTTATAATTAGCAAATTGTACTGAAAACGTTAGCATACACTGTTAAGTAGTGGCTTGATAAGCTAACGATAAGAACATCGGTTATGTACAACCAGTGAAACGTTGCCATTGACATGTAGATGGAAGTGTAATGGAGCCCACAAGCTAATACAGCAGTTTCCTTCAGTCATTTACATAGGACGATACAAAGTAACGATACCGATGTCTTACAAATAATGGCTTGGAATGAATCACAATGTGACCCTTAGCAATTCAAATATCTTTCTAATAATTATCATTTAAGCGTAGCCTTCTCTAAAATGATTCCATAATTTTAATACAAAGTACATTAACGTAAAAGCTGACAAAATCATGACAAAACAGAACTTCTTGAATTTTGCAGACAACATTAAACTGATGCTGGGTACGTAAATTTAAAGACAACACACATAACGAACAAATTATGGTCCTGGACTAGATTTACGATGTTGGCTGCCCCTACAACCTTCTGCTTCTACATTATAATTTTATTAAATCCTGCCAGAGGTTTTTAACAAAATATCGATTTCTATGCACGATTATACGCACTATTGCATTCCGAATGTAACTTTCATTATTTCTTGTTTCAAACTAAAGGATATACGGTATGATCACTTGATTTTTGTTATTCTCTTACGATAAACATAATAGATTCACAGCACATACTTGTACGTATGCTACTTTAATATAAACTCAATATAATATTTACCCTCATTTATAAAGTCTAACTCCTTTTCACTTTAGAAGTTATGATTAATCTTATTTAATTGCGCTAAATCAATTTGAAATATAGATATTTGTGAATTTTATTCCTTTAGCTATGCTTCCTTTTTTTGTTTGCTTCGTTTTTAGCGAATTTCCCATAGGGAATAAGCTATTACCGTAGGTCTCATGGTAAGACCTAAGCCCGGGACCAAGTTACTTTTTCGTTTTAAGGTGCCCAGAGACCAAAAATAATAGTCATTAAAATTTTTATATATATATATATATATATATATATATATATATATATGTATATATTTATATATATATGTATATATTTATATATGTATGTGTCCCTAGGCACGATAACTCTTGTAAAAACGGTCCGATCGACACCAAATTTGGTAGAGATGGGTAATCCTACGTTTATTCGGACGAGTTCGTAAACCAGACATATCGACCTACCGGAAGGGGTAGTTTTGGGGGGTTTTGTACCCCAAAAATGGGTTTTTTGCATTTTTCATGTGTAATTTTAAAAAATTTTAAATTTTTACTTGGACCATTGGATTTAGCTCAAAAAAACACACAATTTAGTATTTTGAAGCTTTGCTCTATCTCCATTGGTTACCGAGATATTAAAAAGTCTAAAGACAGTACATTGTATTTTGAGGCTCCAATGTTAATCTTATGGAGAATAAGGATGTGTTAATATTTCACTTATTAAGCAATATTTTTGGATGAAACTTGGTTTCCAGCTTCATTTGGTTGAGATTCATCCATTTATGGTAAAAAATCTGGGTTTTTGTGCTTATCATGGCAGCAAACCTGCATACTCTTTTCTCATGTTAATCATATGGAGAATAGGAAAACTCCTTTAGCAATGGATAGATATTAATGAAACATAGTATATGGCTTCATATGGTCGAAATAAATTTTTTGTATGCTAAAAACCTACTTTTAGTGTTCCCCATGGCAGCATACCTGCATACTCTTTCCCTATATTTATCATAAGGAGAATAGACATTTATTTCCCTATTTTTATGAGCATGAGATGATATTTGATTTAAGGGTTTATTTGGTCAAAATTAATATTACTAATTTGGAAATTCGCTGAGTACGCAGGTCTGCTGCGACGGGGGGTATTTTTTATTATAAAAAATTCCACTAGTACAATATTAATATACGAATAATACCACTGACTATACCAATGGCCATACATTCTTGTTTTGCCAATGATAATACGAAATATTGCAATGGGAATAAGCTGAAAAAATCGTTTATAACAAAACAATTTCCTTGTTCTGATTAGGCAACCTATTATAGGATTAACTCTGAACCCGTATTGCTCAATGGATGGGCTGTGCCAGATGGCCCGAACTAAAGCCAAATTTCGAAACAGAGAGAGCAAAAAGAACCACCGCTTGGAGCAAAAATTAGCTAATGCGAAACGTATTTTAATGGAAATAACAAATCAGAGACTCAGGACTAAGGTAATAAAATAAATTGAAATTGGTAGTACTGAAAGTATAGCTGTCAGGATTAAGAGGCAAAGTATAAAAACAGATATTGGTAGATTAATGTCAATTCGAAAGGGAATGTACAGTATTTTACACTACTTTGACCATATAATATCGCACCATTTCATATGAGAAAGGATAGATTTCATTAAATTTAGAAATAAATATCTATTTGCTATGTTGTTATTGTAAATATGCGAATTTGAAATCTTGTTGAAAGTTATTGTTGTTGCACGAGTCATTAAGATTCAGGTTATATCACCATCTTTTTTTATTTTTTATTGTTCCTTGTTAAAGACGTAGAAATATCTATTTTTATAACTACGCTTCATGGTAAATATCCAGTTTTATACATCTTTTTTTTATCATACTTAAACTGGGAATTCCTTTTGCAAAATAAAATTCGTGAAAGGAACACAATTAAAGGTAAAGGATTGTTTGTTTTCTTTAACGATGGAGTCTTTTAGCGAGCTTGTTAGTTTTATAACAATATAAAACAAACTGAGTAAATGATAAACTTTAGTTTCTCTGTTTGAATTATTAATAATTGTAAAACTCGGTTTATTTAAGAAAGTTGTAACAGTTTGTTGCTTAAAAGAACGGTTCTGTGGTTTACTTTGTAAAATACATTGTAAGATTTCTTTTGTAAGTGATTTTATTATTATATTATTATTATCTTTTCGTATGTTACTAATTTTAAATAACAAAACAACTCTCGGCAGTTTTATAATCTTATGCTAATGACCATCACTGATACATATAATAAAAGCAATATGTATAGCAGTTTTCAATGTCTTACTGAGCAATGAGCTCGTCTGTCTTACTTGTACCAACAAATTGTACTATGACTGTACATACCTGCCAACCAACATATGCTACCAGGCGTTAATAGCAGGTATTATACTGATAACACAATTTGTCTATTTTAGTCATGACTTTAAATTCATTATTATTGACGATCAATCTAAGTCGTTTTCACAAGCCTTTGAGAGAATCATTTAACACAAAACTGGGAAAAATTAGAGCCTTAAGAGGGGCTAAAGGGCCGCTCCCAGAACGTCATGCAGTGCTTCACCTGCTCCAATTTTTCGAGTTTAGTTTAAGTCCGATAAAATCAGGAGGGGTTTTTAATTGAAAGATAAAGACTTAGGCCATTTGCACATATGTTCATATTTTAAATCGATTACAAGCTATAATGGATCAAAGTTGATCAATTTGAGTCAGTTTAAGAAACTCACCCGGTATGTAGACCTATGTTTTTTACCACAAAGCCTAAGTAAGCTTAATTTAAAGACTTTATTTTTATGCTTACGTTAAAATGATATTCACACCTTGATAACCCGTATCACGTAAACTACGGATCTGATATTTTATGTAACATTTATTTTTTGTTATCTTATTTCCACAACTTAAATGAATTAGAAGTGAAAGTTATTAGAAGTGTTGCCTTATTTACAAAGCTCATTACAATATAAAATTTTTTATGTTCTTAAAATGCTGAATATCTTTTTTATTTTAACTTACAGTTCCATCTAAAAATATTCCATAATGAAAATTATCATGTCTACATTTCCTTATATGGTTAACCGGTCCTATAGCATTTTATTGTACTAAAAATTAATACTTTCCTTTGCTAAAAATGTATAGATAGCCCAATGTTATAATCTTTTTATCTTCAGCCAAATAGTTTTTCATAGTTTTATTTTTTTATTCTTAAAAATATATAATTACGTACACATTTCGTCCTAGCATTCATATTTTATTAAACAACGCAGAATCAAGCTGCCAAATATAGACATTTTGTTTACAGATATTTATTTTATGGTACGAATATATCATATAATATACCAAGTTTATGTTAAGGGGATAGTTTGTATTGGCTGCTGAGGACAACGTTTGCTAACAAAATATTTGTAGTATTCCAAGTTATGTGTTAAGAAAGACTTTAAAAACTCGTCAGTATTGTTTTTTTGTCATTATTTTACTAGCTTTAAACTTTTTTTTGATAAGTCTTTCTTATTTCCTTTCGTTTAAGCCTGGGTGTGATATTTAGAAAATTGTAAACATTGAGCTGTTCTACGATGTGGAAGCTCTCGTGTAATGGTTCTGACATTGATGTACCTGTTTACAACGAATTTAAAATAGTTTTTATATTGTTGTTAAAGTACTTGTTAAGATTCAGGTTATGTCACCACCTTGAGAGTTGCCTACGATTTTTGTAAAATATTAGGTATTAATTTAAAAGTTTAATATCGGTCGAAATTCAAATTCGTCCCATTCCCAAAAGTCACCCTGTATATGACCCCTTGTCCCACTAACATGGAAAAATACTAGGAAACCCATAAACAATTAATACTTAACATTGTAATGAAACAAACTTCGGCTGCTTGAGATGCATTGGTTCAACTCAATACCATTTGTCGAACATATACATTCTCTAGGGTAGTTGCTGTATTATACTGTAACACGTGGATATCGTCAGATACTAATATGAAACACACTATTGCACCAGAAATTTCAATTTTAACACGACAAAATTAGATCTATTCCTACTACAACTGAATTATATGATTGCAATTATTTAATTTGAATAATTTTCTGCACAGTTATTCCAGGAACGCAATGTTAAAGTAGGCTAGTAATATCGATAACTGCATATGAATTATATTTTATTACGTGACCCCAAAGAGAATCACCATCAGTAAAAAGGTCGGTATCGACATTGTATGACGAGCTTTAATGCTCGCCTGGTTCTTTGATCTCTGTCAAAAATCACTCCAATTGTCAAAGACATAGACACATATTAATTTCTGAATTAAGTACATGCAATTTGTACATCTCAGTCATCATGATAATAACAAACTTAGGATTAAAAATTAAATAGGCCTAATTATTAACAAATAAATAAAATTAACATTCTAGATCGTAACCAACTCTACGTGTTTCAATTTTTTTCTGCCGCTGTGTTCCTTATACTAAGCTAATATAACCAATTTTGGTTAAATTTAAGTAAAAGCTACAGACAAGCCTAAGTGAGGCTTTTGTAGCTACGGTTATATGAAATATTGTAATGTATATACTCTTGATGAATGAAGTAAAAAAAAAGTAAAAAAGCTACAATTTGTATCATTCTATATTACATACATTATTTTATTTCCCATTTTCGCATGCGTCATAAGAAAATTCTGCAAAAGATAATTAATACCATGAAATTAGATTTTGGTACTTACATTCCAACCATGTGAATGTACATTCAATAAACGGAAAACCTATAAACAATGTGATATTATTTGGTTTAGTTTAGTTTAAGAGTGTGACCTATCACTTTGAATTTAATCATTCTAAAAGTTAAGTATGGATGTGTCATAGAAATCAATGTAAATATTTAGAAAGTATTGATAACAAGGGGGAAACAACCTCATTTTTAAATCAAGTGCTTTATATTCTTTCAAGTGGTTGAGACTAAAATGTAACAATTGCGATTTTTGGAGTTTTAAAATCTATTCTTATAATAAATCAGTTTTGAAAATCTTGGCAGAATCGAATCTGGAGTTTCACTGGACCGATTTTAATTTTTAAGATGTCGTTGGAAAGCTCTCATCCTGTAGATTTGCCAAAAAAATATGAAAGTTTGATGTGTTTTAGTATTTATGGTAAAAAAAATAAATAAAACATGTTTTCCATAAGAAATACATTGGAAACAGGTTTTTACGATTTTTTTATTTGAAGGCAATTTTTGGCTGCCTTTATTGTGGTTATTAAAGAAATGCCGAAGAGTAATTTGAAGGAAATTTAATTCTCTTTCAGAAAATCACCACCCACTTTGGTCGATTTCCTCACCGTTCAAAAGTTATTTACAAAAAAACAAAGCTACTACCAGTTTTGTTTGCGTTTCCAAAATACTGAATTAAGTGAAATCTTTGGGAAATCGAATCTGGAGTTTCACAAGACCGATTTTAATTTTTAAGATGTCGTTGGAAAGCTTTTATCCTGTATATTTGCCAAAAAAAATGAAAGATTGATATTTTTTAGTTTTTATGGTGAAAAAATAAAAAAAATGTTTCTTATAAATAATACATTGAGAACGGGGTTTTACGAATTTCTTATTTGAAAGCAATTTTTGGCTGCATTTATTGTGGTTGTCCAAGAAATGCTTAATAGTAATTTGTAGGAAATTTAATTTTCTTTCAGAAAATCACCATCCACTTTGGTCGATTTCCTCACCGTTGATAAGTTATTTACAAAAAACCAAAGCTTCTACCAATTTATTTGCGTTGAAAATTCAGTTTTGAAAATCTTTGGGAAATCGAATCTTGAGTTTCACCGGACCGATTTTAATTTTTAAGATGTCGTTGGAAAGCTTTTATTCTGTATATTTGCCAAAAAATATGAAAGTTTGATGTTTTTTTTAGTATTTATGGTGAAAAAATAAAGAAATACATTGAAAACGGGTTTTTAATTTTTTTCATTTGAAGGCAATTTTTGGCTGCTTTGATTGCGGTTATTCAAGAAATGCTTATTAGTAATTTGTAGGAAATTTAATTCTCTTTCAGAAAATTACCATCCACTTTCGTCGATTTCCTCACCGTTTATAAGTTATTTACAAAAAACAAAGCTACTACCAATTTATTTGCGTTGAAAATCTTGGGGCAATCAAATCTGGAGTTCCACTATACCGATTTTAATTTTTTTATTTGAAGGCAATTTTTGGCTGCTTTGATTGTGGTTATTCAAGAAATGTTTTTTAGAAATTTGTAGGAAATTTAATTCTTTTTCAGAAAATTATCATCCACTTTGGTCGATTTCCTCGCCGTTGATAAGTTATTTACAAAAAAACAAAGCTACTACCAATTTATTTGCGTTGAAAATTCAGTTTTGAAAATCTTTGGGAAATCGAATCTGGAGTTTCACAGGACCGATTTTAATTTTTAAGATGTCGTTGGAAAGCTTTTATCCTGTATATTTGCCAAAAAATATGAAAGTTTGATATTTTTAGTATTTATGGTGAAAAAAAATAAAGAAATACATTGAAAACGGGTTTTTAATTTTTATTTTTTTCATTTGAACGCAATTTTTGGCTGCTTTGATTGCGGTTATTCAAGAAATGCTTATTAGTAATTTGAAGGAAATTTAATTCTCTTTCAGAAAATTACCATCCACTTTCGTCGATTTCCTCACCGTTAAAAGGTTATTTACAAAAAACCAAAGCTACAACCAATTTGTTTACGTTGAAAAAAAATACTATGGTAGAGATATTTTTATTAAACTTTGTACAGCTAAATCTAGAGTACTGGACCAATTTTAATAATTTTTTATGTGTTGTCCGAAAGCTTCGTTTATGTTTATTTACTAAAAAATGTGAAAGTTTCATGTTTTTCTCAGCAGTTATGGTGAAAAAGTTAAAAAGATAAACATTTTCTTCCTTTAAACTGTGTCCATGAAACACATGTTATTAATTTAACAGCTGATTGATGCATTGTTGTGTCCTCGACTTTTCTTTGTTTACATTTTGATGTTTACATTTAGGATTTGTGGTTGTGAGTTCCTTACGTTTTGATGGCTTTTAAATAAAGTTATGTGATAAAGCAGTGTGTGGTTTTAAGCAGTATGTGATTTTTACAATCATAAATTAATTGTTATTTGAAAAACTAAACTAAATTAAATCAAACTAAATTACTATAAAACAAACTGAACTAAATTAAATAATTACAAGTATAAATTTTTAATTGTTCTGAAAATGAATAATTTTACCATTTATAATATAGATCGCGACTGAAACTGTTTGTTTAGAAGTTTATCTTTTCTATGCCATTCAACACAATCTCAGTACGCTGAAATACGAACCAATTATTTTTCTCAAATAAAATTTCAATATTGAAAACAAATACTACAATTTTTTTTATTTCACCGGAAATAGCCTATAGGTACCATTTTTCTAGAGACCGTTGCATTTAACCACAACGGGCTTTGTTCCTAGTTTGATAATAATTTGGTATGGCAACTGCTATTGATGTCATTTTTACACTTGGATTTCATTATCACAAACTTACACATTGATGTGGCCTAATATAGAGGTTGGTCTGTTCCGACGCGATGTGTCCCAGTATGATGATGTAACTATTCGAGAGCTACCTGCACCGGCGGCAAGTGGTAGTGTCAGCTGGGATTTATAACCCGCGATAAGCGGCCAAGTGCCTCTTCACTGCATCCATGCATTCCCTACATGATTTACATCACCGTTGTAATTACTGGTCGTCTGGGTTTTATAGCTATTCCTATCGATGTTCGTCTAATTTATTAAACATTTTCCCTTTACCAATATTCAAATAGTTTATAAATCCATATAAATACCACATAAATCCAACATTTAAATAGTTTTAGTATTTTCAAATTTTTAAATACGGTACCTATTTTAAAAATTTTAGAATGAATCCAAATTGTATAAGATGAAAATTATTTAATATGCATTTTTTATTATTTTGTACAATTTTAGTGGGTAAGTCGGTGGCGTAGTGGTTAGCACGTCTGGCTTCTAGACCCATGGCAGCCATGTCGTAGATTCAAATCCGCTCTCTGCCATTAAATATCATCAATACCATTCGCCTGTAGTACTGTAGTGGCTCATTTACATTATGTGGCATATGAACATCGTACTCCCCAAATAGGGGAATCAAATTTTTTTGTTTATTTGTTTATCATCACTCACGCGATAGTAATTTTGGTCTTATTTCGGTAAATTTGTCAGGAGTTAAGAAAGGATATGAGAGATTTTCAAAGACATTTTCGACAATAGTTTAAAAATGTAGCTTTGCAATTTCTCGTTATTCATACAGACACAGGTTGCATATTGATTACTTAAGCCTCTTAAACAGATGTAATTATGAAACTAATATAAATATAGAGAGGCGTGTGAATGGAGCGAACGAGATAATTCTGTTGGTTAATATGATTAGCGAGCTAGCTCATTCTGGGATTGGAGGAGCAGAGTGTATGATCTTGCTCACTGATAATTAATTATGTCATCAACTCTAGCGAAACCGCGAGATAAAGCTAATGTTAAATATTATTTTTTAATTCGTATTATATGACGATCACGGCCTTATTTTGTGTTTTATACTGGTGATGCAGATTGTGTAGCACACTTTTAGTAAATGATTATTCAAACAAAACAAAGATCTTGCAAATTAATCAAAACTCTTTACAGTATGAACACATATAATATTTTCAGGAATACTGGAAACATCCGTATGCACACGCCATTTTTCAACCTTTGACGAAACCCTAATTTCGGAAATTGGTGCGAAATATCGGTCCATAGAAGGTTGTGAAACGTTCGTCATTAAATATTAACCTCTTAATATCATGGTTTAACATGCTGCGATAATAATTTTATTAATTTATCGAGTACCCATCTATCTTCTTATTTCTATAAAAGTTTCGTCTGTTAAGTCCCCTTTTCTCCCGACCTACTGAACAGATTTTTAAGATTGAGGTGGGCAATTTTCTTACGTATAGCTTCCTCCAGGTGTTCCAACTAGCTGGGGTTGTTCTTTTAAACCTGATTTCAACAGTCCCCCCACAAAAAATCGCAAATGCTGAGATCTGGTTATCGACCTTGCCAAGCAATGTAACTGAATCACGAGATGATTTGGCCTCGAAACTGGCTTCTTAAGAATGTCAACACCTCATCGGCTGTATGGGAAGTTTCCCCATCTTTGTGCAGCATAATTTGTTTGCAGCAAGATGGGGTGATTGCCCATACATCCGATGAGGTGATGAAATCAAGAGTTTACAGGAATAAAGCAGGGTAGTTTGATTACCTGGAGGAAGCCATATGCCAAAAATTGCCAAACTGTCTCCTGCTATGCTAGCGAAAGTTGTTTATGACAACTTTAGTGAAAAATTGGAAGAATGCATGGAGCAAGACAGACATTATTTGAAAGACATAGTCTTCAAATCTTAAACTGGATAAATCAGCTCTCATTGAGAAATTTTTGTTAAATTCCATAAACAACAATCTGTAATCTGTAATATGCAATAAAACCCTTTTTATCACTTTAAACAATTGAGTTATTTTAATTTTAAACCGTCAGATCATTTTGACGCATCTTGCATTATACAAACAACTAAGATGGAATAGTCCATTAGTTACTTAAAACTCACTTAATACGGAACATCCAACTTTGTATTTATTCATTAAAAAGTTTCATAATATAAATAGAAAATGGAAGTTTTAATTGCTAAAAGAATTTGATATAAATACCTATAAAATAACTGTGCCACCTTTCGTATTTGCAATAAAAGAAATTTAAACTGTTCATTCAGCCACAATAACAGTAAATCATCCTAAAAGTAAAAATATTATTTTTGCAATTGTAATATTGATTTTTAAATAAGTATATGAGGATTTACTGCGAGAGGATCGTGTTTTTAATTAGAGTATGTTCGCATTCCAACACGCGTTCTTACCTAGACTTAAGATATTAAACATGCTCACCTCGTCCGAAGTGACCTACATTATCTCTGCTACTTAATTACCTTGGTCTGAAGATACTTTTATAATTTATAGATGCACTTAACCTGGATTTATTTGAAATATAATCCAGAGAGTAAAATATCCATTTTTACATAACCCATTGTAATTGATAGATAAACTACGTGGATGAACTACATTTATGCGTTTAAAATATCATAATGCCTTAGAATACAAATTTTTGTTTACTGGTAATATTTATTTTGCCAGAAAGATCAGGTATGTGGATACTGACTCGTACATTTATCTACAAGAAAACATTTTGTTAAAAAATAAATTTTAAAAAAAATACCATCAGAAACAGAGATAAACTGGGGCATGTTTTAGCGCTTTACAAGGGCGAAGAAGACTCTTAAGTCTATGATTAAATTAAATAAGGATAAAAATCTTTTATCTTTTATTCATATAAAATTAATTTCAAAACTGTTTAGTTTTCTGTAACTATGTCACATTTGTGAACGTTAGCGTAAACAACGTCGATACACAATCATACTTAAATTAATAATTCCAAAATTTCACAACAACCAATTGCTATTGACACAAAATTAGTAGTAGACACTGTTTTAGATTACGTGAAAAACTCAGTGTTTATTACTAAACAAAGTCAAAATGTTTTAACCAATCGGGTTTTATGATATAAATAGTTTCTCATATGGGCAAAAGCCCCTAATCATAAAATTGAAATAGCATGAACCATAGCGTATTACCATTTCTTCTACGACGAAGGTTTCCAGAAATTTTTTTTTAATTTGAGGTATATAATATTTTAACGATAGCGTTTTAACAGACCATTCGCCCCCAAGTACTCTTATCAATCCTGTACTATTAGGTCACCCGTTTGTAAATGCTCTATTTTGTCTGTTGTTAAACTCATATCGATCTATGGAAAATAAGTTTTGAAAGAAATCGTAGTCCGTTAATTGAGCTGTGACGGCTTTTTAATATAACATAGAAAAGAGGCTATGAAAAAAACATTGATTTTTTAGCTCCTGTCAGTTTTTTTTATTTTTTATGTTTGAGTCACAAAATTTAAACACAGCACCTCAAAGTGCATCTTCACTTGCTGTGAATATTCATCCCTCCTAATCAAAACTCTTAATTTTGTGTAAACAAAGCAGATTTTTTTTAAATCACAACATGGAGAATCTTTAAGGAGAACCTTTCAGAAAATAATCATTCTTATATATTTTCCATTTCGTTGTTAAGTTTTTTACCTGCTGCATTTTCCTCTAGTATGTAGGACAAACGTCTTTGATTTTAACTCGTCTTCTATAATCCTACAATCTATGAAATGACTAAAAGGTTTCTTGGAAAATTCATCTAACAGAAAACCAAAACTCTCTGACTTAGTACACTTTAAGTATCAATTAATGTGTCATCGTCATTATATATGATCATTTGACACTTTTCGTCTTAAAATAAAACCAAAACAATGGAAATAATGTAGGTGTATCTCAAACAACAATTCATCGCCCATTGCATCTCTATCAACGGTCAGAAAGCATTTTATGATTTGCATATACGCTCAGTTTTTTTTACAATTTAAATTATAGTAACAACAGTAAAATCAGCAGTCAATTTGTAATAGTATGTAAGGTTAACTCTCCTAGTAGAATTTTAAATAGCTCAAAGCAACAAAACGTCTTATTATCGTATTACCACTCTAGGGTTAATTTTGTCATTTGGCTATGAATAATTCTTTACTAAATTTTATCGTCTGTCTCTCGTTTTAAAATAAAACCAAAACATATGTTTCAATGTACACAAAGAAGACATTTTTCGAATCCCTTTAATGCTAGGACGTTTCACTATATTTCTCATTTCCTCGTAACTTTATCATGGTTACGCTTTATGGGACCGAAACCTTTAATTTGAAACTCCTACCATCTTCCTACTATTTGTAAATGCTCCCAGTTTTGCCCAAGACATTTCGATTACAGAATTCTTATTTAGAGTCCTTATCTTGGTGTGAATTATTATGTTATCTTCACTCAATGTTATCATCTGTGTCTCATTTTGAAATTAAACCATAACACATGTTTTAATGTATACAAAGCAGACGATTTTTAAATCCCCATGCTATTCTTATGGAGGACGTTTTACGTGATTTCACATTTCCTGTTAACATTATGGACACGCCGATAGTTTTCCCTCGTGCATGGGACCGAGACCTTTAATTTGAGACCCCCCCCCCCCCATCTTTCTGCGATCTGTATGACGCTCACAATTTTGATCAAGAAATATCGCTTACAGAATTATATATATAGATAATTATTGAACATTGTACAGTTCATTAGTATGTAAATTTTGTTATCCAACAAAATGTATACCAAAATGTTTCTTTGTTGATATTTTCAAGATTATCAAATCATGAATAATGCTTTCTAATGATATTAAGATTTGCTTCAATGTTCTCGTGTTTAACATTTTGTTGTACAATACATTTGAACACTCACATGGAAAATTTTTTCTGTCTAAACATAGTATTCGTATTGTTTCGTAGTAAAGAAATTTAAAAGCTTTAACGTAAATCAACACAATATTTATTGCTAGTTGAAGATTGTGGTTGAATGGAAGTAAAACTAACAACCAGTATAAACAAGAAAGGTTTGCTGACAAAAAAGATATCGACAGGCTTTGTTGTCAATCACGTCTGAACACGTCGTGGGAGCAGGCTCCACCTCTGTGCATTTTTTTCTCAAACTTTACTTCACTAAGTGTGTAATTTGAGTAGAAAGACATGATCGCGCCACAATCATCCTACACTAATCTCTCATTCATACATGGCTTTAAACTACCTATTGAGTTAGGTCGCCATTTCAATAAAGGTATTAAAGGTAAGGCATTAAAGGTATAAAAGAAACCCGCGTTTGAGTAAAAATAAATTATCAATGATGACACCGCTTGATGATGGGCTATACGCTTTCATTATAAAAAAAGTATACAAAACCATTACGAGAGTTGAACATAACTATAAAATTATTAAGTTCAACATTGCTATTACAGTATTTGATTTTAAGCAAACTTCTAGTACATTGTGTCTTCAATGTTCAAGCTGATGGACTAAGGGCCGCTTTCCCCAAACTAGTTTAAACCTAAACTTAAGATTAAACCAGATTTTGCCATATGATTTAAAATTTACGTTTTTCTGGGGTAGTTTAAACTGTGTTGGAAATGCGGCCCTAAGACTGCTGCTAAGACTGCTGATAAGGATATTCTACTGCGATGCGCTCCAAGCCAACATTACATTTTGCTGATTCTGCCTTAGTTTTATCAAAATATTGCAGTGAAAAAAACCTAATGTAACCAAAATCAAATCGTGTAATACGTGGAATGGCTATACTGAGCTTAATAAATTACAAACTGAGTAGAAACATAACCTATATGGTAGTTTATTATCCTGACTAAGTATTGACTATAGTAGGATTTACGAAAATTGTCCGATGAGAGTCGATACATTGTTGCCAAATTTATTCTGAAACACATTTTTACTGTATTACACATGGAAAACATAACCACAAATGACAACATGCAGGATGAGAGGGGGTGAGGAGGGGGGACACAGCCGTTAAAATTTCCATTGGACAATTTTCGTGCATCTTACTATAAGTATTTTAGAACTATAAAAAAGAATGATTATTTATCTTTCTACAAATTACATGATTTTTTTACAAACTGTATACTTTTTCTTATTATAATTTATAAGTTTAATGACGGTTTACTATCGTTTAACACAGTTTCTACTACCAGTCCTTTCTAATCACACGATTGCATTTCTTTATTTATAAATCTTTATAGACTCTCTCACAAAATTTCAGATTTAATTTTGTAAACATATTTCGTCGGCCACACGTTAACAATGAGGAAGATCGATTCTGAAGCCTGCATTGTGATTCGCGGATAAAGGAATTGGATTCATCCAATACCCCCGACCGGTGCGACGCGACGGCCAGGTTCGCTCATAACAGTTTAGAATCAATTTTATTTATTGAACAATTCCATTGCAAGGTTTCCGTTTTACCTGAAACAAAAACCAATATTAGAACTGGTATTTTCTGGATACAGTGCTATGAACTTAAAGCCAATACACTTCCTTAAAGTATCGGATGTTAAATAAAGAGTACAGTTTATGAATTGTAAATTAATGGGTTCTTATGTCTATTGAACTATTTTATATTTTCCGACAGCTTTAGCATTTAAAGAAGTACCAAACGCGTGAATTAATAATAAAATAATATTAAGAAACATTAATTTATAATGTAGTTGGAATCGGTAACAATTTATTGAAATTAATGAATACCATCTGAAAAATATAGGGGTTTTGGTAGTCAGTGTAAAAAATGTTAAAGAGTTAGAATAAAAAATGTAATATTATTACGCAATTTGGCCACTTATATCTCATTCCACATTCCAGTAATAGTCTTTTTATAATTTTTAAATCTCATGACACTTCCATAAACATATAACTTTTCTCAAATTTCACCAAGCCAATTGACACGGTTTCTAAAAAAATTTTAGAATAAGTCAAGTTTGTCCCGATTTATTATTCTTAAATAATTGAAAAATCTACTTAAAAACAATATATAACCATAACTTATTAGCTTACACATACTTTTTATATTTTTTAAAATACAGAATTCGTTTTTTATGGGCCAAGAAACAAACTGACAACAATATCACAAAAACTTTCCCACATTCTAAAGCTATAAACTACTACACAAAAAGTTACCTTTCCTATATGACAAAGGGGCAGGAATAGGCGTTAAATATAATTGTGTGCATTTTTAAGTTTTGGTCATATGATTTGATGAAAAGTGACATTTCCACCTCGGTCAACCATTTGAAGTTTAGTGTAGTGTACTAGCATTAGACTCCACTAGTAAGGGCTTTAATTAGGTGTCACATATCGACAGGTACAAATCGACCTATGCTTATATGTAAGATTTTCTAGGCCTAAGAGTCTAGAGACTAGGTCTAAGAGACTTCTAGTGGGCCATCCCCAGAGGAGATAAGTAAGTTATTATCACCAGTATTAATTTGTGAACATTGGTATTTTTATCGGCTGTGGTTTAAAATTTATTTCATAGGTTTCAGACATAATTGTCATCCTGTAAAGAGTGAGAAAATTTCCAACAATTACAGTTAATTTCCCCCCTAAGGAAAATAGGTAAGGTCACTTTTGGCATGTTATTTTAGAGCTTAAGATATGGAGAAGTTTTGTGATATTTCACAGTTTGTAACTTGACGCATAAACAATTTCGTAAATAAGTAGGAAACCCTTGAAAAAATCTCTGTTATTTCCTATTTTTCAAGCAATTACCCACTGTTGTGATCCAAAAGGTCTATACAGCGACTCGAAGCAGTCCCAAGTGCTGTAACTAGATAAAAGTTGCTATTGTTGCATTAGTTATAATATTCATGTTTTCTGTGACTTCAACCCCCAGCTATAGCTGTGCAGACATGGTTGATGTGGAGGCATCGCGCGGCCACTACTGTCTCTTTGATCTCCCTCCCACACTCGCCTCAGTGTTGCCATAACAGGCAGTTGCTAAATTGCAGCCCTCTGGCCATTCATGGAATCAAGTAGTGGGCGGGACCGAAGCTTGTTGGCCACTGGTCACTGAACTTGACCCCACTGCCATGGGTGCGGGTGTCCAGTTGTATCCCACAAAATACTTGTTATGAGTAGTGCGAAAAAAATGTTAAAATACTACAAGACCATTATTTTCACTTGCATTAATACATTTTACGGATATTGTACGGTAACAATGCGTTGTAAAGTGTAGAACAACATGTGATCAATCATTATTTTAAATTTGTATTTTATATTTTTTTACATTGCTCTAGGGTTGACCCTAAAGTTGTGTAACACTTACGCACCATTGGATATCTATAAGCGATTTTGGGTGATTTAGTGTTCTATAGAAGGAAATTTTTTCAGAAAAGCCTTTTTTATTTATTTGGAAACAGTTTTAATTCAAATAATTCTGACTAAACTCAATAATTTCAGTTCACTCTATTAAACACTTAAATTAACGTGTTCGACTCAGAGTGGTAATATGTGTTGGAATGTACTCAAGTGTTGAGTTTACTAAATATATATATATGACGTAATCGGGATTTTCGTCATCCATTTAATTCAAAACCTTATTGAAAGGCGTGGTATTGTTTTTATTTAATTTCAAAACTATTGAGGTTGTCTTGTAATTATTTGATATGCCAAAGCACAACAATAGTTTGAAATGGAACAAATAATTTGAAAAATACATAGGTTGGGAAATTCTACATACAGTTTTTAGGAAATCCTCTCCATTTGTGAACATGGAAATTCAGCTCAACCACGACAGAACGCATACTGGCGCGACAGAGGCATTGAGGCGTATCCGGAGTTGTTGCAATTTATCAGCGGAGCAAAGATGCGTTGCGTACATGAAACGGGGAAACACTGCAGTAGAAAGGGGACATTTTCATAACGTTTTATATTGCTTCTGTGATTTATGATGTATAACTGAAAATATAATCTTTAAATTTACAAGTATTCATTTTAACTAGGGGTACGCGTGCAGCACAATGTGCTGCATGTAATATATATATATATATATATATATATATATATATATATATATATATATATATATATATATATAATTTATGAGTACATGCCTCCAATGCTATATTCCTGAATTTTTGCCTCCAACTTTAGCACATATTTTCAGGTAGTAAACTCAACTTTATGAGTATGGTTACATTTGAATATATAATTCTAATTACATAAATAACCTTTATATTCCATAAAATTTTGATATATTCCTCATTTTATTACTATGAAATTCATTAAAAAATGCCTCCGGAGGCAAAAATTAACAATTGATATATGTCTATCTTGATTTTCGGCCTCCGGAGGCAGTTGGTTACAATTGACCAGTTGTTTGAAGAAGCCAATTGTCAGCTGTTACCTCCGCCCATACAGACGCAGAAAAAAAATGAAGCCGTCCGTCGTCTGAAGCTAGCTCTAATCAACATAACCTCACTTATTTTATACATGTAGGAGAAAAGGATAAAGAACAGAATCAGAAAATTCCGATTATTTTTACCTGAGAGTATTTTAAGTTCGACTGGTGGAAGAAAATCACATCAATTTTGTAATCAAGGTAAGTGGAGCTGTTATCACTTTCTATTATACTAACCTGCAATTATTTTGAGCTGAAAAACACCTCAAGTCTTTTGTGAAAATTTTCATTTTATTTGGAAAATTAATTGTTTTTTTACTCTGATAAGGTTAGCTAAAAATAGAGTTGAGTTACATATTTAGGCCTACATCAATCTCATATTTTGTTCCTCTACCTAATATCAGACCATAAAAGACCATGAGACCATAATAAGTTCAAATCAACCTTGAAAGCTTTATTGTTCAATTTAAGTGTTTATGACATAGATGAATTTATAAACAAACTGAAATCTATTAACTAGTTTTGTATAGAACTTTATTGTTTTAAGTCATGTTTATAAATTGTGACAATGCCATACATGTAACAATGTGAAAACGGCAATAAAGATTGTCATTGTCTAACTTAGTGGATTAAAACTGGTAAAATGCCTTCAGATCCATATGTCATATTATTGAAAGAATATTATAAAATAGGCTCTAGTTCTTTTTTATATCTTGGGAGCTAATGTTATTATGTAGAGTATTATTTAGTCTCAAAATAGTGATTAGTGAAGTCTTGCTATTTGATTTTTGGTTAAGTTACCTTTAAACAAGTGACCTTAGGTTATCCTTTTTTATTGGGTTACCTTGCTAGCCTGGCATTCACTAAAAATATCAAGCGAAACTTTGTTATCCTACTCCACCGTTATATCAATGTTAAAATGCTAAATAATTTCTTTGAAAGTAAATTTTCTTCTAATATGTCATCTTGAATGCTGAAATGTATTAATGTATTGTTCAAATGTGTTATTGATTAATTGTATTGATCACTTCACTGTAATTTTTTTGTATACTGGCGTATGCCGTTCATTGCCAATGAATAAAATTTATTCATTGAATATTTAATATTCAATGGCAAAAAAAGTTTGATTTTTCGATAGCCTAATATTGCTACACTATGGATGATACAATTCCACGATACGATTACAATTTTATCCCCGAATTTAGTTTTGTTCTAAGATATTAAACATAGGCCTAACCTTTTGACAATAAAAAAATTACATTGCAAACAAGTAACTGAAAATACAGTAACAAAAACAAGTAGGGTCTACAAATTTTTGCGAAACTTCGTCATCCTACTCCACCGTTATTATCAAAGTTGCAATTTGGATATTTCGATTATTCGATAGTTGTAATCGTTTGAGTTAAGATATGCGTAATACAATCATTAACGAAAATGTATCATAATGTAACCTAACAATCTAACCGTAAACCGTCACTTTTATTGACAGTGATGTTTGTAACAACAAAATTAATGGTGTTTGGAAACATTTAAAACTCATATTCCCTCAATACAAAAGCAAAAAATACCTTTCTGATTCATATTTGACAGCATCAACTAGCTGTCTAATTTCTAACAAACTAAGTTTTATATGTTTGACTATCTTTCAGATATTTTATTTGATAGTTTATAACTTAGGAATGGTACAGTAGCCTATGTTTATAGAAGCAAAAAACCACAAAATTAGTGTTAGGCCTAAACTTACTTAGTTATCTGTCTGTTTCTGTTCATTAATTTTCTAGCCTAGAAGCATTTTCAGTGTTCAATAAGTTAGCCTAATGAATGATAAGAACTCTAAAAAAAAAAAATTGATTACTTGTTGGGCCCTAAGTTTAATGGTAAGATTGCAATGTTGCTTTCACCTACATACCATAGGCCTACCTAGATATCTACACATAAAAATGGATCAATATTTCTTTGGTAATGGCATCACACATGAACGGCTGGATTGATATAATTATTTTTTTGTTGTGTTTGTTATTGACAGGAAAAGGTAAGAAAGAAAAAGTTAAGAAAATTCCACAGGGCTCCGTTCTTCACATTTTCAAAGTTACCATGTTATTCTTATGGAAGCAACATTTTTGTATTGGAACATATTTTTACATTTAGAAATATTAGTTATTTAAACAGCTGTTTTCACTTAAAGTATTGAACGGATTTCGGTAATAATAAAACCAAGAGGAAAATTATAGACTTGCAGCGAGTCGCGAGACAGCAAGTGAGCGTAGCAAACGAGCTCATCTGAAGGGGCAAAACCAGAGGAAGTTTTAACTTCCTCTGGTTAGCTTTGCAAAGATGCCGGGTATGGTAGTTAATAATATAAATGGAGTCATACAAGTATAACAAAGCACTTGTATCGCCAATGTCAATCATAAAACTCGTTGTAACAGATCCGCTTTCTCACCGGATTTCCAATGGTTAATTTTATTTAAGTTATTTTGTATTTTTTGTATTTTTGTATTTTGTGTCTATCTACGCCAGAGGCATTTTTTAACGTTTTTACGGGGAACGGTCCAAACCCCAGTCTTGTTACTATCTAACATCGACCAGTTGTTAGAAAGCATCATTAATTAATTAGCCCAATGACAAATGGCAACTGGGTCCGGAATCGATCCTTTAAAAAGCTACTAACTTTCCTTAGGATCAAACCAGCAACCTTTGGATTCAAAGACGAGCACTATAACCACTCAGCTACCCAGCCAGTTACAGTTAGACCCTAAGACAAAAAAATTCTTAATAATCTAATAAATAATCCTCACAATAAAATAAAGCATATATTTCCACTCTCATTTTAAGTAGGCCTAAACCTAAGGTTCATTATTTTACTATTGGTATAATGGTGTTACTGTATGTTATGATGAATTAACTTATTTTGTTAACACATTTGCTGCAGGGCATTCACCAGTGAGTGGTCTTGTTATTTTCTGCGTGCTGCGCACTCACCGGTGAGCGTTCCTGTATCGTCTACTTCATTCAGTTGCTGTGCGGCAGTTCACTGGTGAGGTAAGGGCCGCTTTTGCCCACGTTTTATGGACGACTCAGGCTGTCTAATTAATTGTGCAATCCGTTTCCGAACATCTCTAAGCGTATTGCTAGCTTTTATATTTTACAAAATTTTGCATTCATTTTACATGTGTTTAGGGCTACATTATAATAATAGTTTTATCTTAAGTAAAACTATGGCTTTATCCCATAAAAGAACAATGGGTCCAGAGATGACATAGACAATGATCAAACATTTCTAAATTGCAGTCGACAAAATTAATGACAACGCTAGAGGTGCTAATCGTTCACCAGTGAGTGCCATGACAGAGCTCTTTTAAAATAATCGTATATACATTTTTAAAACTTTTAGTGCTTTTTTCTGATTAGTGAAAAATTTAGTTACATTTTATTAAAATAACGTTATCTTTGATATGGCTGGAAAATGTGGGAGAGGGCGCCAGGTGCTGAGCACTCACCAGTGAGTACTATTTTAAAAATGGTGGCTGGCAAAGAAAATTAATCGGGAAGCGCTTTTCATGCAAACAGATGGTATTCAGCAACCACAAGGCATGTTTTTATGCAAAATTTTTCAGCATAGGGGGAAGGTCAATCATTTCACATGCTGCAGTGAATGTGTTAACCTGTACTATTTGAAGTGCAAACCAAAGCTGCCATTACAAATAAATGATCTGTTTATGTTTACAAATCCCAAAACATAAATTTTTTAAATCTTAGGAATGAGGAAGACAGTTGAGCAGATAATTAAGAACAAACACCATATATCTATTTGGTCTCTTAAACAATAAACCAATTTTGCATTAGATAGCTTGGGATTTAGTTTGTAGTATTGTTTCCACGGAGTTTTTAAGTAAAAATAAGGGTTACCAACAACCTAGTGAAGGAAGGCGCATGCAATAATGTTAATTCTTAATGCATAAAGCTAAGTTACTTACTAATCAAATAAACTTATCAAAAGTATGTTGATGAACAAGCAATATAAGGCAAGGTTTCTTTATATTTCCCTTAATAATGATATAGGTACAGCAGAAAACTTGATTTTATTTTCTTTGTACTGGTAACTAATTTTAGTTAATTATTCAAAATATAGGCTATTAAATTGTTAAGTTATTGAAATAGCTTAGATTGTCAAATTTAAAAAAAATGAGAATAAAAATCCCTAAAACACACCTTTCACCTTTTGAAACCCTAAAAATCACGTTCCCATGATACAATTATTGGTTTGCGAACTGATTTTTAAAATAGATGATGCCTTTTCTACCAAACTTTATCTACATCGGAGGCTTCTTTAAAAAGTTATCATGTTAACAGACGCATGGTAAATATTAGCGGACACATCTTTTGCTTTATTTGTTGATGGCAAAACAAAAAAGTAACACCATCCCGGGCTTAATTCTTTATGTGACTAAGTTATTGCCACATTCCTTTAATGAAAATAAGAAAAATGATATTTATTACCTGCTATTATTACTACTAACAACTAAATCTAGACTTAGTGCTGTCAAGAAGAAAACAGCCGAATAACCTACTTCAACTACTGGCTTTCCATTACAAATTTTTTGTACAAAAGGCTAGCCTACATTTTTGCTAATGATATGGTATAGTATTCTATTGTTTTTGTATGATATGGTAACCTCTATTGTAAACACACCTTTACATATTAAGGTGTGTTTACAATAGAGGTTGACAGCCAAAAGTTATCAACTTTTACTGTTATATTCATGTGGCTAAAGTCAATAACTTTTGGTTGTCAACCTCTGGCTTAGACACACTTTTAGGCTCAATAGATTACTTAGGCTATTGCAAAATAAGTTATATTTGTAAAAAGAACAGGTAATGATTCTTGAAGTAAATGTGATGTCAAAGTATGCTTTGTTTTGGCAAGTGCAGCCTTAAAATAATTAATGTGGTCCTATAACAAATTCAGTAATAATACTACAGTAGGTACTAACCTTATTCCCTTTTCATATAGGACAGTTTTTAATTCTACCAACATATAAGTTTCTTCCAATTTTATTTAAGAAACTTTGCTCAATCTGGCTGGCCTATTTCAGACATTCTTTATATCTTTTCATCATACCATTGCTATAAACGTTGTTTTTGGAACGGTCAGCTGTGATCGAAACTAGTTGATTCCCGGTGGGTTGGATAAACGTGTTGGTAAACAAAGTTTTCGGGGCTAGACCGCGAAACAGTGGTTTTCAGGACACTAAACAAGTTTAATTTATTTTTATTTTTAATAACAGCTGTAAATAGTTCAAATACAAGATAAACAAATAACAACGTAAGATGGTTAAAATTTAAGAATTTTATTTTTGTTCACATTTAGGTTAAAATTTATTAATTTTTTATCCAAACTGTAAATTTATTAAAGGTGGTATGAGGAAAAGTACTGTTCGTAACTTGTCCGAAAGTGGTATATCGGTGCTCGATCGAATTCAAGTACTCGGCTTCGCCTAGTACTTGAAACTTGATCTTGCACCGATAACAACCACTTTCCGGACTAGTGACGAAATATACTATTGTGGGCTGAGCCAACAAAAAAGTAATGTAAAAATAAGACATCACAAATAAGAGGCTGAATACTACATAACAGTTAAGTAATACCTTATCCATTAAATGACTAAACACATTGTTTATCTAAATTTAGTACAGCGCTGATGAGGGATGTAGATTTAGACCTACATTTCATCTTTTGAAATACGAATCTTGTAACTTTTATTCATGTCCTAAATTGGATATTACATGTCTACTGAGTTTTATGTTTGTATTCCAGACGCATGCTTGAGAACACTTTGGATCCACTACAAAGGATAAGTTATCATTCTTATTCCTGCAAGTGTTAGCGACTGATACAAGCCAAATTCAGTGAAGGGATGAAACGGTATGTTTTACTTAATGTATTTTAGGTTATTTGTTACCAAAATAACTACTTATTTAAATTTGTATTTCCAAATATGATATTCTACCTATGCTTTAAAGTGCCTTTCATTAAGCATATAAATCTATATGTACATCTATAACGCTCACACCGTTATCAGACCCCGCCACCTTATGAAAGAAGACAGGCAAGAATGACCAAATTACTGATACTGGCAGTGCGAACACTGTCATTTACATGCTGGTTTCTCGCACACACAATACATAAATTGAACCGTATTTATTCTTAATTTGCATAAATTGCTGATTCTGACGGTATAAAAATATTTGTTAGTCCTAAGTTATATTAAATATTATAAAATTACAAAAATAAGAAAACAAATACTTTTGAAAACGTTACATGAAAAAGTTTATAAACAAGAAAGTTTTTTTTCATTTTTGGGCTAAGAACGAATTTCCAGTGGCAAAGTTTCAGATTATAAGTTGATCTAAAAAGTTTACATTTAACATTTTTTTCGTAATAATTTTTAGTTTGTCTAATAATTGAGCACAAAGCAGTAGTCAGTTGTTTTCCTCTTGCTGCTGCATTAAAGGCTATGCAACACCGTGTTATGCCACTGCATTGCTAAATGACTGTTTAGGCGGGTGCGTTAATCTTTGTCTAACATGTTTATTTAACATAAATAGCTTAATTAAATAATTTGTACTGAGAATAAGTAAAAACACTCCACATTGCATGAACGGGTTTCTAAATAGGCTTATATATCATTCCGGACATTGAAAATGAAGACGCAATTCTCTGAAATCCTCAGCGACCCGCCACGCACAAGTTTACACATTTTCTTCATTTAACTGTTCACTTTGTCAAGAAATGTTGAATTTAAAGATTAAAGTCCATTTCATTATCTACAATTTTGTAGCTTGCAAGTTTTTTCCTAACCAACAAATAAAAAAAGTTTACGCTTAATAACTTTTTCCTGTCTTAGTTGTGTATTGACGTACGTTTTTTGGTCATGGGGTTTTCTAATTAAATGTAATGGCTAAGATATTTACGCTCTTATAATCAGCCAGCATTTGGCTTTAAAACTATTTTATAAGTTTTAATAAATTTATAAATTTAGCATCCGTAGAGGAGCGTGTAGGTAAGTAGCCTAAGCGCGCACACAAAAGCTTTAGATGCTCATTTTGCGTTTTTGTCTGCCCTTTAGAACACAGGTAGCAGTTTTTGGTTCGAGTTTTGTCTTGTATGAGCGTTCCTGGTGTATACAATATAGCGTCGCTTTCCAGGCATATGGTCGTATCTCATTTTCAGTGATTTTTCAGGAGAGCAGAAAAACAAAAACCACACCTACATTTTGCTTCAGAGATTCTAAACGAATGAACTTAGAAACTTTATTTTTAGGCTAGTAATGCATGACACCCTAAACTTTAAAGTACACGCTAAGAGATTTGGAAATATATATATACTTTGAAAATTATATATATAAACAAGATACGACAGTTTGCCTGAATACTTTATGCAAGGTTATACTAGGCAAGGTCAACATTATAGTTCAGACGAAAAGTCGTATCTTGAGATACGACGCCTTTTTTGACTGGGTTGTATCAGGCAAACAGTCGGTATCATTAATTGATACGACCTTTCGTCTGATTTAAATTTACAATTTTTTGAGATACGACTCATAAACCATAGCCTGTATCTTCTAAACAAGGAGGGATAGACATACGACGATTCGTGTGATGTGTAGAGGCTGTCTGGGAGATTCAAAAACTGTTGTAACCTAAAAATCCATTTTTTTTTTTAGATACGACCTTATGCCTGGAAGGCGACGATAGAGTTGTATAATGTTAGATCATTACTTCGAGTGCAGTCTTTTAACTGTGTAATGCTACACTTTAAATAACTAAGTTTAATGTACTTGTTGCAATTCAATTTAACTATGAACTGTCATTGCTAAAAATGTTACATTTGGTTCTAAATCAATTGCACCGGACCAATCCAATATTGTGATTAACAATAATCACCCAAAAATTCATGTTTTTACAGCTTTATTAACAGATGCTTAAAACGCTCAATCCTATCACAATGTTATTTTAGTGGGAAATTTTCCAATTTAAATGATGAATAGCCTAGCTCTCTTATTTTAAGTCTGATCTTCATTATTTTTTGGCAGAAACAACTACAGACCAAGCACTACTCACTCAATGACACCAAAAACTTGAAAATTGATCGAGAATTGTAGGAGTAGTCCAATTACAAAAAAATTCCCTTAGAGTATTAAATAATTATAGATTTTACATTATTTAAGAATAAAAAAACTGCAATACCATATTTACATTGTGAATTTAAACTTAATAAAAATAGTATGAAGGTAGATGACTGATGTGAACAATATTGTTTCAAGTTACAAATTAATACAGCACCGGTAACACAAAATGTACTCTTTTATTATGATTATTATGATGAATTTAACTTCTAATTAACATATTATTATATATTATTATTTCACGTCCGCCTAATTCTTTGAACCTCCTTACATATTTATTAAGACATTAGGCATACTTAGATAAAATACTATAGCATTCTGTATTTATTATATGCATAAAAATTAATCCTATTTAATTTTTTAAGTACATATGGTAATTTTTTAAAAGAATGATTTTTTAATTTTTTTATTGCATAAGCAACTTTAGCTTGTGCGAAATGACATTTCAATATTGTTGCGCCCATTGGTGGGTTTTATTACGGTAACACAGCAAAAAGTATCTATGTTGAACATCTTGTGAGTTCTGATTCCCAATAGACATTTATGTCTGTTAGGAATTCAGAATGAATTTCCACCCTCGGTCGCGACACAGGCCTGCCATACTATGTACCGTACTTAGCCAGTTTCACGCTAGGGTGGTTATAAGTTCGTCATTTTATTGCTTAATATGTAGGGAATACTTTTAAAGATAATTTATAGTAAAGAAATCACACATACAATGACTCGCCAAATAAAACACAACTGTGGAGCGGCAAAGGGATGTTCTGATTAACAAAAATCGAAGTACAGTAAAGTGTCAAGTATCCAAGCAATTGTTACCAGGGATGGTTCAGATAACCAAATTGTTTGAATATTAAACACAAAAATCATTTACGATTTATATCCACCGGAAAGTTGTACATCGAATACAGTAGAAGCTCTCTTAACCGACCTCTACGGGACCGGACTACGGTCGGATAACTAAAAAGGTTGGTTAAACCGAGTAATACCGGAAATATTTATTAATAGTAGTTTATGCAGCGATTCTTTTATGAGGGCCTTTTAGCCACAAGTGTTTTAAATATCTCATGAGTGGCTTAAAGGCAAAATACAATCATTGCCTACTTTATCTGCGACAAAATTACTGTAGTAAACATATTAAAAATTTAGAGGTTATGGACGGTCTTCCATCCAAAATAAAACGTAGCCACATGGATGTGGCTCGACCAAATCATCGTTCTCACTCACATATGATCACACTATTTCGAGATTAGATGCTTAAAGCAACCACAATTGAATCGTAATAAAACAATTAGCTTATATGCGAATTTTGTAATTTTTTATTAAAACACTAGCCTACTAATTTTGTTAAATGCTGAGCTTATATTAATCTAGAACGTGTATTTTAATTTGAAACCTGTACCTTGAAGACCCCATTAAGCAACGTGTCTAATTTAGTAAGGTAATTCTTTATGATTTTACTTGTAATATCATTATTGGTTATTTGTTGGAAATATAGGCTACTTGCTCTATGTTTGTCTTTTCAAAATTTTTATTTTGAAGTACGGACCAGTGAATAGTACATGTCATTCTGGGGTTACAGTAACTGACATTCGGAAAATTGACTCTTTACTGTATTTTTAGCTTTCCAGATGCCAGGGCAATATTGGAAACCAATTAAGCCTGCCAAAGTGGTATTAGGCCCTATTACAATGCATAATACATATATCTTTATTGAATGTCATTGACATCACATTTAATCACATTGGCGCATTTTGTGACATAGAGTCAATTATGACATACTAAATGTATGCTGGCAAAATACCAGGTGTGCGTACCAAGTACAGTAGACTCCCTCTTAACCGGCCAACTCCGGACCAGGCCTCGAGCAAATAATGATTTCGCGGGTTAAACCGATGTACATTTAAAAATGCCAACCTACAATTTCATATGGCTTAAATACAATTATGCCATTACAATTAAATACACTTCCTTCCAGAACAGTACATTTTAGGTGGCTTGAAAATATCATGATATTATGTTGAATTGAATGATACAGTAGCTAAAAAACAAAGTTTCTTGCGAAACATGGCCGGTTAAAGCAATGTTGAGGTAAAAATGGCTAGTTAAAAAGATGTTGTTTTTTTGAGCCCGGGAAGGCCGGTTAAAGCGGACCCTGGTTAAAAGGTGGCTGGTTGAGAGTTAGACTACTGTAGGCCTTTAGGCCATGAAAACAAACAATGGTAGGCTAGGGTAAAGTTTTATTTTGCGTTTTAACAAGTGACTTCTTAAGTTTTTTACAACTATGTACATCTCTATATGGTTGCTTCAATTTACTCTTAAATCTTTTTGGTAAGTTTTAGTTTGTTCCAGGTTTAGTTAACATTTTCTAAGTGGCGCACACTGCCTATTTCACAAAAATGTGACCTCTTGATACATTTTACATTAAGTGCACATCTTAAAAATGTTCACATGAAAAGTCTATCTTTGGGCAAGTGCGTTTCGTAGATCCATAGGACATAGTCACTTGTCTTGCCATTCCTGATTTTGTTTTTGCACTTGTTTTTGTACTTCATTATAAATAAACTGCATTGTTGTGAATCAGCAGAGTTTAAGTGTTAAGAATGGAAAAAAACCTAGATTTGTTTAAAATCCTAATGTTGGACTTGCCGTGTTCCCCATTTTTTTACGAAAGGAAAAGGAAATTAGGTCAAAGCTGTAGAAGGACGAAGAATTGGTAAGTTGTTGATAGGGTTAAGAGAGTAGTGGCCGAAAGGAGGAGTGTTGATTTTGTCATCCACAATGTGTCTTTTGAAAAGAGTTTTATAATGTCTAAAGATTGATGAATATTCATTTTTAGGGAGAACGAGGCGACCCAGAGAACAAACCACATGAATAAAAACACCAATGAAGAAAGAAAAGAATTAAACTGTTGTTGCATATTGTGTAGATGAGACTTAAATTAATTGTAAATAATACATGTTGATGTCTAATGTTATAGGTCTTTCTCTTTTAAAACTTCCTAATCCCATTATTTTATTTTATAATTATTGTTACTTTCCATATAAAAAAGTTATGGTCTGGTACCAAGGGGTCTACTATAAATCAAGTTTTTATATAGGATAGTTTGGGTGTTTAAGGTTTCATTAATACTGGTGGTAGGCATAATTCATTTAACGCCTTGTACAACAAATTTGTTGGGGCCAAGCATGAGTTTCAAAGTACAAGTATGCAATTCCTAAGAATAACTTTGACCGATCTGTTATAAATAGGCTGTCTTGGTGTGTAATTCTGTATATGTTAATTGTAATAAGATTAGTCCTTATCAAGTATGATTTTACTAATCTACCAATAAATTATGCATTGACGCCCAGAAAAACAAATATAGGTACCTAAAAGGCAATCCACTCTAAAACATTTCACAAAAGCATTTTTGAAAAGCAGTAGGCCTATTGTTATTTCTGTCCTGTATTGTTAATAAGTTAAAGCACAAAAGTTATTATCACTGCTTATTAATCTTTATATAAGGAAATAAATTCTCTTATTTGAATAATTTTGCTAATGATTCATATAGAAATAATCTTTTGAGGTTTTCTATTTCTAAGCTTAAGCAATGGGTCAAAATTTCCATTGAACTCCACACGTAAGTAGCCAAGAGAAAATTAATAGAAAAACAGTTCACTTACTGTGCAAAGGGGTGTCACATTTATTGGTATTTTTATTTATTATTAATACTTTATTCAATGCTATTACTGTTGTGAATCAACATAACCTTTATCTGAAAGTATTCCTTTCGTTATCCTTTAAGTGCTGAAAAATATTACTTAACTTTTGAGAAGTGCTGGGGAATAATTCATATAACTTCAGAAAATGATATAAAAATTCGATTAAAAAAATTTGTTATCCTAAAGTGCTATACAACGATATTTTGTATCTTGATCGCAAGGAGAATCTTATGAAATCATAGGTGTTTCAAAATAACAATTGAGTCAACCGATATTCCCGCTCACCATATTGATATCGACGGCATGACAATATATCGTTGCTTCGAATTTTTGGATGAAAGGAGAGGCTTGATTTATCGTTCGTTGCTTAGCATTTCCGCTTAAAAAGACGATCAACAATATATTGTTCTATAGCACTCAAAACGGTTAAGAGATTTTTTTACTTGTGATAAAGGAAAATATTCCCTTAAGAGAGTCTGATACCTGTGAAGTGAGGTTTATTCCACGAAATATTTATTTAGGCATAATTACAGGATGGTTTTGGTAAGTTTTACTTGGAGACCAATTTAGGCCCACGCTATTATGGCGCTATCCTAAGGTCTTTCATCTATACTCGGGACCACATCAGTTTGTTGATTTTGGAATGTCAAAACACTTCACAAATCGCTTTAATAATAATACACCTTGATCATTTTTTTATGTTAACTTCATTAAATGGAAAGTAAAGAAGCAACAATTTTGAAATAAATTAACTAAAACACACCTATGACAAAATCTAAGATAGAACGTAAAAAAACTTCCAGCTTAATGGTCCAAATAAAAAAACTGAGAAATACCGATAAAAATTGACTAGGCCTATATGCCAGTAAATTTTAAAAAATTGACTTCTCACATCATATGCATGTTTGAAATCAATTTTCAGTGGCACGATCTTCCGCAGAAAACAAGAAGTACAAGTGGCATATGATAGGTAAATCGGTAAGTTACTAACATTATTTTAAACCACGGATGACACATTTTAAAATTTTGGTTTATGTTTACGATGCATAGCTTTGAATCCAACTGAATAGTTACAGCATTGATAGGTTGCACCTCCTCTGTCACAGCATACCTTCAAAATTTTGGTATCAAACAAAATACATTGAATGAAAAGTCTGTTAGAGTGCTGTATAGTCAATATTATAAAACATAATAACTTACAAAAACAAAAATAGCCCCTATCATAATTTTGCTATCTCATTATTTTACATAAAAACCTCAACATTAAAATCTTATTTTGCTCTGATTTTAGCAATTTTTCCAATGTATTAATGGGTAAAAATATTTGGTGTTACATAAAAGTTAATGTAAACTTCCTTAAATTGTATGCCTTTATAGTTTTGAATAAATTAAATCTACCTATCTAAAAGTGTAACAACTGTGGGCATAGTCATTTTATTTAAGTTAATAATCCAGTAAAATTTACACTTGACACAATAAAAATTGGACTATTACCATAATACATCACTACATAGGACTTCCTGACACTAATACTAAACAATATTTCTCAATTCTTCAGCCATAAAACGCATTCATCTTCAGAGTTTCAGTGTGATGGAATTTGTTGACAGAATTTTTAAGTGCATTAACCTAGGTAAATTACAGGCCTTGTGTTCAACTGTCTGGCCTATACCTTAATTAATAATATAACCACTGCTGATTTTTAATTTGATTCTGTTATTTATCAAACAGGTTAAAAGGTTTAAATTAAAAAACAAACATGATAATGTAGCGATAAATATTTATTGAACATACCGTACTTAATAACATGTTAGATATAAGTTATTATGTACATGAATATTTTAAGCAGGTTATTATTTAAATTAATTTTAAAAGTTTTATACTTATATATAGAAAATTTATAATTATATGTATTTTAAAATCAAAGTATAAAACAAAGCAGATAATTAAAATAACGTAGAAATAAAAGTAGGCCTAAGATGTCTGCAGGTCATGTGTCACCCCTTTTCCAAATCCTGAAAAAAACAACACCAATATAAGTTAACCATCATTATGATGAGAATTAATACAACCAGGAGAAATGATAACTTGCAACAATTCATTACCTCTAAGAAAATGCGGGCACATAAAAATGCTATAGTGACACGTTATGCCCATCACCGTATTCACCTTAGCAATCTTTAGGAACACTAGAGGCCGGCCACAGGAAAAAAGGGATGCAAGATCATGATGAGGTGTACCTTTGTTACGGACAAATAGCAGCAGATTCAGCCCAGTTACCAAAGTCGGCTGGGTCCAGTTTTAAACATTATAAGCCTTGTAACTTCACTCAGGATCAAACCAACAACCTCCAGATTGAACGTTGGGCTCGATAACCACTCAGCTACCAAGTCAGTTAGTAAACAGTGTAGTAAAAATTTTAATTTTTATGGAGTCTGACAAAAAACTACAAAACTGTTATAAATTGTAATTTTATGAGTTGCCTGGGAATAAAAATTATATTGCATTTAACACTGAAGCAAGCATACTCCTTAAATAAACCAAAAACAAATGGGGAGGAAAATTGAGGTTTACTGTCAGTCAAAATGTCATAGGCCTACCCCTCTTACAACTTAATTTTTTTAACAAATCATTTTATTTGTCAGCTCACGGAGGGGTTTTCTGCAAAATGGTCATTTTGAGTTATTGCCACCAGCCAGTTGGTATCAACGATCACATAGGAGCAATAGGTGGAGCACGTCATCCACGAGCTGAAGCATGAATATTTCACTGGCCTACGGTAATATGGCGGCTGCCGTCCGTGACTCACAGTTGTGGCGAGGGATAAAACTATGTTAGATTGTTTATTTTTGCTGTTAATTCAGAACGGACAACATAATATATTACAATCTGTCTCACTTCACTGATTAATTTCATACAAAATTTTAAATAATTCGGATCACATCTTAATTGTTTAATCAAACAAGAATAAGCGATGGCCAAATCATGAAAAAGGCGATTTAATATTGTTGTATGTTTTAAGTAACTTCTAAAAAAATATAGCAAAAGTGTAATAATTAATACTCAAAGTAAATATCTTCCACAAAAAAGGCATCATCTAATAAAAACAATGATTTTTATGGGCAGTAAAATGTCCCAGCTTGTATTAAAAGATTTTCATTATATGTTCATTCAGTAAATTCAATACTAAAACAAGTTTCAAAATAATTCAAAATAAATCTTTCATGTTTGTATTAGTATATCTTATACTCATCAGTTATAATCTTACTTTTTAATCAGCTTATACTTAGTGCTTGCAACCGTTAAAAACTTTGCAAAATTGAGATATACTCTAAAGCCGGGTTTACATGCAACGATAAAACGTAACGTTTTGTCTAAACGATAAGACGTTGCATGCAAGACGAAGCGTGTAAACCGCAAGTCGTTACGACTTGTCGGAGTTGGAGCCAGATCGGAAGGTTTGTGCAAATTTGCACTAATCTCTTGAGATCGCAACGACAAGTCGTTGCTACGCGGGTTGGCGTCGACAAGACGTAGCGTGTAAACAGATACACCCAATCTCGACCAACCGCAGTTTTGTCGCCGTCTCATATCTCGTCTCGTATTTTTGAGTGATCACTGAATACGTTCCATTTGTTATTTAAGAATTGAAGTTTTGTTGCTTACCAGTGTTTTAAAGTTTATTTTAGTGAAGGAACAGAAATGTCAGACCCGCTTCAAGCCTCTCGGGAGTTCCTGATAGAGTTTAATTCGGAACTTAATTGGAAAGATCATGTTTATAAAATTCTAACTAAAGTCTCTAAAGGAATCTATGTCATAAGAAGGCGAAAAGGAAATGTGACAAAGGAAATAATAATAACGGCTTATTATGGCTACTTTCATTGTCATCTCTTGTACGGAATTTCAGCTTGGGGCAATGCTCCAATAGCCAAAAAAGTTTTTAAAAAACAAAAACAAGTAATCAGAATTATTTGTGGCACAAAAAGAAAAGCAGACTGTAAACCACTTTTTTGACAGTTGAATATCCTGACATTGCCAGCCATGTACATTTTACAAATTATTTTAAACGTTCGAGAAAAAATTAACAATCAACCTCAAAATTCTTTTAACCATTCATATGAAACAAGAAACAGAAATAAATTAAAAATATCTTTATGCAAGTACACAAAATCTCAAAAAAATCTTCAATTTATGGAACAAAAATTATTTAATACGATACCCTTGAATTGGTTGGAACTGCCAGTAAAAGAATTTAAAAGAAGTATAATGGAAAAACTATTAACAAAAACACCAAACAATGTTGAAGACTGCCTATCTAAAGATTTTTGGACATCATAGTAAAATTGAAAATTATATTTAAGTTTAATTAATTATTATTGCTATGTATCTGTTATGATACCTGCTAATAAAGCATTATTATTATTATTATTATTTATAGAACTATACAAAAGCTTATGGTAAGTAAGGAAAAGTAAAGATTATTCTGACAGAAATAAAAATGACAAATGAGGGGAAAACACCGACTGACTTGTATGGAAAGACGAAACGTGTGAATGCACCATCATATCGTTCAGACAAATCGTTACGTGTAAACGATCGTCCGATATCTGATAAAACGTAACGACTTGTCGACAACATTTTGTCGTTCAATTTATCGTTGCGGGTAAACCCGGCTTAAAACTATTTTGACCCAAAAGATCCAACTAGGCATTTGAATATTCTTTATAATGGAAGTAATTACTTCAGTGAAATTGCTTTATTATATGAATTTAAACATAATATAGCAAAAATGCAAATCCAAGTAGGCCTATTTTTTACATTTTTTGTATACGGTATTTTAAGTTTCCTTCATTATAAAAGTTATTTATACTCGTGCTGAGTGCAATCAGTTAACTTATGATACTATAACACAACCAGTAACATCTAACAATATTTTATAATTATGCATAAAACTGTCAAATGATAGCCTTGAATGATTATATTATTTAGAAACCTTATTTAGGTACGGTATTTAGTTTCCAATTAATAAAGAAGTTAATCTAATCATATAATTATTCAAATTCTTATTCCCCAATGAAGATCTCTATGTTTCTAGTGGAAACCAATTAGACTGTTAGCTGAAATGACGTCACATTCAACCTCCTAGCACCAGGACCGCCGAGAGAATTTTTTGGCCCAGGGCAGGGTTGGTAATTATGCCATTTATGTGCCACCTCTTAAAAATTTAATTTTTTTTTGTTCCAAACTGTCCAAAGTTACGCCCTAATTTTTAAAATGATAGTTTTTCCACGGAAAAAGTCGGAAAATGCAGGAAAATCTGAAAAACATTTTTCAAGTAAAATGGTTTAAGTGGGTATTCAAAATGACGGGGAAACCGAGCTGAACTCAAATGTTCAAGAGTTATTAAAATCCGTTCATAAATAACAAAGTTATCGCCGGAAAAGCGGTGGAAATTTGGAAACTAGATAGTGACCATTTTATTCAAAAATACGTCAAAAGGGTACTCAAATTAACCGGTATGTTAAGCTGATTACAAATATGTGAAACTTATTTCCATCCAATTTGAAATAAACCGGAAATTGCAAGAAAAGTTTTGGAAAAGCCATGATATGAACTATTTTTATACTATGTCATGGCGGTACTCAAATGACGCGGAATTTCATGTAGAATACGAATATGGCATATTACTTGAATAAGACAATTTAGTAGTAAATAAATATAAAAAACATTTAGAAATCAAATCAAACCACGCTGAAAGTCATATTCGAAGTACCAACTGTGCTAAAAGTGGTTGTTATTGATGTAGGCTACAGTCTTAGTGAGTATACAATACTGGTAGGCCTATCTAAAAACTTATATTTACCAAACCTAACCAAGGCCTAACGATCATGTGAGTCATATTGAGCAAAGTTTTATGTAAAATAAGAATATATACCTAATTATGGAATAAACCATACCAAAAGACAGTTTTATTTTATATACTGTATCTCTTGTATCTTTTATACTTGGAACAACAAACAGACATGGCAATATTTTTTAAATTGAGGCCGTGAAGGACCGGTTGCAAAATATTTTGGTTGAGGTGGTATAGCTGCCAAATGGTATAGCACATGTGGCGGCTTGGCGCTGCGGAGTCTGTTCACTGACACAGAGCTTCAAACCTCGGAGACTCATACAGGCTGATCAGTACTCGGGTCATGGGCTATAGGCCTACTTTGTTAGATTTTGATAGGTCTTGAAAAATATATGGTGGTACATAGCCTATGCAGAGGTAAAATTTTACTTCCGTAAGTATGGAGAAAAACCCCCTGAAGATGAGGCCCTTTATCTATTGAGGCCCGGAGCAATCTGCCCAATCTGCCCCCCCCCCCCCCTCTCGGCGGCTCTGCCTAGCACTAACAAATGGCCTTCTTCTCTCTTAAAGAAAAAGAGATTGTAAACTCATCTGACTTTTAAAGTAGCTAATACACACGACAAAGAGATCATAATCAATGATTAAATGTGACTGTGTTGGTACCGGTATTTGGTATACAGTGTCGGTATTTGGGGCATTTACCTTTACAAAATAATAAATACCTTACCAAACAATGAAATATATAAATACCTTCTGAAAAAAGAAATGGCAATGATCCATGAAGACCACAGAAGGCAATCACGAAGATGAAAAGTAGAAGAAAGTACAAAGATGCTGGTATTGACTTCCTCACATGGCTCGGCTGAAGAGGTGGCCAAGATGCTAGCTTGAGCCAAACCCTGAATAAACAAATCAATATAATGTAGACTACTAATTGTTACAACCTATTATAACTACTAACAACCAAATTTACCAGTTAATTCTTCTGCAGGAGAAATGGAGAGAGAATATTAAAACATATTAGGGCCAACAACTTGATAAAACAATTTATCTTTACCTAAGAGATTAAAGTCTGAATGCTGATCTAAAGGTAAAGCTCACCTGTGAAATGTTTTATTCTAAGTTCAAACTCAGAATGAAAGCATCTGAGAAGAAAGTCTGACTTGTTCTACACATGAAGGCTACAGCTTATGTTGCCACAATAAGGCACAAGTTTCATCGTTGCCGCTGTGCTAACATTTATCTGTTCTAGTCATACTAAGAGATTTGTAGCGTATTATCATTTGAATAGCCTATTATAGAGTTGCACAAGTTTTAATAAATGTCAATTAGAATATAAATTTATATTAGAATATTAATTTTAAACATCCAATATATATTAGTAATACATTTTTACAACAGATAAAAGTTGTATTAGCTGTAGCGAACCAACTTAGTAGCTTGTGGTACATATCCCAGAACTCATACTTTTTCTCAGTGGAAGTTATTCCTGTACTTTGATTTTAATCTTATAATTCTGACTTTTTCTCGCAGGTAAAAGAAAACATCGTTTATCTACATTTGTGTATTCAACTTTATTGTAGTTTTGCCTGCATGAACAATCATTGTTGACAAAGTCAACCAATAAAAAGCTATGCTGCATTGTTAGCTAAAACTATTCATATTGACATTTGGTAGGCCTGGCTAAAAACAATCAAAAATAAATTTGGTAGGCCTAGTTTTTATTAAATATTTGCCTTTTATTGGAAAGTTAACACAACTAGAATAGTTTAGTTGGGCTCTGTGAGGTTAGGTTATCCTATTATTTGATTTTTAACAACATGCAACAAATGCATACTCTCAATGATGATGATAAAATATAAGCTAAAACTAGGCCATTAACCACTGATCGCTAACATATAAAACACATTAATTTTAAGTTAATTAGTGGAATGAATTGAACAAACAAATGTAGGCTTATTTACAGTAACTTATTCATTTTATCGATTGATTCAATTGTTTATATTTTGGTTAGGTTTGATATGAATTACCATAAAAAAATCTAATCATTTAATATCAGAAACCATATCTTTAGTTATGACTTCTGAAAATGTAATATTTTAACAACACTGCTTACAGTAATCTGTAGGCTTGTAAATACGTACCAGACTAATTTAAGATTAATAAATTAATTTAACTCAATTTCAACAATAATCACAGTCAACCTATAATTAATTTATGGTTGTGCTAAAAGTAAGTAATACAACAATATGACATACTAACCTTTATCAAGACATTCAGCTTATTGTTGACAAACGAATCCAATATGGCTGCTCTTCTGATTCAGAGAGAAATTGAGATGAGAACTGGCTGCAGATTTTTCAAGAGTTTTGTGATTAGTATTTGATGCCTCCGCGGAGGCAAAAATTCATTTCGGAGGCAAAAATTCCTTCTGGAGGCATAAAATGATAATTGACCAGTCAAACGGAGGTTTGGCTTAATGAATGACCAATATATATATATATGTATGTATATATATGTATCATATTGCATTCATAGCCAGCCACCAACTTCTGAAAAATATAAAACATACACTGCAGTGCATAGCACCTGCGTCAATACATTTAAAACTAAACTAAAAAAAAGTTATGAACTCCCTTTTTACAGCATAATCCAGGGTGCTAAGAAATTGCAGCCCAGCTTCACTTGAACAATGCAGCCCAATCAACCCTTCGGGGAAAGCACTCAAAGGGCACACATTGACTATGTGAGTCATATTCATATATAAACTAAAAATTTTATTGACTATCGTTGATATAAATTAAACCTCACATTAAATCAACTACATATTTTATTAAAGAATAAATCGAATTTGAAGAAATAAGCGTATAATAATTCTTCTTCTTCTTAACTTTGCTAATCATTTAATATTTCTAGGAAAACTACGTTTGTAGTCGTAAAGTCACTTCTTTGTAGTTTTCCCTGGTGTTGGTCTTCTTTTAAAAATATTTTTATACTCGCAAAAGAAGTAGATCTGTTCAAGGCCACATATTCAAGGTCCATGTATAAACACTGGTTTTTGGTAAGTATATGGCGACTTAAGTTAGTGATTGTCCTTGTGATTTGCTAATTGTCATACAAAAGGACAGTGACAAAGGAAATTGATTTAGTTGCATATTAAACGGTAACATGGTGCCAGAAGGGGACATTTTGTATGCGAGGGGTCATAATGTGTTCCTCTAATCTTGCGCCAGTGATGACTTTGCATTGGATACAATTAGATAAGGTTCTAGTTACTTGTAGCCTTGTACCATTAATTAGACCTCTCTCAGGGTTTAAGTTCTTCATAAGTAAAACTACCGAGCCTGAATTTATGCAAATCTTATGTTTTGGTAGTCCACTTATTTTAACACTGTTCAAAAAGCGTTTTCACTAATTATTGTATCTGTGGCGACCATTCACCTTTAGTGAAATCGACAGCTTAAGGCAGCTATTATGTGTCATCAGGGAATGTCATGGTTGCAATCTTTGCCCATCGTCCTGCTTGGGATTCGCTCTTCAATCAAGGAAGACTTAAATGCATCTCCAGCTGAACTTCTCTACGGTGAACCACTCCGTCTGCCCGGTGAACTCCTTGTCACACATTCTCCAGGACACATCCCTGACGCGACGGATTACGTCTCACAACTCCGACAGCTTATGTCACGTCTCCATCCAACACCAGCCTCACGCCACGCTCGACCAGGAACATTCGTTTATAAGGACCTCGCTTCATGTTCCCACGTCTTCCTCCGAGATGACACTGCCCGAGGCGCCTTGCAACCTCCTTACTCGGGACCTCACCCCGTGATCAGCAGAGACGACAAGACCATCACGCTCCTGCTTCGTGGTCAGAACGTGCGGGTCACGATCGACCATGTCAAACCAGCGTTCATCCTTTCAGATGACACCCCTTCCACCACCGCCTTGCCATCGGTCCTTAACGTTCCGGCATTGCCCCCAACTTCTCAGACAAATCTAAATCCAGCTTACACTACACGTTACGGCCGAAAAGTCAGATTTCGACTACCGGACTCTGTTTCTCCGCGGGGGGCTGATGTGGCGACCATTCATCTTTAGTGAATTGTTTTATGTCATATGTTTTTTTCCACACATGTTAGTTTTAAAAATGTTTGTTTACTTTTAGTGTTCTGGCTTTGGTATTATAAAAGACTAATTAAAACATCCTTTCTCTGTCTTCTGGTGATTTATTTCTTCCACATATCTTTACTCTAGTACGTCTTGATATGTCCTGGCAGTTTCGATAGTACTTCGTTGTTAATAAGGTCGCAATCACTATTTTTGGGGCTAAAAATCCTTTGAATTTAATGTCTTCATTGTTGATACTTTCTACATCATTGAAAACAAAATTTGTTGGGGAACCCTCTTCAAACAGCTTACTGGGCAAAATAGGTATGTTATCTTCTGTCCGAGGTAATGTCTCATTTCCAATGTGAATAAGAAAATGCTCAAATTCTTCCTCTCCTTCCTTTAAACGCATGTTCTTTTCTAACCTCATTTATTCCTATTTCGGGCCACATAGGGTTGTTTTTTAGACAGTGTTCTATAATGACGTTGCGTCCTGCATGTGGAACAATAGGTAAGGTTTGTCGGAAGTTTCCTGAAAACAGTACAACCTTCCCTGCAAAAGGTAAAATTTTAAGGTTTGGGTTTTGAGCTAAATCTCTAAATAATCTATCAATTACTGTAAAGGCTGCTGAAGGTGTCATACTTATTTCATCGATTATGATAAGTTTAGCCGAGTTTAAATATTGACCGTGAGGAGACTCTGGAGGAACTCCAGAAACAGAATCCTCCATTATTGGTTTGTGTAATTGAATTGATTATAGAGTGTTCGACCACTTTCTATTAGGCTGGCAGCAATTCCTGAAAAAAGAAGATAATATTTGAAAAAATATTTTATATTTTATGGAATTTTTTATTTTAGTATAATATTCTAGAGATACTCTAATACTATGTTTAATACTTTTGGTTTAATACTGTAATATATTAGTATAATATATCATATTTATTAAAATATTAAAGATTTGGTTATAAAAACAATTATTTTTAAAATATTTTCTAATGATTTTTAGTTAATATATTTTACCTGTGAAAGTCACTGGGAGCACAGCCACATTCATACTTTTCATCTTGGCTAACAGAGTTCTCTGTATGAAGGTTTTCCCACACCCTACCGGAGCATCCAAGTTTGCTGGCATTTTGTGTAGTTTCGACACTTTGGGAGATTAAATCTATGATAACTTTTTGATCTGCGTTTGCCTTAGCATACAGGTCTATTATAATAGTATATTATATAATATTTATTAAAATATTAAAGATTTGGTTATAAAAACTAATTTTTACTTTCTCCCCCTATACCATAGTATATGGAGAAAGTATTGTTTTCGTCAAAATTTTCGAAATTGAGTTGTTGGTGGATTTATCCATTTTGGTTCCCCCTGAGTCCAAAAAAGTGGTTTTCGGAGTGATGTCTGTGTGTGTGTGTGTGTGTGTGTGTGTGTGTGTGTGTGTGTGTGTGTGTGTGTGTGTGTGTGTGTTTCAGGATGTATACAGAGCTAGAGAATGCCCCAATGGTCCGATTTTGGTGAAATTTGGTACGTAGGTCCAAACCCACGATAATTCTAGACGTTTTTTTCTTTTTTTGGAATTTTTGATTTTAAAGGGTAGTTTACCCCCAAAAACCCTCAAAAATCGGCAAAAATCCAAATTTCTCAAAAACGGCTCTAACGATTTTGATTAAAATTTTGTGGTTTATTAAGCTTAAAATGGTGAATAAAATGACACCACCCGCATCTCCGAGAAAATGCGCGTTCAAAAGTTATGGAGTAAAAAGTGTTTCAAAAATCAATTTTTTGGATTTTAAAATTAATTGTTATCTTGAAATAAATTTTACCTATCACCATTAAATCAAGCTCAAAAAACTGAATAATCCAGTATTTTAAATTATTGCTCTACGTCAAGTGGTTGCAGAGAAAATTCAATTTTTCGTTTAGCGGTAAACGCAGTACGTTGTTAAAAGTCACAGACGCGCGTAGGGTCAAACGAGCGCTGCTCAGCTGGTAGCTATCCAACTGAGTCATCAAGACATTAATGTTTGGAGCTTTTAACACCTTTTTTAAATTGTTGGGAGAAAGTATGTGTCAGTTAACTGATACCGTTTATTTTAAATATTTTCTAACGATTTTTATTTAATATGTTTTACCTGTGAAAGTCACTGGGAGCACAACCACATTCATACTTTTCATCTTGGCTAACAGAGTTCTCTGTATGAAGGTTTTCCCACACCCTGCCGGAGCATCCAAGTAAAACATTTTGCTGTCATTTTGTGTAGTTTCGACTTTTTTGGTGATTAAATCTATGATAACTTTTTGATGTGCGTTAGCCTTAGCATACAGGTCTTCAAACTCGATTAGTTTATTCTGGCGATCTTCAAGGTTTAAAACTTCGTTAATTCGAAATGGAACAGGTAAACCCAGATCTTTGCAATTTGTGTTGTGGGTGATTAGAATGGCTTCAACTTGGATAAGCGTTCGATAATAAGCCTCTTCTTCTGTATGACCTTAGAGTTGAAAGTCCTCTATCATATCATGTTTAAACTCTTCCCAAGGATTAGCACTCTCAGGTAGTACATTTATACCAAGAATCCATAAAAAAAATACTGATTATAATCTCCCGTGTAAGCGTGCAGTAGTTATGAAGCAGAATCAGTCGGTAAGCGTGCTCATTTGTTAACCGTATCCCTCGCTTAAGGCCCACTTTTAGGGCTCCGCCCCCAAACTCCCTTATTAATTACCTTGATCATTCTGTTAGCCGTGCTCAGTGTTGCAATCTGGCGCACCCAGTTCAAATTGGAATTTATTTCTTGTCGTTTTATTACTTATAAAGGTCGCGGAAGTCCTAAAAAGGCGAGACTTAACCGTCTCAAAATCCAAATAACTACTTGAGAGGAACCAGTGGGAGCACACAAAAAAGGTAGAGAATAGAACCCGTGAAAATAAAATTTGTGAGAAGATTCTCGTTAACTCTAGGCTATACAACGAAAAACAACCTTATGTATACAAAGGTGCTGTTGATCGTTGCTCTCAACAACATCCTTAAGTGAACGTTGCAGGGTGTCAACATTATAGCGAGCGTCACCATGATTCCTCCCCTAAAGGGTTCAGAAATTCCGTCTAAAAATCTTTTATTAGTAAAGTGTTTAGAAATTAGTCTCTCTCATTTTGCCATCATATCGTTCAATTTCCTATTGGAAATTGATTATGACAAATGCTCAATATAAACTGAACAAAATTACTCTTTGGGATAACGATATTTACAAGTATACTAAATAATATCTCATCAATAGGGTCGTTTTTATTGAAAGCGTAATTTTTGTCATTTTTCTCTTGGTTTTTTACATACTTTTTTATTTGTTTGGTATTCTATTTTTTTTTTTTTTTTATTGGTCTTGAGCCAAAAAAGTATTGTAGCTTTTAAATATTACTACGTACTTTGAATTAAATTTAACAAAAACATTGTTACGTTGATTTTGGGTATAAATAATAATAGCTTTTGATTTAAGAACTCGTCCCGCGCACAGGTCCAATTTCCAGGCCTTTAAGGGAAAACAAAATGTCCTTTTGTTTTAAAATGTCTTTGAATATACTGATGATTCATTGAATCCATTCGTTAATTACTTTCATCGATCAGCTAATCGACTAAGAACCGTCCTTCGTTGCCCATTTGGATTTCGAATTGACCACCCGAAAGGGATAGACAAACGGGCATTCGGGCATTGAAGTCCGCGATGTTCTCAGTACAAACGAAACTGTTAACGAATCATAGATATTAATCTCTGGAAAGAAGCTGTGATATGCCAACATCTAAGGATTCGTTAAGTCCAGGCCTTCCAATGTCCTTTGCTCCGTCCGCAAGGTACCAAATGCAAGGTTGACATGTTAGTATCCTTGAGAATTGGGGGAAAAAGTTCACTCAACACCTTGATGGCCAAAAATACTTTAATAAACAAAATTTCTTTAAAATTAAACCATTACAATTTAGTATATTTCGTTGTTTGGAGCTTTTATGGCTTGAAGATTTCATTACTTACATAAAAACTGAGTATGTTGTAAAAAGAGGGTTTATTTATCAAATGACTTCCATTTTATTATTATACAATATTAAGTTTGCTATGGACTGATGACCAAACACATGTCTTATTCTTTCGGAACCTCTCTTCAAAGTATAGACTGTCTTTCTCAAGTTTGGAAATTTGAAATGTGTGCAAAGTAAGATGAAGAGAAACTTTGTTTCATTAAATTTTCCCGTGCCAATCTGACTTTTAGTGCTAAGCGGACATTTCCTTTGACTACAACTTACTTGAACTCGTTGTTCATGGTGGTTGTCTCCCGGGCGACAAGTCACATAAGACATATTTAATGACAAAATGATATGTTATGGGTAAGGCACGAGCTGGAAAAGCTTACCATCGCCAGAAAGCGAACATAATCAATGGTCCCGTGAAAAGGACGAGGCCAGTTTTACAGTCCTTAGACAACAGCATATTCAAGATCATCTTTTTAGATGTCGGGTGTAGACCATTAAAAAATGTAATTAAGGTGTTAGTTTAATACACCCTGTCGCAGCAGACCTGCGTACTCAGCGAATTTCCTAATTAGTAATATTAATTTTGACCAGATAAACCTGTAAGTAAACCAAATGTCATCACATGCTCATAAGTAGGGAAATAAATGTCTAGTCTCCTTATGATAAATAGAAAAGAGTATGCAGGTCTGCTGCCACGGGGAACACCAAAAGTAGGTTTTAAGCATAAAAACAATTTATTTCAACCATATAAAGCCATATACTAAGTTTCATCAATATATGTCCATTGCTAAAGGATTTTGGCTATTCTCCATATGATTAATATGGGAAAAGAGTATGCAGGTTTGCTGCCATGATAAGCATAAAAACCAAGAATTTTTTACCATAAATGGATGAATCTCAACCAAATGATGCTAATAACTAAGTTTTATCTAAAAATATTGGTTAATAAGTGAAATATTGACACATCCTTATTCTCCATAAGATTGGAGCTTCAAAATACAATGTACTGTCTTTAGACTTTTTAATATCTCGGTAACCAATGGAGATAGAGCAAAGCTTCAAAATACTAAATTGTGTGTTTTTTTAGCTAAATCCAATGGTCAAGACAAAAAAAATTTTTTTAAATTACATATGAAAAATGAAAAAAACCCATTTTTGGTGTACAAAACCCCCAAAACTACCCCTTCCGGTAGGTCGATATGTCTGGTTTATGAACTCATCCGAATAAACGTAGGATTACACATCTCTACCAAATTTGGTGTCGATCGGACCTTTTTTACGAGAGTTATCGTGCCTAGGGACACACATATATATATATATATATAAATTTTAATGACTATTATTTTTTGTCTCTGGGCACCTTAAAACGAAAAAGTAACATGGTCCCGGGCTTAGGTCTTTCCATGAGACCTACGGTAATAGCTTATTCCCTATGGGAAATTCGCTAAAAATTAGTTAAATTAGTTAAAAACACAGTGGCTTCATGAAGTTTTTACCACCATTATGGAAACCAGCGAAATGCCTGAAATATTTAGAAAATCCAAATAATGGTTTCTCAAAGCCCATTTACAGCGGCTAAGGTGAGGACCAGGACAAACACGTCCATCACACTGCTGGCTCCACATGGGGAAGCTGAGGCACAACATCTGAACCACTGCTTTGGTGTATCCACTGCTGAGCACTGCACTTACGTGTAGTTAAGCAGTGTCGCATGTTCGAGAAGTTGTTCAGCTACTATAAACACGGCCGTGAGATCCATCCATAAACTCTTAGCCTTCTCCTAAACTCTGGCTCCAAATTCTGTGTAATATCTTTGAAATAAGATGAAGGAATGCACTGGATAGGGATAATTTCAAGATCTTATCTGCTTCACTGTTTCTCATCTATGATTACCTACCCCAAGGTGGGGACGATTGAAGTTCCGAAAACCACCAGTCCGGGCGGCCTCCCAGATGATGACGCAAACGTCTCTAACATACCTACTGTATTTCCTCCGGGGACTATTTAATAGGTCGGAACCACTTTTTGAGACATGTTCCTACCCTAACGGTTGAATGGATCTTCGTTGGAAGCAATGTAATTTACTCAATCGTTTCCACACTAGAGTGAAGATCACTGGAAATACAAATGGGGAATGGCACAAGACCAGCCATGCGGCTGCGTAGCGGAGTATTAAACACTGTATCACATAGTGTCCACTCAGTAGTTTCCCTGAAGTAAGAACTCAGGGTAAGAAGTTTCCATCGTTTCCTGGACAGATGTTTTTCACATTTTGGCAATGTTCCTTGGACTCCCAGTCTTATCAGTGTGTGACATTTTCTGGTGGGATACCTTAAGAGGCTATAACTTTAATTATCGTAATTTGGACTAGTTAAAGAATGCAATAATTCAATCAATTTATGCCTTCCCTGCAAAGATGTTAGTTCTTGTGATGGAGGTGGCGAAAAGAAACCTTGATTAACTTCTGCATATGGAATGATGGACATCACATTGAGGATAAAATTTTCACAAATAGATGAAATGGCAGGTGATGAGATTTGTTTACTAAAATGACAAATAATGAACTATGAGTTTGTGTAAATACGAGTTATGAATTTGTGTAAATAATATTATAACCTTGTTAACATGCATTAATTTTCTAATTGGCTGAGAATTATTTGATTAAAGCATTCTTTTTCCTGTGTGTTCTAGCCCGTCAGGAATTGTAGAAAATTGGTATCCCCAAAGTGTGAGTTACTTGAGGTTGAGTCATCAGGAAGTTGGTGATAGTGATTGATCATAAATTTTAACTTTTTGGTCTGCTATAAACCAGTACGTGAAATAATAAAGCCGGCTATGAAGCTGTATCTGTCAGCAAGCGTGCAGCAGCAGTGATGGGTATGAACCTGCAGTAGTACGTCGGTTATGATGCAGTACCTTCCAGTAAGCGTGCACTGGCAGTCATGGGTTAAGCATGCAGTAGTACGTCGGTTATGAAGCAGTATCTGCCAGTAAGCGTGTAGCAGCAGTGATGGGTATGAACCTGCAGTAGTACGTCGGTTATGAAGCAGTATCTGCCAGTAAGCGTGTAGCAGCAGTGATGGGTATGAACCTGCAGTAGTAGGTCTGTTATGAAGCAGTATCAGTTGGTAAGGAGGACGTAACGTACAGAATACTGATGCTGGATTACATCGCCTTTCAACTCTGTTGAATATTGACAACTTGTCCTGATCACATTTTGTAATCTGAATATTTGGATTAATATCTTTCACATTATGTACATTTTATACTTGCTAGTTTAATTGTATATCATGTACATTGATTTCAGGAATTAATAATAAGAAATTGTTGTTATTATTTGATTAATAGATAGGAAACTTTCCAAAATGTTAACTTTCTGTTCAACGCCATTTATATTGTTTTATGAAAATACTAATACTAGTCTTTGTATATTTTTTAGTGCTTTAAGTATTTAATTTAAAAATCCATTACAAGCTCAAGTCTGTAATTTATTTTTTTATACAATTAATATACGATGTCAAGCGCCGACCATTTTATACAAATAATGATTTTCAAACAGTGTAATAGCCGCACTGTCTAGTATTTTCTTTTCGAACATAAATTCGATTTCTTATGATTTAAATAATATTTTGAGAGAATTTTACGCGTACACACTTGAAATGTGGAAGAGTAATATAAAAATGAGAAAAAATTACAAAGCGAAGTAGATACAAAGATACAATATTGCGTATACTAATTCTAATAATTAAATAATGTTCATTGCACGAGATTCAAAGAAACCTTTGAGTTGACAGAAACAAGACGGTTCATGAACATACGAAGTTTCTAAAGAACTGTTATGTTTGTCCTTTGCAAGAGACCTTTCTGTAAACACATCTGACAGTTATTTTGTGCTGTCGGGCCAATTCCATTTTCCATTGACCACAAAATATGCACTAGATCAAAAAGTGTTTGAATAGTTTTTCGGAAGATTTAAATAACAAAGGGAAGTGAACTTTTCTGTTTACCATCGTAGGTATTAGAATTTTTTTTGTCGCTTTGCCAATATTTCCTAGCGAATGCAACGTAGAAATTGATAAATGGACTGCATCTGTCAGTTTCAATCATTAAAACTTTTATGATTACTATTACTTAATTCATAACAATCTCTTTTATTGTTTTAATCTATTAAAATATAAGTTTTTGGTATTGTAAATTATTTTTTATATATTTGTAAAATAACAAATTGTAGTTTGATTAAGATCACACTTGATTTTACATGTAAACAATATCAATGGTATGACAGTGAGCAGAAAATAGTTCCCAAATCCTTTCTTTAGTTTCCTTCCTTATCTCTTGTTTCAAAACAAACAGTTCGAGCTCCACAAAAACAGCCTTTAATGGATTTCTTATGGGAAATTAAGTTACGGACAAATAGTTTATTACAGCTAAGAATAACTTCAACAAACTTGAACCTACAAATTACGCATAAATTCTTCCTCGGAAGTTTTAATTTGAACCGAAACTTCCTTCGAAAGTTATCATCGAACACTGATATCCGACAGCCATGTATGAGGATCTTCTACCCTTTGGTCTATTAATCTAATTAAATTAGCATATATCTTGGCATTATGTTGAAAATAAGCAAAAGCACAGGTACATGGTTAATTTGACTCTTTGATATTTCATAATTTAGACCAGTGGCGATAGGTGGTTCAACAACAATGGTGGACGCAAGTTCGCCAACAAGTAGTCTGCGTGTGACAGGGTGGCGCGTCCCCTGGCCTGCGTGTCACCGCGCCGCTCCGATTTGACATTGTCGAGCACCTCACACTGTCTGTCTTCTGCCAATACTGCTCGATGACTTATCATTGCAATACAGGGTAATATTTAACCAGTTAAACAATTATTATTTCCAAGATTATTTATTTTCGTATTCAGGATTTTGACTCGTTCTGTGGAAATAAAAAAATAATATAAAAATGAACTTATTAAATTTGTGGATATTGTTTATCGTATTCTTACACTAACAAACTGTACATTTGATCGGTTAGTCAACCATATGGAAAGGCCTGTAAGTAAATGTAAAGGAAAAGAAAGACCTTTCCCTTGATTTCGAAGAGAAAATTTATTAGGACAGTGTTTTCAAAGATATACAGTTTTAGTATTGTGAGACTGGCGAGGTAATGTTGCCGATGCCGTCAACTCGCCCGTATCTGTCATTACCTCGGTTACCGTCCGTGAAATGGCACCACTACACCGTGGCTGTGGTATCGTGGTGGAAATCTTTTTGCGATTAATTGCTTTGTGGTTGATTGGCGTTCGATAAAAAGTGTAATGCTTCAATATCGTGTTTTTATTTTATTATTTACTCGAGGGAGGATGTTGTAAAATGTAAAAATTATCTTGATTTTATTTACTTTATTTTATTTATTTGCCAACGCCAAAGGCATTTTAATTGAGTGATTGTACTAAGTACCTAAGCGATTTTAAGAAAAGCTGTCCAAACCATCTAATTTTTGTAGCCATCCCGGGAACCGAACCCGTCGCCAATTAAACCGAAGGCCAAGACGCTAACCACTAGGCCAGCCGGATGAGTCCGGATGATTTGTTATTAATAATATTATGTTTATTACTGAATTGCTATTAACTAAAAATGACCGATTAAAAAGTTACATTGATTTTTTAAAACTTGTGTTGCTTTTCCACAAATATGTTATTCTTAAGCCCCGTTGACACGCTACGATATATCGCTGCGATCTGTTTGCACTAACATATCGTTGCGATAAATTGGAGATTGGTGTTCCGTTTACACGCAGCGATTTTTGAACTCACCCATAATGAACTCCTTGCTTCACTCTGACCGGGGGAGAACTGATCGCAGCGATAAGTTGGAGCGCTGTTTACACGTTCCAACATGTTGATCCAACCTTGCGATATCGTTGTCAATCTATCCAGAAAAATGAAATTTTCATATTCCGATTCCGAATATTCAACATATTCAACATAAACATATTCAACAATATACATATTCAATATTCCGATTATCGCTACAATATGGTTGGTACCGATCACATCGCTGCGATATATCGTAGCGTGTAAACGGGGCTTTATAGTTATCAAAATTGAACTATAGCACGAGTTACATGGAGTAATATTTAAAAATAGCATTATCAATATTTAATCTGATACACATTAAATAAGAGTATTATAGGTGTGGGTACAACATTTTATACAGATATTGCGACAATTTATATTATATATTTCCTATTGAAGTTTGAGAGCACACATTAAAAAATAATTTTTGAAGTTCTTATTGAATATTTTTGTGTTAACCGATACCACCAATAGTTTTTAAATAGGCTAAATACTTATATACTAAATACTTTTACCTGTAAAATGTACTAAATATATAATAAAGAATGTGTGTGTATTCCCTCTACTTAAATGCAAAATATAAACATATTGCACACAGAGTATGAAACTGTCTCAATAAATAAGCACTTTGAGTATATTCGACTTGCCGTGTATTATATATTCTTAAACAATAAAAATGTTTAAGTATTCAGAGTTGCATATTATAATACAAGAAAAATTTTGAAAGTATGCGACAAAACTGTTTGACGATGAACATGCGTTTAGACAATTTTTAGTTTTAACAATTTTTTTGCTTCAGTAGCTTCTTCAAACTTCTTACCAGCGCAAAGCGCTCATAGTCATAGCTTCCAAAGTCCGGTGGGTTCCATGGGCCTTGCCTTGGCGGTGAAGGATGAGGGCGCACGTGTAATTCATAATCTGGCTCCCAAAAGGTCTACAGATCTAAATGGAGTCTCAATGTGGTTGATCAAGGAGTGTCATCAACACATTCTGACACCTCTCACAAAAATAATCAACAAATCTTTTCAAACAGGAATTTTTCCGGATTCTCTCAAAAAGTCAAAAGTCATTCCTGTTTTCAAGAAAAACGACCCAAAATCAACTGACAGCTACAGACCCATTTCAATTCTTCCAGCTTTCAGTAAAGTTTTCGAGAAGGTCTTCCTTAAAAGAATGGCGAAATTCCTCGACAAAAACGACCTCCTCTCTGCCAACCAGTTTGGATTTAGACAAGGACGGTCAACTGTTGACGCCGTCGTGGGTCTTGTAGACTTGATCGTAGAAGGTCTTGAAAACCACCAAAAAACCTTTGGTGTGTTTTTGGACCTCTCTAAAGCCTTTGACTGTGTAGACCACAATACTCTATTACAGAGATTGGAATCTCATGGTATTCGAGGTGTTCCTCTTGTTTGGATCAATTCATTTCTCAGAGAAAGATCACAAGTTGTCCAAATCTCAAATAAAATTTCCGAATGTCAACCTTTGAGATATGGTGTCCCCCAGGGATCAATTCTAAGCCCCTTGCTGTTCCTTCTTTACGTCAATGACGTCGGCTTGAAAATGGACGGTTAGTCCAATATGCAGATGATACCACTCTCTGTTTTCGCGAATCCACAAATGCAAATTTAGAAACGGAAACATTTTTCAATCTGAACAACTGCATTCAATATTTTGAACAGCTGAATCTCAAAACCAACGCAACCAAATCATCTTTCATAAAATTTTGCCTTCCGAACTGCACACCGAGTTGAGCCCCACGGTCATGGTGGATGAGACTGAAGTTGAGGAAGTAAGCTGCACAAAATTCCTGGGCATTTACCTTGATAAAGGTTTAACCTGGGAGGATCACATTGACAGCGTCTGCAAGCGTGTATCCTCAAGTATCTATGTGCTGAGATATCTTTCCAGGTACTGTCCAACTCACGTGCTTAATGGCTTACTATGGTCTCATTCATCCTCACCTTGCGTATGGTATCGTCGTCTGGGGTGGCTGTACTGACAAAAATTTCATCAGATTGTTCAGACTACAGAAAAAAGCTGTGCGGATCATAGCACATTTGAAATACAGAGAGTCTTGCAAGGGTGCATTCAAACAGTTTGGTTTGCTTACCTTGCCCTGCCTATATATTCTTGAAACATCTGCTTTTTTCCTTTCAAAATGCACGCCTACACAAGATTCTGACATACACTCTTATAATACAAGAGGCAGGGAGAACTACCGAACGGGAAGACACCGGACAGTAGTTTACGAACGATTACCTTCACAGGCAGGTGTTCATCTTATCAATCATTTACCGCGAACCATTGACAAGGCAGCAAATCCAAACTTGTTCAAAACAAGGCTAAAGCGCCTCCTGGTATCTGAAGCCTTTTATTCGGTGGGAGAGTACTTGAGCCGTAGTTGGGAATAGTCAACACTGCGGTGCAACACCCCATTTCCCCCTCCCTGAATCATCTGGGACGAATCCATTTGAAATTGTAATTTTTATATTTTTTATTGTGCTTATATTTTATTAACAATACACTTGTTATTATTAGTAGTATTAATTATCATATGACGCATTCCATACAATGTATATATTGTCAAAGGAATAAAGAACTAATATTTCTATTACTATTATTATTATAGACCAAACTGGAGCGCGGCGTCCGCGTCGGTCGTGTCGGCGACCGCCGGTCGGTGCACAGGAAACGTCCCACAACTTACAGACACTATTTATAAATCCAGGGGCCGCCTCCAGCCAAACGCTGATGAGCCGACATTTACACACCGTTCGATTCATTATCACAGGTATCCCTCACGCTGTTATATGGTAACACTTATTAACCTTCGTTTATCTAACTGAATAATTTTATATTTATGCAATTTAAACTTGATATTCATTAACAACTTATATACTCTACATTTGATTGTTCTCTTAATTTTGGCATTCTAAATAAAGTGAGTAAACGTACCATTGGAAGCAATTTTATAGGAGACAAATAAATTCTATAAAAACATTTTATATACATTTTTATTTTATTTTATGCCTGTGTTGCTAGTGGCTAAGCATTGTCAATAGGTTGAATTTAATTGATTATTCCAATACGAAATATTTTACAATTAATTTTTGTCAATGTACCTTTTACAGTGAAATATCGCTACAAAAATGTTTTGAAATGTTTGAAAAATAATGTTCTGTATGAACTCGTTATTGAAAGCGCCTGTGATTCACACACCAGGCGACAAGAGGGAAACTGTAGCTGTCAATGAACTTGCACTGTGGCATGCATTTCACACACAGAAATGCTTTGTCTCGCCACATTAAAATGCGAAATAACGATCTGGAAGATAAAAAGGCACAAACCTAGTAAAATAAAAAATCAACAATTCGTGTGTGTTTATAATTTATACCTACTGCTTGATTTTAAAATTTTGCGAATACAAATTATAAGAAACATGAATTATTCTCCTCCAGTATTAATTCAATCCTCAATAATATTGTCTTTGCGATAAACTCTCAATCTATGTAGGGCCTACCACACACAAAATTTGTTGTATTTTAGCCACACGCTGTTATTAAAATTATGGGATTTTTCTGTTAAAATGATCTAAATTTACATTATAATGCAAAATAAAATGTATTATAATGCAAAATTAATGCTTTTTGGAAAAATCGCAATAACTCCGTTATTTGTTATCATATCCTTACAATTTTGGTACCGTTCGTTAGATAATTTAATTTGACATTTTCTTTTTGTGTATTGTAAATTTTTTTATAAATTCGCCTATTTTGAGATATTTGAATTTGAAAAAAATGACCGCTATTTTGAAAATTTACAGTGGAAAAAATTAATTTTTATCATAAAAAATACATTTGTATGATAAAAATGTATCCCAAATATGAATTGAATACAACCATCCGTTACAGAAATCAAAATCATTATGTGAAAAAAATGGTGGCTAGCGGCTTCACAAAAGATTTTAGACCCCTATTAGTATGATTTTTTTTCTTGTCTCGGTGCACGTAACAAATATACAAAAGGGCTCCAGAGAGTTCCGGGAAACCCTGTATAATTAAATGAACAAGAATGTATTACACACGCAGATATGTACCACTAAACACTGTTGACCCTGATGTAAATACTCAAACAGTATCTTAGATGACCACAGTCAACAACCAAACATTTTATGCAAAGTCATATCAAATATATCAACATGAAACTAAAAACTGTTATATTTATTTTGGCATTATCAGGTTGTTATAATTTTCATTGAACAAAGAGTTCGAGATACAGACACGAGGTTTACTGTAGCTAAGGATATAGAGTGAGGGAGAGAGAATGACTAGGGTAGATTCATCAGACCCAGTGCTAATTACAACTGTTGCCTCCTCTCAAGCTGCTCTCATCTTTTGTGACACACAAAGATATGCACATTAAACCAAGATTAAGAGATACAAGCGTGGAAAGACAGTTAATTTCAAAATGTTCCACGTGTGTGAGGTTGAGTGTACATTTAGTTATGTCATATCTTTCTTTCATAAATTTAATACACGTGTATTTTGTGTTTAGAGAAAAAAGGTAAGAGTTACTATGACAATGAATATAATTTTAAAGCATTATATTTCACTTTTCACTCGTTTCTTGAGAAGTTAATTATTAATTATATGGCACAAATTATTCAATTTTGAGTCAAGTTCTTAACAATAAATCATGATGCAACATTGGGAGGAACATGAGAGAAAAACATCCCGTAAAATATGAGATTTTAACTTCACTTTATGTTGAAGCTAACAGTAAAACTTTTCAGATTTGTTAAACATTTAGTGTACCTAGGAAAATGAAGATTATTACAGATGTTAAATAATTTATCCGTCAAATCTATATTAGGAGGAAACTTAATTTGCTTCAGGACAAATTACGTAAGCTTAGAACAATTTGTCTGCCATGAATAAAGGATCGCGCTGCTGGTTACATAGTCGCGTCGGGTGAGTGTAGAGGGCGAAGCGCGGGAGCGGCGCACACGGAACATCTCATTGACAAAAACGGTTTCCAAGAAGCGGGCGTCACACATAATTAATCTGACACTCCGGCTGTCAAGCGGTTTATAAATAACTGAGTGGCGACTGTTTTGCCGTTACATTACAACTCACCCTTTTAGGGCACTTCTCTGTTTCATAATTCCGTCTGAAGTTATTGGCCTCGTGTGCGGCAATGCAGCTTTAAATATTAAAAGTTTTACCAAGATTTATTCTTTTCAAATTAAAATATCGCGGGAACTTTTGTCGCGAAAGCGCTACCTTAGGCTCTTAAGTGCTAATAAAATACCCATTCTTTTAGTTTTAGCTAAACACTGTTAATGAATCAGTCGTTCCTGATTCAATAATATATAGTGATTCAAAAACAATATTATAGTGTATGTTTTTAATACAGGTTTTCTTATTTTCGCAACTTATACACCGCACAGGAATATCATTCGGAAACAATTTAAAAATACACTTTTTTAACTTTTATGATGATAATTTTTCATTAATTCCTCGTAAGTATTAAGATTAAATATCATATATTATTAAAATTTATAGCATAAACGATTACCTTTATCTTGTAATATTGTCATGAAAGAGTGGTATATTTAGCAATGAACATAAAAAATACAAGTGCTTTCTAGCATTGGTCTTAATCTTATTACGATAAGCAAACTGAGCATTTATAGCAATTTTAAGAATACTGGACGGTGTTTGGTAAGTTACCAAACGTATCAACTAAATATGTATGAAGCTAAAAGAACTAATACTGGAAGTACGTGATGCTATTTTAGATGTAACTTTTGTTTGTATTCTCTGCACACTTATTGTAGAAGCCGTTTTGGATGATAATGCAATGATATTTTGCCACTATTATAATTCTGTTATGTTTTAGGGATAAAATATTGACAATTAATATTTATATTATAGTTTTGTAAACTATTTAATATTTGGGAAGATTAATGTGTTGAGCCTTTTTTAACAGTATATTTACTTGCTTTTTCAAATTGTTCAAAGTATTTTTGTTTGATACTGCTAAATAATAGTAAATCATTTTAAAACCATTTATAATGTTACAGCTAAAATACAACTCGAGGAAGACGGGCCGCACCAATGTCTAGAGGCTAAACAAACTGAACAAGATGCATCGTAACAAAGTAAACACTAATTAGACAAGAAAAATTATCATTTTCGTTTTAAAATCTCTCAGACGACCTAAAACCTATTTCTGAGGGGGAGGAGGTCGTTTTTGAGAAATTTCCTAATGTTAAGGTAGGTAAAGTGATACCTCATTTGAAAAGTACTGTTTCATTGATCTTTTTAACAAAAAACTTTTGAAATTATATTTAGGTTTGTACAGATCCAAAAGTATAAATATCAGGGAATAACGGATAATGTAATTGCAACAACATGGTATTAAATTTAAGTTAGAGTATCACGATTTATGTTGGAGGGACATTGTGAGATTTACTTTTGAGAAATATCTTAAAATCTTCAGGTATCCCAAAGTTCACTAATTTTCATAATTTAAGAGTTTTTAGAAAGTAAGGGCTTAAAACTAACAAAACAAAAAACAGATAGAAAAGTACCTATGCACGTCAATTGCACATCATTTGGGTATTAAAAAAACAAACTAAAGTTTGATTTTATCTCCAATGGAATCATTACGATGCTTAAAATCTGCGTCTTTTTTTATTATTTTCGGGATTTCGACTACTAACGTAGGTCCTATGTCTGAGTTGATTTATAGGAATTAGCTCATCCTGTATTTTGAAACTAATTACAAATAAACTGCGTAATTTAACTAATTACCTTTTAATTAATTTACAATTTGCCATTTTAAACCAATGTTCCAACAATTAAAGAATTTGCATCAAATTGGTTGCAGTAAAATTAAAAGTAAAATACTGAAATTTCCAAACATACATAAGCATTAAGAAAAGTTCAAACTTTTTAAATATAAAGCTCAGTGAAACAGTAACTTTCAAACGAGGAAACACTCGACCAATCTTTACATTTTTACACATTAGCAAAACAGATTCCTTCAACTCAAAAATACCCTTTTGAGTTATCTGAAAGAAGTCAATGTTAACTTGAGGATAAATAGGAGTCAAGTTGTAACGAAGGATCCATCTCATTCTATTTAGGTGCTAACATTATGTAGCCATTGAGGTTGTTAAAAAAATAAATAAAAGTATGATAGCAATAAATCAGCGTAATTCGAAAACCTTAAATGCATTTATTAACTAGTAAATTTTTTATGAACGGACAAAAACGGATTTTAAAAGCTGTGGTACATGTTGTTCAGGTTGATTAGATTTTTTTATATCATTGATAAATCGCAATTATGTTTGATATCCTGTAAACTTTAACAGATACTTCAACGCATATCGAGGAAACAATAATGTAAAACAATTTGAAATGCCTACTTATAAAATATCAGTCACAATATACTTAAGTACAATATACTTAGTACAATATACTTTAAGAAAATATGTCTATTTTTATCGTAACTGATGATTTAAACTCGATTATATTTAAACTTATTTTGAGTAATCTCATGTATTATAATCTAACCTATACGAAAAATCTTTTTAATAGTCTTAATTGTGAGAATTAATTATTAAATTTAAAATATTTGTATTCCTTCCACAACATATTGCTATTTTACAATGGAAAACTTTTAATTAAATAATTTGACTCGTTTTCAATGAGTTAAGGATAGACAATCATAAAGACATCAAAGAGTATTCGTTCTATCTCCTGACTCCGGAGCGCTATCACCAGTTTAACACCTTGTAGGATTTACGACCCAAGCACAGCCAGCTGCTGACCTCCGCCCACCAAAAATACACCGCGTAAATTAAAAGGTTATTTATAAATGAATACCTTCCACGCGAACTACAAAAATAAATCATTCAACTTCATTCTTTAGAAGTATGTTTGGTTTAAAGAAATAGACGAATGTTAACACTTTAAATGAAAGACTAATTGTTCTTTAAATGAACATTGGTGTTGTACAATTTGTCACGAAAAAAGAAATCTTACTGGACAGCAAATTTCTTTTAAAAAGTTTTCTATGGCATCCCCTTACGTCCCGAAAAATTTGCATTTGGTATCATTTCCAAAAATGAGGGTTTGGCCCAGAAGGGGTTACAATAAAATGTGATACTATACTAAATGTAAATACATTTTAGAAGGTTTATATGGTTTATATACCGGGTGTCCTAGACCCGTACACTCCTTTTTAAATCTACAAAATTAATTTTGCACAAAAACAAACTGTGCCATTAAACCAGTAGTTCTCTATTATTTGAAGATATTTTCAATGTACAGGGTGTACCAGAAAACTTTACTGGCCGGAAGTCAATAATTTTAAATACAAACCCACCTTTTTATGTTATTTTTGGATTACAAACATAATTTTAAGACCACTTCACTACTTGACATGTACCTGTAATCCTAGTGGTTTGGAAAATAATGGTGGTGGAAGTTTTTTTTTTTTTTTGTTTTTTACCCCATAAGAATAGCACGGGGCAAATTTTCACATCTATTAATACTGAAAATTTTACCATAAACATAATTGTCAATGCATAAAAATATCTTGGAACCACATTTTAAATAAGCTCTGCCATATTGTTAAAACTATGGATAACTATAATAATTTATGACAAAACTAATAATTAATGTTGCAAAAGTATTAAAAAGAAGAGTCTCAGGCATTTTTATTCTAGGCGTTTTTGGTTTGACGGGGAATTCCCAGAGATAATGGATGTGACAAATTTCCCCATGTTATTCTGATGGGAAAATGGAAAACTTCTACCACCATTATCTCCTCAACTGTTAGGACTAGGGGTGCACACTAAGTTATGAAGTTATCTTAAAATTATGTGTAAAATCCAAAAATATCATAAAAGTGGGAATTTTCATTTAAAATAAATGACTTCCGGTCCGGATAAGTTACTTCTGGTGCATTCTGTACATTAAAATTATCATCAATGGATAGAGCACAACTGGTTTACCTATAATGACTCAGTTTGTTTTTGTAAAAGATTATATATGTATATTTTAAAAGGGATGTATGGGTGGTCCGGGACACCCAGTATAATGTATTTAATGCTAGACTACAATGCCGTAAACCTGTTCTCAGTAATAATGTCAAAAGGAAAAGGGCCGACGGAAACTAAGATTAAAGTAATATTATTAAAGATTTAAAACTACTCGTACATAACTTCCAACATATTTGGCCTTTTGAGGTCTGATTTGCGGCTATGCACTCTTCTTACTAAGACCTCTAAAATGATGTAAAGCATGGCTATGTAATGAGGAATAATTTTCAAGACTTCCGGTCTTGGACGTCCGTGGGGGTTCATGGGTAGTATGAAAAGTATATGTATAATGTTGGCCGCAACCCGGTTTCGAAAGGGCAACTATTTCGAATATTTTTAGCATTTTAAAACGTTTAGGTTAAAATTAAATGTTTATTCAAAATTGGACACTGTTATTTTTTACTCAGGCAACCTTTTTAGATTGGGTTGGTGACTTTGAGTTAATGAGCTATAGAACTTTGATTTGATGTATACAAACCCCTTAGTCGGCTTAAAGTTTACTTATGATTCCACGTGAGGCATCCCATTATTTTAAGACGTGTTCCTGGGGATTTCAGACGACCTTTCCATGGAAGGTCAGAGGATGACCTAAAACATATTTTAGCAGAAATCGGCCGTCCAAAAGTGGTTTCATTTTCCAACCAGATTCGGCTTGATTTAACAAGACTACAAACAAAACTGAAGATGTAAAGTAACACACCGGTAGAGTATCTTAAATGCTACAGCTTGGAATGTTTGATAAACCGAGGTTTTATGACTAATTCTTCTCACGTGCTCTTGATACATTCTTGCAAAGCCTTAGAAACTGTTTTGCCAACAGTAGTGCAAAACCATGATTGCTTCTACAAGGTTGGGCAGTGCACGAGAATGTCCAACATGAACACCTGAACGGGTCTAGGTTCAATCTTGGTATGTTATGATGGTATAACTTAAAATAAGTTTAAGAAATAACTTACTAAGACATAATCTTTCAGCTCATTTTATGAAAATGGATATTAATTCTTTAAGTTTCTAGAATAACACGTAAAAATTTAACTGTTCTATTATTTTTATTTCTAGTGTATTAAAACTAAGAGTCCAAAATTACACCTCTTAAAATTGAATAAATATTTATAAGTATATTTTATTTTCCATGTATTTTTTACTTTACCCATAAAAAGAATTAATTTTGAACTTTACTCAAAATGCCGACGCCGTAGAAAGACCCAATTACTAATAATTTAAAAAAGAACACGGGATGGGAGAAGAAAGAAATATATGCGTTAGTATATCAACTTTTTTATAATAACAATTTTCCATTCATTTTGCCCCCGTTATCCTTAGCTATTGTTGCATTCATCCAAGACAAATTATAACAACTGTAGGATAATAACACAGTTGTACACCAATACAATTTTTTATTTTCATTTTAAAGTTCGTATATTTTTGTTATAAATGAACATTTCCAGACGAGGCGGACGTTTCAAGGATCTTATCCACTGAGATAATGATAGATACGGGCGGTGTGACGACATTGGAAGATAAAGGCCTTACAATCCCAGCGTCTACCCTTATCTTGTCGTCTTACACACTCACCCATTAGATATCTCCATAGAAAAGAATATTATCGCCTAGTTTCTTACATTATCGTAAATCGATGAATAATAAAACTGTCTCAAATGTGGTGACATGAATTACCTGAATAGGGGTGTATCGCGTGTATTAACCTCATACACATACAAACTAGTTAATCGATACCTCTCTAGTCTATAAGAAAAACTATTTTTTTTTTTTCAAATTGAAAAAATAACCAATTTTTGTCAATTTAAAAACAATTAATTTGCTCTCGATGATTTGCAATCAATTAAATATAGTTCCCTTAAACATCCGAGATGCATTGATGGTCCAGTTTCAATGGACTTAATTTGTTGGAAAATCATATAGTGAAATGTAAGTTACTTTGAAATGAGCTTTTTTAATGATAATACAACACAATGCTTGTGCTAGTTTAGTTAAATAAATACGTAACTTTATACATCCAATTGAAGAAATTGCACAAAAACAATAGTTTTTACTTTTCACACGACTTTAAATGTTTAAGTAAGATACTATTCAACTTTAACAGTACAATTATAGCCCCTATTCGTTTTACTATATAAATTTAAAAAAAATCGAAAATAAAATATAAATTTACTGTAAAGACGTTTACAAAAAATAATGGTTTTTATCTTTATATAGTTTTATTTTGTGAAGGAAGCGTTATGGGACATTAAATTTGGTTTCTCGTAATTACGGTTGCCCATATAGTATTGAAAGAAAAACAAAGTCGTGGGCACGGAGGAGCAGATGGTCCCTTTTCTGTTGACTTCGAATGTTTTTGCTGTTGCAAAAGATCAAACACTAGTGTTACATGTGGTATTAATCTGTCGCTGGCAATAACCACAGCAATTAGATTCGGATCATTGCACTACAAATTAGCGATTTCGAACAAAATTACTGAATCAGAAGAACCGCGATTAAAAATTAATTAACTATACATGTGTCACAGTATAAATATTACTAATGTATCTAAAAAGGTTTTTTTCAGTTTTTGTTGGTTATTCCATACATCGAAGTAATGCAAAAGGGTATAATTTTCATCAATCTTACGATCGGTTTCCCTATGATTATTTTTACTCTTCTTTCATGCTAATTTTATTTTGACTCTTGAGCTATACTAAACATCTCAAAGTACTAAAGAGCAATTTGAATAACCATTACTCATGTAGAACTTTAATATTACTCATGAAAATCTTCCAATTTGATTTTCAATTTAAGTATAAACTGTGCAAATTTATAAACTTATAGAAATAGTTGGAAAAAGTTGTGTTCCACAATGTTAATAGTTATTAATGCAACAAGTGCGGAAAGTGCCGATTTGCTGCACTCGAGAGAAATGTTTATGCACGAGCCGCAGGCGAGTGCGGAATAATTTCTCTCGAGTGCAGTGAAGGCACTTTTCGCACGAGTTGCATATTAAATTTTTCCTACGACTACCAAATATTTCTTATATAAGTATAAACGTTCAATATTCATGTTAAAATACCCACTATGTGAGGTCCCTGTCTGAAGATAGTGATATATATTTATGATAGCCTGTATTATGCACTTCCTACATTTAGTTAAAAATTCATTGGTTTTTTTCATGCAGAAGATTAAACGCCACTATTTTGGCAGTCTTAGCAAGATCGTCAGGGAATAAGTCACTTAAATCACTAGTCACTGTCATAGTTAGTTGATCATTGCGACCTAACTTACACCTGTCCTGTAGCCGGTTTGTAGGTTATGTTTATGTTGATTCAATCGAAAACGTCCACAAGGACAATAGATCAGATTTTTTTATCCAGTGTTGCCAACTTAATTCCTTTCTAATCAACGTTTCCTTGCTGGCTAATGCAAATTGTTTTGTGTTCTGATGTTTAAACACTGGAGTGCGCAAAGTAAATCTAGCGTGCGCAAAGTAAAATGACTACGGCAATCACCTGTTTTGCGACGATTATCGAGTGCGTAAACAACTGTTTTCACGGACAGTCGTAGGAAAAACAAAATACTTACAAACATAAGAATATGCTTATATTTGCATTGTATCACAGTTATATAATGCTTGATATTTGATTATCTGATTAAATAATCTTATGAAGTTAACACATGTACAGTATGTAGATTGTTAAAAGAATGGCAAGATATATTGCAAAGGCTGGAACTACTATCTACATATATAATTAAATATAGATGAAGTACCAAATTATATTATTATTAGATTTTTAATATGTGTTAACATTATTAAAAACTAATTTTTATCTAAATAACGTTAGTTTTCAATTCGTATTTTGTATTTTATTTAATGAACAACTTCTATATAAATGAAAAAATATTTTAATAGAGAATTTTCAATTATTTATTTTTAAGCAATATTAAAATTTATGTTGTACCATAAAGGAAATTTTTGAAAATAACGCTACTGAAAAAATATATTAACAGATTTTAAATTTAGATTTGTGAGTTAAGTCTTAGTGAGTTTATAAATTTAATAACCATAGCAACACTTTAGCTTGAAACATTTATATTTCAAATCAACTAAACAACTATTTTTTCATCCAAAAATATCTTGATAGTCTTCTAAAATATACTCCCACATGTATAACTCTTTCACAGGGGTATACGAATTGGTGCACAGCCTAGCTACGCGCAAAATGTCGGTTATGTAGTACAATTGTAGCTCTTCATTAATGTAAATTGAGTGTGTAATTATTAATGTTTGATACCACAATGGCTTATTTACAACATTTTTAAATGTTCACTTAAAAAATAAAAGCAGAGAATTTGCCCCATGCTAGAGAATTACATTACATTTGTGCTTTAGGAACAATTATATTTTCCAACTATAAATTAATAAGTTTGATGTCCGAATATTGATTTGCAAAGCTCTCTCCATCAAACCAATCGGAAGAACATTAAATTACCTATAGTCTTAGTTATTGATGTATCTCACTCTGTTAATGCGATATCTGTGATGTCATTAACCACTTTTCGACAATAGTGTAGCGACTAATATGATTTTTTATGGTGAGGGGGGGGGGGGGTTTGACCCCATTTAGACGTACTTTTTTTATAACTACAGTACCGTAATATTTTACTTAGACCCTCACATTACGCATGCTCATAGTTTCACAGTAACAATATCAATAAACAATACTAATATAAAATATAAATATGATGATTGAAAATATCATGTATTCTTCTTTTGACTAATAGGCGGAACGAATTGCCATATCTCTCATTAAACAACTGTGATTGTTTATTACAATTGATTGGGCAGTATGAATTAGCAGCTGTGTTACTCTCTTGTCGGTCCACGCATTTGGTGGAAGTAACCTGTTTAATACTTGATTTTCAAGCCGTAGGCGAGTTCATTTATATAATTGCCCTTTACGTTATGATATTTTTCACTTGAAACTTTACAGGGTGAGTTTCTTAAAGTGATCCAATTAAATATGTATCTGACAGCATACTTCTTAAGGGTATTATTTCTCTTTACTTTTTTATTTGCTTTCGGGTATGTATTTCAGTTTTCAAAATGTCCCTCCATTTTTTCAATATGGCGCCCATCTTTAAAATTTCTTATGGAACACCCTAAATTTTATGGTGTTAATGAAATTTCCACGTGATTTAAAGACTTTTTTATATCTTGCTATTTTTCTCTAGACCTAACGGTTAGGGAGCTAGAGGCAATTAAAGTTCATAGTTCATTTTTAGTTCCATTCGAATAACATGGACATAGTACAGTTCAGTACTATTTAGCTTTAGCTCAGGTAACGTCAGATTTAATTTGTATGAAAAAACCTTATTTATAGAATCCAACAATAAGGATGTAGGTATGAGAATGGAAAGAAATTACCATAAAAGACCACATTTATGGGCACCTCCCCCGGAATATAAATGTTGTAGTTGCATTCTTCCACGCAATTTCACTAACATTCACTACAATATTCCTTATTGCAAAGGACGGAAATACTGTTGCCTGTATTTGTAAAATAATTGAAACTGGTTTATTTTGGTTTTACTAAGAAAAGGGGATATAATACAACGCTTCCATTGTTATAAAAACGTAGAAATTTCTAAACATTTCTGTTCATTAAACAAATATCAGTTTATTATAATATGACATCATGTTTTTAGAAAGGGTACTTCAAGCCTTAAACAAATACTCAATTTGGTGAAAATTTCACCAAAGATATTCAATTTTATAACTGGAACAATCTTAAATCGACTGTTAAAATATATTGTTATGTACTATTCGTTCATAATATAAAAGGTTAGATACCTGCAGTCTGCCGAGTGATTCTGTGGTAATCTTGAAGACTACGCGTTTCGACGGATCAATCCATCATCTTCAGGTCCGCACAAAACTTAAAAAATTCAACACATTCTTGATGGTCACGTCAAAGTTTAAAAAACAAACACAAAACAAACAAAGACGACATTTAACAAAAGTTCACATGTAGGCCTACTTTAAAACATTTATAACTTGATACGCGCATGTCGTGTGCCGAGTCTCGACTGATTCGTTCGTTTACAAAGTAATTTGCTTAACGGAGACTAATGATAACAATTAAATACTTAATCTCTGGTGTTAAGTTTTTGAAATTTGGGTGGATTACAAACAGACGTAGGAAATAGGCCTAACCATGCATCTTTTGAATAAAATGAATTGTATTGTACTGTATTTTTTCCCTATGTAAGCTAGTTTCTTTTAAGCTAATTATGGTACTCTAAAATCAGTCAGTTTAGAATAAATTGTTCATTCGCCACCCGTCTATCCTGAAATATTTGTATCCTTCAAGAACCAATATTATTGTTTTTTTGTACAAGAAAAGGACATTTTATCCTTTACGTGTATTAATAGGTAGGCTACTAGACAAAACCTGACAATCGCTAGTACATTAAATTTTCGTAACATATGTTAATTATTATACCACGTTTTTCTATTTAAACAAAAGAATTTCGGAAGGACCCGCGCCCTTAAAGTTCTTATTGTAAAACTACGGGCTGGGGCTAATTTTGTGAAAATTGTTAATTAAATCTAAGGTCAATCTAAATTTAGGTCAAGTATTTTTGTACGTGAAGCATTTTTGTGAACGTTACTCCTCTTATAGAGTAACGTTAACGACGTTGGCTTCACGTGTAACGATTCTTGACCTAAATTGTTTTAGATTCAATAATGTCTAATTGATTTCTATTCTATATTTTTAATATCCAATTTTAATAGTTGGGTCAGTAGCGAGCAATATTTTAGAAAAGATACTTAAAATAAAACCCAATTTTAAATAAAAAATATTATTACTGTATAACAAATACAACATTTTATTGGAATATTTTCAAGATCACGACTCAACAAGCAGTTCTTTCTCCATTAGAAGAAACAAATTTTAAAATATAACACTTCAAAAAATGGTATTTTAAACCAATCATGATGCTGCCGCGAACTCGTTCCAGGCATGCCTCGGTTTCAGCCACCCACCGTAGTGTGCGGTGTTGGGTGTTTTGTAACATCAGTTACCAGGGCAACTCCTCGCCGCCGGGCTGTGACTGCTCGGCTAAAGGTTACGGCCTCCGCTCCGGTCCAACTCGACCGGTTTGGTGGCCAGGAGGCTAAAACACTTATTGATTAACACCACGGATTGACTTACCTCACCGTAACTGTGGCTCCGTGTTGTGGGCGCTATCCTCACATGCGTCACGTCGAAGCGTGGACAGGAGACGGTGCGGCGTAAGATAAAAGAGATTGATTCAATCTGTTAACATCCATGACTGGTTTTATTGTGAGATGCAAAGACTTCGTGTCAGATATCCGCACAAACTAAGACCAAGAAGAGTTAAAGTTTTCTTTAGTTAGGAAAATATATGAATTTAACATTTCTCAAGAGAAGCAATATCATTGTAAACTGATGTCGTGTAAATAATGTAGCAGAAAAAGCAAACCTAATTTAAAATAATTATTTCCAATTAAAATAACATTAATCAAAATAAGTTTCAAATAAATGCATGTAGCCCATGGTGGCATTTCCATAATCAAAGACACTCAGTAACAGTGACTATTTTTTTATATATTGGAGTTTACTTTCCACTTTCAGCTGGTATGAAAGTAAAGAAATGTTACTGACCAATAGGTGATCTAAGAAGGTCTTTGGTGGTGGTATTCTCCCCCTCAGTAAAATTTTACTTTGGTGGTCGTAGTCCCGTCTTCCTAGTGAAAATTGAGAGCTCGCACCTTTTCACATCCCTCTTCCCTCTCTTCAAAACCTTTTTATCTTCAAGGATCTGCACGGTGCTTATCATGCGACATAAAACTCTTCAAATGATTTTGAATCTCCTTCTAATATGAATTTCTTGGTTCTTCTAACAGTACAAAGTCATCCCGTATAAAATTGATTAGTTTGGTGGCCGTCATCTTGGTGGACTTGCCTTTGCTCATCACAAGCGGACGAATCAACGTTTTGCTACAACACGTAGTAATGTGCGACCCTGTGGACGAGCTCATAGTATACGGGTATGTGTTGCCAATATATAGAATGATGCAGAACTTGTGTAACGTTTTTCTAGAGCCTTTAATTACTTTTGGTAAGGTCGTTTATATTCCGTTGCAGGAAACTGTCTTTGACTTTTCCTTAGAAAACATTGAGAAGTTTCCTGACACCATCAATAGACATGATAAAAAATAGAATTTTTCTGCTAAAAATTGAAAAAGACCTTTTACAAAAGCTCTAGAAAAGTTCCGCATCATGCTATGTCATCGTACCAAAGAATGCTCGTCCACAGTATGGCACATTACTACGGGTTGGAGCTCGACGCTAACCATATGGTTGTGGTGAGCAAATGTCCACCAAGATACCGGTCAAAAATCTATACTATTAAACATAATTATTCTTAAAAGAGAACTGTATATTACTTTTGCAGGGTTTTCTGGGTAAACCTACGGTTACTACGTTAGACCTTGTAAAAAATACACGGTTAACTACACGGTCTAGGACTTATTTAATTATCAAACAATGCGTTCGTTTGATAATCGGAAGATCTTTATTATAATTTGCGAAAATTAGATATCTTTAATGCATTTATTAGTACCAGGGGACAAAGCTTATGCTCGGTATGATTACAAGTGTCACTTTTTTTTCTCAGACTCATTCGATCCGCTCACACGCCTTCTTCCTTTTTAAGACTAGCCCGTTCGCTTCGCTCACTCAACTGACTAAAAAGTGCTGCATGTAAGTAAAAACTTGTTGGACCATAGGTTAAAAGAGGCGACACATTAGTTTTTATTTTCCAATATCAGCTTATTTTGTTCAATTTTATATTATTTTGTAATTCTAATATTATTTTGTATCTTGAAAATTTCCCATAAGGATAACATGATAACTATGAAGGACTCTAGGACCAAAATATGATTTTTCCCAGCCGTAGGACCAACTTCTATAGATTTATTTTGGCCAAAACCCCCATATTAAACAAAAAATACTTCGACAAAAAAGACTTTGCCTGTATAAACTTTGCTTCTTTTAGAGTATAATATGCGAGTATAAATAACTTTTAATATTGTTAGACGTATTCATTTAATTGACATATTAACAAAAAACTACTCAACCTCTTCACATTTATTTAGACAGTACATGTGTATTTACTAAAATCAATAAATCATGTGAAAAGACAGCAAATCATATTAATTTGTCATAAAACCCTAAATTACAGTAACTTATCCACGGGCTGCCAATTGTTCGTTAGGAAAGGCATAACGTTAAACATTTCCTGTGTTCAACATTGATTTGCTTGATTGGGTTGTTATTTGTGTGTCCTGTAATTAAATGTCAAAGGGTTTAATTCCAAGCAGACACTGGGTAGTGTTGTCCTTTCAGACAATAATTAATCATGGTCTAACCATTGTTCCTGGATGATACAGTGGTAACAATGTCTAGCCATTTCCTTAATAAAAGCCTTTCAACCTCCGGTTACGAATAGCTCTCGCTCTTGTGTATTGTAGAAAGTTATTGGACAATGGTTTTTATACAATCTAGAGTACATCTAAATATTGTTGTGAAAGTTAGTGGTATGTTTAGCACGAAATCCTAGTTTTGCATGTTGAATACAAGTAAAATCTATTTCTTAGAATTTCTTCAACAAGTCTTTTAAGTAATTAATAATAATCATAATTTTTTCAATTGATTGTGTGCTCTTAGTTGTTTTTTCGGCTTTTCCAAAACTGTTGGCAGCATCACTTGGTAGTTAATTAGGGACAATCAACATATTACTGAGTATGTTTATTTTTTGTAGATAGGTTTTTGTAGTTCTTTTAATATTTATTTAAATTAAATTAACAAATTATGACTTCGTTTATTGCACAAGTTTAAATTTATTCAAGGAAATTACGATTTCCCTTGTAAGATTATTCAGTGTTCTCTGTAATTAATTACTGTCTACGTTAGCGTATAATCATAAACTTTTGTCAATCAATATATTCATCGATCTTGTACCCTAAAACAAACATTGTTAACACACGCAAAGAATTTTCCCAACCCACGATTTTTTATTTTTACTGTACATGGGATTTTCGTCCAGGTGATAAATCTATGGGAGCTGGTGCCACGACCCGGAAAAATCCGGAAAACAGCCTACAGCCATTCAAAAAGTGTCCATGTACATATTTTACATATAGTACATTTTTATAGTAACTCAAATTTACACAAAAGCAGCTGAAGTTATCGAAATAGCTATGTACAAATAAACCAAGATTTTGAATTTTTAACCAGTGGTTAAAAAAATTTATACCATAGGAACCCAATAAGTAGCTTTCAACCTAGCGAGCAAATGAAGCGAACGTGCTCGTCCAGCGAAAGAAGGTGGCGAGCGAGCAAAGCGAACGAGTTTTGTTTCGAAAAGGAACGTGACGTTTTACAATTTTACCGCGCAGAAACCAGCTCTCCAGGTGGTAGGGGGTAAACTAGAAATGTGAAGTTTACACATAAAAATCGTATTAGCTTCCCCATAACCTCTACAACCTACAAAGATGACGAGGGCATATATTTTGAACATTTGTTCGACATATTGCCACATGATATCTTGAAGTTAAAGTTCCTGAATTGGTTCAAGTTTAAATGACTATTGTTTTCAAGTGCCTTGAGGACAGCCGCATACAACCAGGCTACCAGACATGATCGGATGTTAGCGTCAGACGATTTGTCATTGCCACTGCCTTCGATTCTCCCCTTTAAATAGGTAAATAGCTTAACAAGTAAGGATAACGATACAATTTTGTTAAAACTTATTAAACCTACTTAAAAACTGTGTTTTAATAGTATAGCCGCTGATGAATAGTGCAGTTTGAATTAATTTAGTGGAAAAGTACGAAAAAGTGCTGGCAGTCGTAAAACGGAGAAGGTCTAAATAAAGACTAATATGAATTTTCAAACATGAAAATTTCTTTTTGAACCGGATTATTGGCAGCGAGAAATAAATAAAGCTATCCCACGATTCACCATCAGACGATCCCAAATTACGAAATCTCTTATTAGGGAAGGCCTGATGAGGTATTGTGGATTATGTGCTGCGTCAGCAACTCGTGTCAGAATATTAATCTGCATTTCGCATGTTAGCTCCCTCACGTCTCGGCTCTCAGCGGCTCAAATTACCTTTTGACGTGTTTAATTACACATTTACTCATACTCCCAACATGCGGTCAAGAAATGGGCGATAAACAATAGCGGAAATAACAATGAAATTTAAAAATTCAAATTTCCTTTTGATAAATAATGTAGATCGCTTTATCAAATTATTATTTATCGATTGGCAGATTGAGGGCAATTTGAATCAGAACAATATTTAATATTTATGTACGCATGGCTTTATCTAGGTTTTAAATTAATATTATACATTATCTTCTAATTTTTAGTACAGTTAAGAATAATTTAACTAATAATAATTGTGTATAAATAACTATCGATATTACATTTTAACTGAAAATTTTATTTTTCAATGGACAGGAGAAATAACGCGTTGACGGTCACAAGTCACCTGCAGTGTAGGAATCACATAGCTAAATATTGTACACTATCTACTAAAAACTCCTCTTACACTTTCGGACACTAAACTGACATTGCTTACCGAATTACATCAGCAATAGGCCTACATTGGCCAACCTACATATTTGGCTTCTTCTATTTCAGTTGCAGTCGTTGCTTTTGTACTTCTAAACAGTATCTCGGTAATCCAATGTTGTCACTTGTATTGCACCTTGTGGTCATTGGGATTCAGATTATTCTTAATCTAAGTGCTGCCCGTTACGGCTTCGTCCGTGATTGAATTTATTTTATAGGTACGTAATAAAATGTCTTCTTCCTTAAGAACTATTGAAACATTGAAGTAGTGTGAGCGAAGCCCTAAAAAATGAAGGAATTTATATTGATGGTAATATGCTAATGATTTGAAACATTGTGAAAAACATGTATATCAAATATTCATCATGTGGATTCAAGCGTGTTTCTATCAATTTCATTTCAACACCATAAAAAATCGATATGTTTCTTTCCCTGTGCTTAGTAAAAATCGTTATTATTTAAATTCTATTAATCCTTCGTATTAGATAGTCTGCTTGTTAGATGTGAAGCGACACGACCACATCGTAATTTAGGTGTAATCAAATTGAAATCTGACCCCTCTATTAATAAAGTAAAGGTCTAGAACTGAAATATCAACTTATCAAACATATCAGCCTGACTAGAGTACATATTCTTTCCTAAATGACATATATATTAACACAAAAAAAATCATGCAATTAATTCATTATCTCCATGAGCAAACATACGAAATACAATGAATGTCGAGTTGCATTCTCTGAAGTTCCTGGAATATATTACGCTGCGCTACACAGCATAGCTGTTATTTATATAGTGTATAAAATCAACGTTTCATATTTTTTTTAATCAGATAAATTTTTTAAATTAATTATTTCTAATTAATCGAGCCACAGTAAATTCTTTTTATTTCCTAGAGACGAAAACTGCTTCAATATTCGTGAACTGTCATAAAAATGTAATAACTCACAATGATTTTAACAATTTAACTAACTATACTTCAATGAATGTTTACAAACATAAAACATGCTTTCACTTAGTGAGTAGGTATTTTAGTAAAACTAAGCGACCTTCACTTTATGTCATATTTTTGGCTACACGCGCCTTATATGACTCTTCAGGACTTGTCGTCAAATCGTAAAACAACGAACACCAAAAACAGACACTATTGGCCGCCCCGAAATTACGGCCGAAGTTTCGTGGGATCGAAACGAAAAATACTTGTCCTTCTTTAGGGTTTAAAACTTGTTTAATTTTTCCACTTTTTCCGGAGGACGCCACACGACACACGTGATGTGTCGTGGTGACTGTAGCCAAAAATATAATACAGGGTGTTAGTGAAGCCTCTTTTAAGAAAAATTTAGATTTGTTCCTTGGGTCAAGACATATAAAAAACATCAGACAAACATGGGTCTAAAATCCTCCGTTAAACCGCTGGCAGCCATTTTCTCACATGATAATTTTGATTTACTTAAGGGATGGTTGTTTTCAGTTCATATTTTGTATGAAGCGTTAGCATACCGATGTATATTTTCATGAAATATATTAAATGTTTCCGATTTGTATTTTCAAAATGACGGCCATTAGAAATTTTTAAACTAAAATATCTCAAAAAAGGTAAATTTAATACAAATTTTACAAGAGACAAAACATATGTCAAATTAAATTATGTAATCAATTGTAACAAGTTTGTAAGGATCTGACAACATATAACGGAGTTATTGCGATTCTTCTGTTGAGATTACATTAATTACATTAACTTAACAGAGACATTACGATTCTTCCCCATAAAATCATTGATTTTGCATTAAATTAATACAGATTAATGTTATTTCAACAGAAGAATCGCAATAACTCCGTTATTTGTTGTCAGGTCCTTACAAACTTGGTATCATTTATTAGATTTTTAATTTGGCAACTTTGTAGTCCCAAGTCAAAGTTGTTTAAATTTACCGGTTTTGAGATATTTGAGTTTAAATATTTTAAATGGCCGCCATATTGAAAATACACATCTTAAAAACTTAACATTTTTCCTGAAAATGTACATTGGTATGCTAAACCATCCGTTACGTAAATAGAAATTAATATGTGAAAAAAACGCCGGCTGGCGGCTTAACAAAGAGTTTTAGACCCATGCTGTCCTATGTTTTTTGTTTCTTTTGACCAAAGGAACAGATATACCATTTTTTGAAAGAGAGTTCACTAACATCCTGTCAAAAGTAAAGAAACACAATCATGTCATTCAGAAATTGAATAATTTTCCTTTTTATCTTGACACTGTATAGTTATTTTATAACTTATTTTTACTGTGCATTCTTGTCATCAACAAATTTTGTTACCGATTATTGTTTACATTTTGTATTAATTGTTAACAAATCATTCCATCTTGTTATCACTAAATTATACTTCCAATTATTCGTGCTTACTTTGTGTGTTTCTTGATAATGAATCAGTTAGTATTCAGATCTTGGTTTGGTCCTGGATCTAATCTAAGTTAAATTCCCTCTGTAAAGGAGGATTTGACAGAAGTGTCTGGACTAGAAGTGATTTGGATCGTTCCGGGTCTAGCGCCACAAGTAATTAGTGGCAGAGCCTACAAACTGAGAGCTAAGCTGGCCAAGACAACTTCCTCTCCTTTGAATGATAGTTAATATAAATGTTTAATACTAGTCAATTATATATAAAAAATAAAACACTATATTTATATTATTTTTTATATTGCCAAGTATTTTTATTTGGTTAACTGTTAACTGTTCCAACTAATAAGAAAATTGTTTATAAGTTCCCAAACATTAGGGTGGTATATATGTTTCATCTTTTAAAAATTACTGTATTTGATTTTGTTGTCTAACATAATATAAAAATTAATATAACAGTTAAAATATATTAAAATTTCCCAACAATTAAATAAAACATGGCCCTGTATTGGTTACCATACTATACTTTATTTAACAAAGTTGAAAATTCTGTAACTTAATAGTGAATACTTTAACATCAAATTATATGACATGTTATTACACCCTATACATAACCTTCATAACACTGGAAACTAGCTATTACTCGGTAAATGCTAATCATATTCTTAATTTAATATCACCTACATGGCGATAAATTAATGTAAGGTGGGGGGTAAGTAGGAAGAGAATTATAACTGATTTATTTAAAAGTTTATCATAATGCTAAAGTTATTTACATATTTAATAGAACCTTAAGGTAGGAATTAATAAGTATTCTTAAAGTGATTCGGTGTCGACATGGCATCATTAGTGAGATGGTCGGTAAACCGGATAGGATATTTGTAAATGTCCCTACATTCTATAAATAAGAGAAGGTGGCAGGTTTTATATTGAAAACATAATAAGTTGTACCTAAATTATCAAGAATGTAAGGTAAAAGTTGAGTTTTCAATGAATTTATAAGCGAATCGGTCAGAAATGTTGATAAAACGGTGAATTTTAGAGGATATTTCCATTTATTAAAATTACCATCGATTATTAACATTTTACCCATTATATATAACAAGTCTAACGATACTATATGTAAATCGTCAAGATATAACAAGTATGTCATGTTAAAACAGTAAATTCATTGAAAAAACCAGAATAATTAGCATTATTCTTCTCGCGGTATCGGTATTTCCGGTAATGCCCATAAATATATCAAGGGTGATGCAATCTTCAAGTATCACATGTAAACACCTTCTAGGTATCTATATGCAACTGTATGAGTATATTTTGATAGGTTTTACTCAATTATTCATGACATTACAACCTAGAATACGTTTCCCTAAAAAACACCGGAAATCATTCTATGAATCTCATATTTTATTGATTTTTAACATTTATATGCATTATAGACTTGAAAAGTGATATGTTTCTAATCCTATACCATTAATAGTTTAGAAAAAATACTAGATTACAACTCCATGGCCACATACACACTTTTTAAAAGTGAAAATACATGTCGGAAAGTCTTATAGCCGAGGATAATAGGTATGAGACTCAAAAGTGTAAGTATTGTGATATCTTTAGGTGAATAAATGTGATCCTAAAATGAACTAGAAGTAAGTATGGATGGTTTACAAGAATAAAAGTAATAAATAATGATTAAATTCCTCATATAATAAGTTAAAATGTTGAAAATTCCGACAAATTCCGGCGGCGACTATCATATGTTAACATATAGCTGATGAAGGTAAGATATATATGTCACTTAAACGTTACATACACCATCATAGCTACAGATTACAAGTGATATACATATCACATACTATAAAAAAGATGAATAAATAGTATGGGTGACCATCGCATTGGCGGAATAGTCACCGAGCCGAATTTCTGCGGCCCGCCATAACACTACTATTATTCCAATATATGTTGATATGAACTCCTGCGGATACTTAAAAATAATCATTTCCCATACAATATAACCTGGTAGTATTTCGAATTCATCATCCGCTATATAGCTGTGAGTCATCGCTGCCGTGAATCATTCGTTTATCTTAGAATGACTAATTTTATCACAACAGCTATGAGTCACTACATGACGTATACAACTCATGAGTCATACCTAAGACAATTAAATACTTTTATATAGTTAGTTCATTACCAGGAAAAATAAATAAAAAATTTAAAATAATATTAATCTTAGATAAAAATTCGATTTTCCAAATTTTTATTTTTTTTTGGGGGAAAGCTGAGAGAACACCCCTTTAACTTTAAGTAGAAGCCGCTGCCCTGTGATAGTCTGTGACGTCACAGTTCAGGACAGGTCAGCGGCTTCTACCAACAGAAGGGGGGAATTTAAAGTAAACGAAAATTAAAATATGGCTGGTGGAATGATTATTTAAATTAATTAATCATCCGACAAAATGTAAATTTATTCATTACAAAGCCGTCGCCCATAAACCGACCGTAACTGATATCTGATAATGTCGAAGCCCACTCCATCGAGGGTCTAATCTCTGTGTTAATCGACCCATCACTCGTGGAGCCAACTGTGTTGTGTTTCATATGTTTTAAATTTAAAGGGTTGGAATTTTTTGGCCCCCATAAGTAGTTGCTAACTTTTTTCACCATTTACTCACAAAAAATATCTGATATCTGGTGATGACAAAGTATACTCCATCTGGACCAATCCTTGTTCACTTGACCTACTACTTTTTGAGCCTACTGTAAAAATACGGTAAAAACCTAAAAGCTTGTGGCCAAATGTAAGCTAATCCTCTCGCATGTGCATTAATTTGCATATTCGACAATATTTCATTTTAGAACAGATGAAGCTGCTTGTTGCAAATATTTTTTACACTCAAATTCAATTAGTGATGAACAATGGCGCACTTAAAGTTCGTTTTAATGGTTTTATGTAGCTCTTCATTAAAATATATTAAGGCCATTTATTTCACATTTATTTTTTTAATATAATTTTATAAAATAACATTAGATTACTCTACTTATTTTTTTCTTTTTAGAACTGTAAAGAATCAATTAAATAAAGAGAAAATAATATTAAATTACAAAATCATAATTGACAATATGTTTCTTGTTATTTACGAGTGCGATCGTTTATTATATTTTAATTATCTAAGTCTAATAATTGAGTTGCTTTTAATATACTTATGAAATAGCATTTTAAATTTATTTTGGAAACACCACCGTAATTTTTGACGAATTCGTAAACCTATTTTGATTTTCTTGAGCTTAATATCTGTAAATAAACAAATCTACACGATAGTTATTTCTTTGTATCGGAACGTTAAATAGAAGAAAGATCTAGCAAAGCATTAAATGGTTCACGAAACAAAATTATGTATTACCTGCTTTTACCAAAACATTGTCAAAACTTACATTTCAATTTGCAAAAATGTTAGATAATCTAAATACATATGGATATTAATGAAACACACATTACCATTACTCAGACCATGCATTACAACAACTCAAATCAAAGGTTACGATATAGGTCAGTGATCATATGGAGATAAATGCTTAATGCTTGGCGGAGCAGTGTTGTCTATTGTTGTTGTTGGATTAATTAATATGATAGACACAACCCAACCATAAGCATGCCCAATCTATGAGCAATGCTGGTGATTTTCATCCACTTTGATTATTTGAAACTTTATCTTTGACTAATAGTTGTTGTTATATTGTTGGCAATAGCTAGTTAGCACTGTTTTGTTGATTGTCTTAGGGTATCATATGTATTATATAGGGTACTTCTTTATTCTTCTATAAGTTACAGAGTACGTGCACAAATCAGGTATACCACCTATGATAATTGTCTTCGACATCTGTCTGAGACTGTAATTAAGTGAAGTCTTGATAGAGTTTTTGTTTGTTATTAATGCAAAAGACGATGTACAAGTAGCCAGTGCCGTGAAGGGTGTCTCTGCCTCCTTCAATAAGTTTGATGAGGAGAGCGGCTATTTATTCAGCCACTTTTATAACAGGGACAAAGCCCCCTCCTGCATCACGAGAGCCCACAACATTCACTCATACCCTCGTCAACTGATTGGAACATGTTTTCAGTATATAAGTGAATACAAAAATACATAAGTAGAAGTATAAGTAAAAGTATATAAATGAATAAGATACTCACATGAAAATAAAAATATATGTTTTTAATATGAAAATAGAAATAAAATCAAGGTAAACGTAAATACGTTACTATTTAACTAAGTTTCCATGGACATTTTTAAGAAGGGTTCTTTAGACTAAGAAAGATAGTTGTTTTGTGACAACGCAATTGTTAAAATATTACAGGTTGAAAACCTGTCGAATCATTTTAGGGACATTAAATATAAGCCTAAAATTTATACATCAAAACCTTATAACATTTTTTAATACAAGGGTCATTGGCAACAAAGGAAAAGTTAGCATCATTTACAAGCAAGCGTTTCCCGGTGCAATCCTTGGCGATGATGTGTACGGAAAAAACGTAAGCGGTCACCTCTTGCTTGCCTGTTTGGCTAAACGCCTTCAGTTGCCACTATCTGGCAGCATCTGGCAGACCTGCTTTTGGTGATGATCAGTGTTATTTTATTTTTTACTTTTTAAAATCCCAAATTCATATTTACCTGAATATTTTCACAAAACACCCAAAAGCAGGCTCTAAATATCCCTAGTCCGAGTTGGGGGCAGTTTTGTCTTGGGTATCCCAGTAGAGTAAATCTGCAGTTGATGAATTTCACCAGTATAACTCTTATAAGGTAAATAATGCACAATGACTCATTGGAATCATAAGACAAAAATGTCATAATAACGTTTATAAGCTTCATAAATACAATCAATACTTTATTTTTCATTTTTCAAATCTCTGGATGTGCTCCCTATTACTAAAATTTGAGCTTTGCTTCATTATTTGTTGACTTTTTTCACCCTAGGAGAATAATTATCGGTAATGTCCAATGTCCGGGCCTGATCCTGTGGTGGTCCACTTGTAATGGCTGGCGGAATGACAGGAAGGCGGGAGAGTGCTCCCCTGTGTCGAAGCTTCCGAGTGTCCCCGGACTGGCTCCAGGAGTGATTATTGACAAAGCCTCCGATTTGAAGCCGAACCTTGGGAAACACCATAGCATTGTAATAAATACACTTAATTACATATTGAACTAGTACTTGCAATCAGTTAGTTGTTTCTTCGTTATTTAGTAAGGTCCAAACTAGAAAAATATAATGCTAATTACCATTAAACTATCACCAACATATCTCTTGTAAGAAGTGAAACTGAGTACACAATAGTTTGATTTAATAATAGCTGACATTTTTAAGTTCAGAAAAATTGCTTATTTTAAAGTTTATTCTCCTCGGCATTACTAATCGTAAAACTTTAAAAAAATAATGTAATCTTTCTCTAATCAAAACCTATTTTATTTATAACTATGTTTCGTAGTTTAAAAACCAGGTGGTTGTGCCTAATATTAAAATCATGCAAGAGATATACTGTTCATTAAATCCTCATTTTATAATTGAGGGAGAAAACAACTCCTGATCATCATAACTTTAGTAATAATTATTAATAATAGTCGGTCAGGAATATTACCACATGTTGAAATTTATAATTGTTTTTGATAATCCATGTTTCTGAGTAGGCATCAATATTGGGTAGGCAATATTGTGTTTCTCAAAATAACAATTGGAGTTACTATAATTTACATTTGTTTTAGATGCAATTCACTAATTTTTCCCGCTTTAAATGTATACCATAACAATATTTGAGTAAGTCCTTGTTTTTATTTTAGTACGTAAGTAAATTTATGTCATACTTTCTCGTGACATTACTATTTTCAATAAACTACCAATTTATTCTTTATACTTAACTACTTTTACTTTACCTTTATCACTTTTATGAAGTTAACTGATAAAAATACAGATAAAATGAATCTCCTATAATTTTAAGAAAAGAGACATGACTGGGCTTAGTATTCTTTTTTATAGGTCTGATTACAGATCTGTTACTGGATGTCCAGCAACTAAAAGGTTCTGGATTACGCTAATGTTATTTATGTTAAAATTTTCAGTACAGATTAAAGATAGGTGCGGATTAAATTATAGAAGACTGAAAAATCATATTACTGAAAAATCAGCTGAAAGCAAAGGTGTGAAGTTCTATGTTCATTCGGCCAAACTAACTAAAGCCTTCAACCAAACTTGGGCCAAACTCTAAACGCCATTGCAATGTTCTGGCGTGTTAGGCCAGAAGGCGTGCGCAAATTGTACAGCGTTAGTAGTTAGTTGTATGATTTGTGAGTATTAGTTACGTATAATCTAAGTTTTAATATTATCCTAAGTTGTCGTAAGTCCTAAACCAAGCTAAAATCTCATGTCTTCTTGGGCATAATTTAATGAAACTTGCTGTTTGAATTTGGTAATGTTACCTTAATCTACATGCATTTCATAGATCTTTCCTGGAACTTTTGTAGCCTGGGAACCCTGTTAGTAATAATTTTAGCCTTTTCAATGAGTTAAATAGGAATAAAAACAAGAATACGCATATTAGAAAAATTGCCAGTACATTTGCCGCGGTGAGACTGACGCACCGGCGAAGCTGTAGGCTACCCCTAGCCCTAGCCCACTCTCGCGGAGTGATACATCATGAATCACACTTGACCTGGATACGATGGAAATAGTGGGCAACTCTTGTTGTCAATATAACACCAATATAATGGTGCTTTAACTATGATTTTTGAGCAAAATCTTTAAGGGATATAAAAAACAGTTATATGTAAAAAATAAATAAATTCATCTTATAACCTTAACTTTTGTATTTTTTAGTTAAAAAAGGTGTAATAAAAAAAAATAAGCAAATCTATATTGTTGTGTATGGACTGTACCTTAAAACTACTTATTCCGAATAGGAAAGGGAGATGTAGGCCGAACATTTTACTAGCTAAACTCAATAAAAATAATTTTCTTTCCAATTTTATTTAATTTTGTTAATACATGTGTGTCATTCAAAATATACTTTTAGAACAAAACGTATTATTACAAATAATGGTTTTGAACAAAACCCACATAATAACGAATACTACTATTTTTATAATAAAAAAAGTATAAAAAAGTTGTTTACATTAACTTTGGCATTTCTATCTACATCAAGAGTAAAATGCAATTAAATTCAAATAGCTTGAACAAGGAAGTTTGGTAGAGAAATGTTGGACTTCGTGATGCTTCTAAGAACAAAGAAAACTTCCAGACTAACTCATATTTATTGAATCGTGGTATGCTAGGTCGTGTGAAAAAATCTTTTGTTGGAAAAAGGCCTTAACATTTAAAAATTTCCTATCATGAAGGTTTTAAATATTAGGCTATATAAAAACCCTTTTCTAAAGTAATAATTTCAAATATTTTATAAACTCTTTATTTTTAGATAGTTAGAGATTGGGAGCCTTTACTTAAATCGACGTTTATTTAAGCGGCGAAAATCCTGTGAACGGTAATATTTACTCTTATTTCACATCAACAAATATTTACATTGCTCCTGGATACTCTCAGAAAGCTTAGCTTCGCTTTGTTTTTGCTCCTTTGGATTTTTTAATCTATAGATAATTTAAGTATAGAAAGATAATTAAAAGATAGATTAGGCATTTTTAATGTTTAGCAGGCATGAAAATCCTTTAAAGAAATTTTATAGACAAAGTTTTTATTATGCACCTAAGACAATCTTTATATTAGTCCAGGCAATCGGTACTTTAACGTGGAAAAAATTATAGTATGGAGTTTTTCTGCTGTTTTATATGTTTTTTGGGGTGCTGAATCCGAATCTGAAGTTTGCACCAAGATATTCCTTGTGCTTCTCGAGATATCTGCAAAAAACATTAAAATTTTGGCCCTTTTTTTAGTATTTTGCTTATAACTCCAAAACGATGCATTTTTTCGAAATTGATGTGCTTAACAAAATTAAAGTAGAGAAAATTTCCAACACAATGCATGCATAAACGTTGTTGTTACGACCAACCATTATAAAACTAGAGCTATTTGAAAATTGGCTAATTTTTGGTACTTTTAAGAAAAATACTGTTATTCAATATTACATCACATTTAAACAATTATTTGCACGTTTTTTGCCATAACACTATATATGTATGGAAAGAGCGTTAAATTTACTATAGATTTCATATATTATCGTTAGTTTGTAAGTGGTTAAGTGTTCGTAAGATTGCTTATAATAGTTTATCTACAGTCACAATTCTAAGGTTGGCAAGACCATAATCTTTAATATACTAGTTATGTCTCTTACTGGCAAATGTCAGATTATTTTTGGAATGAGAATTATATATTTTGTGTACAATTTTGAAAATATGCCTAAAAATCAATACTAAATAACACCCGTCACAGCAGACCTGCATGCTCAGCGAATTTAGAATTTAATTTAATCAATAATTTTTCGTCATAACAATACTTTTGTACGCATGGGCATGTAGGTTCGCAGGACCAGGAGTATACCAGTAGCATCATAAATATATGTCATATATCATACTAATTTGCAATAAACATTAAACTAATCAAATCAAATCAAATCAAAATATTCTTTATTCATCAGTATTACATGAATACAATTGAATGGTGTCAACAAAAAAACTTACAAATTAAAATCATGTACTCATAATATTTTACTAAATTAAATTAGAGTATATAACAATACCTTAAAGTATTTTCATAGCTCATTGAATGAGTAAAGGGTTTTATTTATTAAATATATTTTTAGTTTGTTTTTAAATTTTGAAAAAGAAGTTTCTGCTTTTATATTTTCAGGTAATTTATTGTAGTAGGTGATTCCAGCATATTGTGGTTTTTTTTCATAAAGAGCCAATCGATGAGAAGGAGTAGCCAATTCATCTCTTTTCCTTGTATTATATTGGTGGTTATTGGTGGTATTAATATATTAATATATTAAAATATATATACATTTCATATAGTTGGACGAGTGCAGAATAGCTATTTCGCTTTAGCAAAATAAAGGCATTTTCAATTAAAGTTTTTATGCTTTGCATTATCTCCTTTTAAAACAGTCTCTACCAATCATAAACAAATACTATACATATATATATCAGTATAATCTGCTTTAATTATAGAATAAAATAATGTATGTTTCACATTGTTATTTAGTAGTGTCAAATTGTTGGTGCTGGCTCAGTTCAAGGTCACCTGAGGGATGACGTCATCGAGGTCAATGACCTCACCGATGACGTCATCGATGACGTCATCGATTGCGTCATCGATGACGTCATCACCAATGACGTCATTTCTATGACGTCACACCCATGACGTCACAGAAATGACGTGCTGATGACGTCATCACCCCTTACGTCATCAAAATGACGTCACCGACGCCACTGAGGTCAAGGTCACGCCGAAACTTAAAATTTTTTGGCACTTTTGCCGTTTCTCGCACTACGCTCCGAGTTTCAGTCAGAGTCCCCGTGACCTTGACCACTTGGAGCGAATTTTCGACGAGAAACGGCAAAAGTGCCAAGTTAAACTCGAGTTTCTGACATGACCCTGCCTAAATGGGCAATCGGTTATCCCTCAGGTGACCTTGAACCAGCACAACACCAACAATTTGATATTACTGTGACCTTGAAAACCTAACAATGGAGCGCCGACACCGATGCGCACCCCACGACAGCCACCGAGTGACTGACTGTCAGGCTCTGTGTATGCTAGGTATATCGGCTTGAGAGACTAAGACTCTAAACTGTCAGGAATGGGAGTAACTAACTGAATTTTGCAAGGAAAAGTCATTTCATCCAATATTTTAAACAAATCCTCATCAGTAAAACTGACATTAGTCTGTTTTGTATAAAACTTAGGGTGTCCGCGCAACAGTTTGCGCCACTTAGCTAAAGTTGAAACTCTCTTAACTTTGAGTGGTGGACAGTGAGCAACTAATAAAGTCTTAACACGGCTAAGTTTCTTACCTAAAGTGTCCTGCGACATGGCTTCACCTCACAAAAGTCCGCACAATACTGAGAGACTGCTTGTAGCGCATGAGTCAAGGGAAAAGAGGTGGGGGAAACAGCAGGAGTGGGGGAAGGTCACAGTGGCGGGGGAAGGTGAGGTGGTACGCTGGAGTATCGCATCACTTCACCATGAGCTGTCCTACAGTCAACACACTGTTCTCTTGGCCGGAGTTGGCACTAGAAGAAACATTCCTGTACAGCTTAGGCTGTGAGAGCCGTGGAAGCAAAGTCAAAGTGGAAATTGTGTTAAACTCCAAGATGAAGAGTCTCCTAAATAAACTAATTGTATCCTTGCAATCTCCTATAACTTTAGAGAAATACCACTTTATTAAGCGACACCTTATACTTTGGCAAAACGAAGCGGAAATGGAAAAGATTACAGTAAAATTAATTTAACTTAAAACCTGGACTGGACACTCATGGCGATACCACGTGGCGTGCAAACGCCACCCTAAACATTACAAGTTAGGTTATTGAGCACCTCTGGTACGATAACTGATGTGCTAGAGTTAAAGTGTGATGACCTTGAGTCAAAACACTGAAATACTACAAGTCGATATCGTCCCAGAGTTAAAGTGTAGTGACCTACATTCAGAACTTGTAAAATTACTTACATATAGAGAGCTAGAGAACAGCGAGACGCACCACATGGAAGCCGGAGACATACTGGCGAAGCGGTGTTGTGCAGCCTATGGACCCAGTTGTGGTGGGGGTATAGCCAACACTTAGAGTACAAGTGTTGTGGGTGACCTTGACCCACATAACTTACCTGAACCCCCCCCCCCCCCCCCCGACAAAAAGTGCGAACCCCCCCCCCCCCCCGACAAAAAGTGCGAACCCCCCCCCCCCGACAAAAAGTGCGAGCCCCCCCCCCACCCCCACCCCCACCCCCACCCCCACCCCTGATATCCTGGGCGTGGCAGCCCCGGTGGGGATATAAGGGGGCCCAGCCAGAGCCGGCTCGCAGTCCGCTCCCGCGCGTTGAACGTGAACGATCGGGACGGACCGCCATAGGCATCACTAAACATTGAATGGCGCCTTCAGTGTTTAGCGAAGTCTACTCTAACTTTAAGACTTGTATTAGTTGTAAGATATTGCGCTTGCGTTTGGGTATTGCGAATTGTTTTATATGAGAGTGTTTTACTTGTACCTTATGTCTCCTGTGTGTCTTTTATCCTTTGTGTCTTGTTTGTTATATGTGTTTAACATGTATGTGCTTGTTCCAGCATTGACTACGTTGAGCTCAATTGTGTGTTGTAAGTGTGTTATATTTTTCTAAAGTGTATACGCTTGTTTTAGCAATCCCCCCTTGAGCTTTTGCAATGCTCAAAGTAAATCGTAAAGACAGGGAACGGGAGTAGGCCCCCGTGTAAAGTTACTTTTGTATAATTGTTAGGCTCCTCTCATGCATGCTTTAATGCGGCTGAGAAATAGGAGCGTCCGTTTGTACGCCTATATGGGGGTAATAAGCCGATGGCCTCTGCACTCGGACCGAGGACGTAAGCCACTAGGGTGTCCTCAGTTAGTTTCCCTTCTGGAAACTCAAAATTATGTAAATGAAACTTTGTTAGCTATTTGTGTTTTTTGTCCCCAAGGCCCCCGAACATTCGTGGTTCGCCATGGATGTACGGGGGCCGAAATTTTTTAATGTCCGTGTGGCCTTGACCCACATAGGACTTGTAAAAATTTACTGCATTGCTAAATTAAAAATATTAAAGATAGGGTTACGGGAGTAGGCCCCCGTGTAAAGCCACTTTTTTTTATAATTGTTAGGCTCCTCTCATGCATGCTTCAATGCGGCTGAGAAATAGGAGGTGGTCCGTTTGTACGCTTATACGGGGGTAATGAGCCGATGGCCTCTGCACTCGGACCGAGGACGTAAGCCACTAGGGCGTCCTCAGTTTCTTTCAAAATTATGTAAATGACATTTCGTTAGCTATTGGAAAAGTTATTAGTTGGAAATGCAGTAAATGTTTACAAGTCTCGCGTGGCGAAGGGTACACGACATTGGATGTTGCCTTGTTGTCATAGTTGGGTCTCTTCGGAGGCTACAGCGATGACAACCCAAGTGCCCCACACCCCCATAGGGGGGTGTGGGGCTTAATTTTTTTAAAGTTTTTTCGTGACCTTGACCTAAATATAAAAGTTTTCAAAATCTTTAACAGTCAGATCTTACTAACACAGTTTATATATATAGAGGTCTTTTAAAAGTTAACAGTTAGGTATTAGTAACGCACAAGTTTGGAATTGGGTGTCTTGGGAGGCTTCAGCGATGGCAACATAAATGTCCCAAGTGGGGTTTATTTTTTCAAAAAGTGCGAGCCCCCCCCCCCCCCCGACAAAAAGTGCGATCCCCCCCCCCCCCGACAAAAAGTGCGAGCCCCCCCCCACCCCCACCCCCACCCCCACCCCCACCCCCTCCCCCACCCCTGATATCCTGGGCGTGGCAGCCCCGGTGGGGATATAAGGCGGCCCGGCTGCATGCACTTCTCATTCCCGTCCAAGCTCCCGTACGGACAGGTTCTCTCTTGTTCTTGAGATTATTTATAATAACTTCACTTTTTTATTCTCATCTATTCTTCTCATTAAGTCCATTTATTACAATGGGTAAAATGGGCCTTAAACTCAAAAACTACCCGCCAGCTTCAACCTCAACCGACACGACTCAACCTCCATCATCCTCCGCCTCGATCCTGGAATATCTGATGACTGCAAACATCTTGAGCTGCCTGACGATGCCACCACCGCCGCCGCCGCCACCACAGCCCGCCTCCATGCCCAGCCTGTCGCCACTGCCGCCGACAGTGGAAGAGGCCGGTGCACCTCCACCATCGTCAGGAAAACTCAGCGGTCGAGTCCCGGTAGCCTCTCCAGCACTCTCGCTGCTATCGGACTCAGGATCGGAGTCTGCAGTCTTCGAAGAGACGTCCAGGTCGAGGATAACCCCCTACAGCAGAACCCAAAAAATCCTATCCTATACCAAATCACAATGTCCCTCACCCATATCCCCCATGCCATCCACACCAACCAAAGCATCCCGTAAATCCATCTTTTCCCCTGAACTTCCCTCCATAGACCTAACACGCTCTCCTACCCCACCCAAAATTGTTTGCTCCATTCCTTTTGACCAATCTTTGCCTCTTCCACCCCCTTCCACCCCTATTTCTTCTAGCCAGCCTAATTCGGAGAAGCTCCAAAACACTAAGAGTCCAACACAAAAGAAACGTAATCGTGTTAAATGCCCTGCTGGCAAGCGTGATAAATGCGATTATGTTTGGTTTAGCAGAGAGGCTGTGGTTCTTTGTTGTCCGAGTTTTGCTCTTCCAGAAAAAGATCGTTGCCAACGACACTTGAATAAGAAAATCAAAATTCCGACACCAAAGCCCTATAGCCTTAATATTATGCCTGAAAAGTCCAAGTTCAAACACCCCAACAGTCCGCAGAAGCTGAAAATTAATAGGCTCAAGAGGGACAAAAAATATTATTTCATTGTTCAAGCTTATGGAGCATTTAACATAAATGTGCAAATCATTCTAAAAGGTGATGGCCGCCTTCATAGAATGAAAGTACCACCTGCGATGGTACAAAGAGAATTTTTTGTCCCCGGGGCTTATTTAATTCGAAGAAAAGGATGCCGATCTGTTTGGGAAATGGATTAGGACATGGGCTCACTAAAAAGAAAAAGCCAAAATTGTTAGGTTGTGTTGGACAATATTTAAAAGTCTTTTTCCAAATTATTTTTCCAAATTTAGTCTTAACCCTCTTAAAGTAAGGGAGAGGGGTATTATACAAGTCAACTAATAAAAAAAAAAATACTTGACTTGTATAATACTTTAACCTGGCGGTGATGTAAAGTCACTGGGACAATCTCAAACCGTGTCCTTGAGGGTGAAGACTAAGTTACAAATAAATCATTAACAAATAAAAACTTACCTCCAAACACTTGTAGCTTGCTACAAGTGTTTGGAGGTAAAAATTTTTCAAAGTTTGAATGACCTTGACCCATATAAATTACTTACAACTAATGTTGTGTATCACGTGATACCCCCACTCTAACGCTCTTACTAAGCTTGTATGAGCCGTTCATTTGCTTCAGTCTGTTTCTGTGCTCCGTGGTAAACATGTCACGGTACAATTACAAAGGTGGTGACTTCTTGATAGATCAACACAATGCTTGGGAAGTGCTAAACCAGCATAGAATGGAAGTTGAGTATTGTATAAGACAAGACGGGTCTACATTTTATCTATGTATTATAAACAACCAAACTCATAAGTATGAACACTGGACAAAAATTAATTATAACAACATAGATGAGCTGTTTGCTTGGGTGTTTGAGGTGTGTAAAGTTATTGAAGAAACCAAAATAATGGGTGTGCTAAAGGTATGTAAAACTGATGACCGGGAAGACTAAGCAAAATTTCTTTTAACCTTCCCCCCCCCCCCCCCCAGTGTTATCCCCACCACTAAAAATGGGTATATATAGGAGTGGTGATCAACCGTCCTCTCATTCTGCTTTACACCGTTAAGCTGAACACCACCATGTCTGCTATGAACGTCCCAGCCTCTACCTCTGGCCCGGTCGCCTCCAACTCCAGCCCGAGCATTGGACCAATCCGATCGGGGCCTTCGTCAAGAAGTCGTGTCCGATTCTCCGGCTTTGGTCCTGTGAGGAAGGAGTTGCGGAGCAGCGGAGCGTCTCAACCAACCACGACGGATGCATCAACTCAGACTCCACCAAACATCATCGAGTGGTACGACGAAGTGATAGAGCAAAGGGACAGAATGCTAGAGAATACTCGCAGGGAGCTACTTTATGTCAGGAGTAAATGGGAAAAACTGATTAAGAAGTGTGAAAGCCTGTTGGACAGTGATGATAGTGAGGATGAGAGTGGATAGGTGTGTGGGTAAAGACTTGGACTGGGACTTGTGTGTATGTATGAATGTGTGCGTGAATGTGAAATACAGAGCGGGGGATAGATCACTCTGTGGCAATGGACTAACATGCCACTTAGTGATCTATCCCCCGTTCTCGTAATGTTTTTGGATGGGCTTGACCCACTTTACCAAGGCTAGCTAGTACCCCCACCACTGATAAGTGTATATATACGGGTATTGATGTGCAGTTTGGTTATTCTGCTTTGTATCGCTTAGCTGAATACCTCACTTCAACATGGCTTCCAACTGCAAAACTTCTCAGGCTTCCTCTTCTTCTTCAAGAAGGCGTGCTGCCAACGTCCTGCCTGCTACTCGTGGACCTGCTCGACCATTCCACAGCATAACTGTTGCTCGGGCAAACGCCTGCAAAGCTCCAATGCTACGGACCTTGCTGGAGGTGAGCCAAGACGGGCAAGGCTTGCTCAGTCCTGGTCAACGGCAGGAGCAAGAAAGGCGTATGGCGTACTACAGGCTGCAGGGTGTAGTTCCCAGCTTGAAGTTAGGCGATCCGAGAGTAGCAAGCATCAACGAGGCAGCGGACTACATATCACACCTTCACAGTGTTTTAGAAGTAAAGGACCAACAAATTGAAAACTTAAAAGAACAATTGAAACAATTTAACTTTAATCCTGTGGAGTTTGTGGAAGCAGTGATGAGTGATAGTGATGATGAAGGAACTGAATATATATTGGGTATGTAATGAAAGACTTGGACAGGGACATGTGTGTGTGTGTGTGTGTAGAATACAGAGCGGGGGATAGACTACTTTGCGGCAATGGACTAGCATGCTGCTTAGTGGTCTATCCCCCGCTCAAAGGGTAGCATTGGATGACCTTGACCCACTTTACAGCAAGGACAACCGGTTAACTGGTATAAAAGAGGGGGGTCTGTACATCCCGACTTCATTCTGCTTTGAACCTTCCAGTGGAACGCTAGAAAATGAGTGGATCACTGATCATTGGTAAGGAGTGGGAGTATGTAACCATAAACTATTTAAACTGTAAAGGGATGTTGAAGAAGGTGTATGATAATGTTAAAAGAATGGTTGTTGAAGAAGGTAGGGTAGTGATTGTAGCGTGGAAGAAGAAGCAGTATACAGGACAACAAGTGAGAGCAAGTGACTTTGGGGGGAATAGTGTGTTTCAAATTGGACGAGCGAACTTGGTTAATTTGGACATTGTGTTTTGGGACTTGGAAAGGTTAATTGAAAATAGTGGCAAACATGGGGAACTCTTAATTGGCAGGGAGGACTGAGTATATGAGTAAGTGTAAAAGACTGGGGGCTTATGTGTGTGTGTAAAGACTAGGACTTGTGTGGAATACAGAGCGGGGGATAGATCACTTTGCGGCAATGGACTAGCATGCTGCTTAGTGGTCTATCCCCCGCTCAAAGGGTATTATTGGATGGCCTTGACCCATATAAAGGTAGAGGGGGAATGGGTAATAGGAGGGGGAAATTGGTATATATATATATGTAGGACTGATGAATAAAGCATTTAGTCAAGCATTTGTCTAGACACTATCAACAACAATGGAGAGCTTCAGTGTTGAGTTCATCCTCTTGGAAGAAGACATCAACGAAGTGGTGGAACTTATAGAGGAGAAGACCAGCCAGGGCACATTGGAACTTGTGAATTGCGAACCGTTGGACAATGCCGCAATCGATAAGATTGCATATTTCATGATGCATTTGTATAACGAACAAACAACCAATATGGAGTTTGTGCAGTACCTTTATCAAAACCAAGTAAATGTGCGAGTGACAATTACTTGGTGGCAGTAATAATAAAGTGTAACATATGGATGTGGACTTGGATGTGGACTTGGACTTGAGTGTGGTCTGCGGAATAGAGCGGGGGATAGATCACTTTGCGGCAATGGACTAGCATGCTGCTTAGTGGTCTATCCCCCGCTCAAAGGGTATCTTTACGTGACCTTGACCCACATAAATTGTATAGTTGGTGGGGGTATAAAAAGGGTAAGCAAATTGGATGGATACAACACTTCCATACCATGGCTCCACTTGACAACACCGTGTTCCATCGCAACAGAATTGTCTCTATTCTGGAGGTAATACCTCTAGAAATTATAGAAGTAGAGGACCAACTACCTGCGGTTGATCAAGAAGAGGAGGAGGAAGAGATAATGGATATTGAAACGGACTCTGACGAAGCTGGTTCAACGGACAATGAGGTGGACTTGCATGCCTACGAAACATTAGAGTCGTCATCTGAGTCGGAAATGGAATTCCAATTGGAAATCGAAGAAGAAGAAGAACAAGAACAAGACACTCCCCATCGTCCAATGGATAGGATGTTAGTTGCCAGAAGAATTATGTATTGTCATCGCTGCCTATTCCGTGATGAGGATGATTCCGACTCTGATGGTGATGTTTCACCCTTGTAAAAAGTTTAAACAAAAAGTTAAAAAAGAATGTGAGCGGGGGATAGAGCACTTTGTAGTAAATGATGCTGCTTAGTGCTCTATCCCCCGCTCAAAATAATAATTCCAAATGACCTTGACCTACATAAACTTGCTCAAACAGACATCTTTGAAAAAACTTGTACAAATTATTGAATCTAGACCAAATATCATCAATTTATCAAGCCTACTGATAAATGTATTACAAACGGTTGTGTAAAGGCTAAATTTAGCACATGAGTGATAACCTGTTTCCATATGACGTCACTTTCCCCACCTATCTGCCTCGGATATAAAGGGTCCCGGTGGAGTGCGCTGCTCATTATTGCGTGGACATTCACAGAGTGTGCATTCAAAGCCAAACTGTTTGAAATGGCTCTTTGCGACATTTGTGGGGAAATCTTTCAAGACGAAGATCTTTTCACCATACACAGAGAATTACATGAAGACGAAGATAGAAAAGAAGATATTACCATGGATGAAATAGACTTAGACTCAATTGACCGGTTTTTGGAAGAGCACCAGAAGCAGACGGACTACTGGGACAGCTATCTACAGCAAATGCAAAGAAGAAGACCTAGTGTGATCCAATTTGCTGGTGCTGGACCATCTACTGCTACAAGACCTATTGAAGAAGAGGACACCGAAGAAGAGGACACCGAAGAAGAGGATATGGAAGAAGAAGAACTGGAAGATGTAAGACAACTGCGCACCACAGCCTTGCCAGGACGAGTTGTAACACATTTCAAAATTAATAACGTTCAATTGGAATTGGAAACATTCATAACCCAGGCTAAGGAACTTGTTGGTCAAACGTTGAGGGAAGAATTACAAAGGCTAAATTTTATTAAATTTGGAATGGTGTTAGAGGCTATGTTTAACAATACTGATGGTGAAACAGCATTGAGAGCATTCATTACCAAAAACCGAACCCTTACCTTCACCTCCGACATTGATGATATTATTGAAGAATGCTTGGAGGAACTTATAACCAAACTCCAAGAACATGAAGGAAGAGGATCTGGATGGACTTTGTCATCAATCGAAGGTATGGATGTTAGGGTTCATAAACATGGATATGGTTTAAGAGGTAGTAGTTTTATCCCTCTACCAAAGAAAATCCAAAACACTAACTCGTGTAGAAATGTTCAAAATGAGGGTAATGAATGTTTCAAGTATGCAATGTTAACCAAGTATGTTAAAAACAATCCTTGTAGAGTTGGTAGAGAATACTACGAAAATGAACACCGCTACAACTTTCAAGGTCTTACTTACCCAGTTACTTTAAAAGATATTGACAAATTTGAAAAGAAAAATCCTGGCGTTTCAGTTAATGTTTTTGGTCTGGATGATTCCAACAACGTTTATCCTTTGCGGGTAGTAAAGGTTGAGCAAAGAAACCATACGGATTTGCTATTGATAACCAAGGGTGAAATTTCCCATTATGTATGGATAAAAGACTTTGAAGCGTTAGTTGTAAAACAATTGACCAAAAGAGTAAATAGGATTACAGTTTGCAAGAGATGTTTCTGCTTTTCTTGGAAAGATTCAAGACGTGGAGGATTGGACTGGTTATTGGAACATAAAAGACTTTGCAACGAGAACTATGAAGTAAAGATAAGTCTTCCACCGCCTACCCGAGCTTCAATACAATTTAACAAGACAGTTCACCAATACCGAATTCCAATAGTGGTCTATGCAGATTTTGAATCAACGTTAGTACCACAGGAGCTGCCGGACGGCGAAGTGACTAGAAGAACAAAATATCAGTTGCATCAGCCCAACAGTTTTTGTTTACTAGTTAAATCAACCTTGTCTGAAAACCAATTGCAAGACTATGGTTTAACATCCACTCCAATACTCTACCGTGGTGAAGAAGCCGCTAAGTATTTTGTAGACCAACTGTACGATATTGCTGGAAAGGTTCAACGCTTGTTCGGTAATATTGTACCTATTGAACCTTTAAACCAAAATCAACAAGAAGAATACAACTTAGCGATAAGATGCTATTTATGCAAGAAGATGTTCAGTGAAGAAAATCCAAAAGTAAGAGATCACGATCACCTGACAGGGTTATACAGAGGAGCTGCTTGTAATTCATGCAATATAAATTACAAACTGCCAAACTTTATTCCTGTCGTTTTACACAATCTTAGCGGCTACGACTCCCACTTTATTATCCCGGAGTTAGGAAGAGATGACGGTAAAATTGATGTTCTTGCTACAACATTGGAAAAGTACATCAGCTTTTCAAAAACAGTAGGTAAAATTAAACTTCGCTTCGTAGACTCTTACAGATTTATGGCATCTAGTTTAGCCAAATTGTCAGAGAACCTAAGAAGAGAAGACCTAAAAGAAACCAGAAAAATTGTACCTGAAGATAAATTAGACCTAGTATTACGGAAAGGAGTGTTCCCCTACGATTACATAACTTCTACAGAAAAATTTGAAGAAACCAGTCTACCGCCGATTGAAGCCTTCAACAGCAAATTAAACGAAAGTGAAATCTCCGTTGAAGACTACAATCATGCATGTAATGTTTGGAACCAACTAAACATTCAAACCTTAGGGGAATATTCTGACTTTTATATAAAATTGGACGTAACTCTGCTGTGCGATGTGATGGAAGAATTCAGAAACACCTGCTTCTCCGCCTATGGACTGGACCCTCTACACTCGTACACATCTCCAGGATTAGCATGGCAAGCTATGCTAAAGTCAACCAACTGTCGACTGGAACTTCTAACGGATATTGATATGGTGCTCATGATGGAATCTGGTGTACGGGGCGGTTTGACACAAGCTGTAACACGTCATGTCAAAGCCAACAACAAGTACATCCCCGGCTTCGACGAGCAACAACCATCGGTCTACCTTGGCTATTTTGATGCAAACAACCTTTATGGTTGGGCAATGTCAAATCCGCTTCCCTACGCTGACTTCAAGTGGATCGACCCGGCCACCATCGGAGACATCTCACAGATTCCAAAGGATGGTCCAAAAGGCTATATTTTGGACTGTGATTTTGAATACCCGGAGCACCTTCATGACCATCACTACGACTTGCCTCTCCTAGCCAAGACTGAAGTTTCACCGACAGGAAGATGGCCAAAATTGATGATGACCTTGGAGAATAAGGATCGCTATGTGGCTCACTACTGGGTAGTTCAACAGGCTCTTGAATTGGGTCTACGTATAGTGAGAATTCATAGAGCAATTGAATTCACCCAGTCTTGTTGGTTGAAACCATATATTGATTCCAACACTGCAAGAAGAGCTGCAGCGACAACAGCATTTGAAAAGGACTTCTATAAATTAATGAACAATGCCATCTTTGGGAAGACCTTGGAGAACAAAAGAAAACACAAAAATGTAAAATTAGTGAGTGATCCTAGGAAATTGGAAAAATTAGTGCAAAAACCAAATTTCGGAACATCCATGATTATAAACGAAAATCTAGTCGCTGTCAGTATGAAGAAAACAACAATAGTCATGGACCGTCCGTTATACATAGGTATGTCGATTTTGGATATAAGTAAAACCCTGATGTATGATTTCCATTATAACAAAATGGTTAAACATTACGGAAGGGAAAACATTGGAGTCGCATACATGGATACGGACGCGTTTATCTACTGGATAAAGACTTTGGACATGTATGAAGACCTAAGGACTTTTCCATACAAAGAAGATTTCGATTTTTCTGACTATCCGAAAAACCATCCAAATTTTAATGAAAAATATAAAAAAGTAATTGGAAAATTCAAAGATGAAGCAAATGGAATGCCTTTAGAAGAAATAGTGGCGCTGATGGCGAAATTGTATTCATTTAAGATGTACCACGAGAACAACACACCGACAGTGAAGAAAGCAAAAGGAGTGAAGACATCTTATTTGAAAAAACACGTGACATTTGACCACTACAAGACTTGTTTGTTTGAAGATACTACGATATCAGCAACATTCAACAATATCCGCAGCTTCAAGCATCAAGTCTACAGTGTCACCGAAATTAAAAAAGCGTTGTCAGCTCGGGATGATAAAAGATACATTATGCCCGACAAAATCCACACTCTTCCTTTTGGCCACTACTCTCTAAACCCTATCAACTAGTAACCTATTCTTCGTCCTTCTACAACTACGACCTTATTCCTTTCTCCTTCCGTAAAAAAATGGGGAACACGGCAAGTCCAACGCCGTGTTCCCCATTTTTTACACAAGTTTGGATGACCTTGACCCATATAAATGATGTGAATATTTAAAACAACATTCATTGTGATTATACATGTGATACAACAAACATTGAAACCTGCAATATGAAGGACTTAAAGCAACAAATTGTCAACGAACTTCATAAACCTGCAAGAAGAAAGTTTCCACGAAGAAATACGGTGATAAAAGGAATTAATGATTTATATCAAGCGGATTTAATCGAAATGATTCCTTATAGCAAACAAAATAAAGGATATAAATACATATTGACTGTTATTAACTGTTTTTCAAAAATGGCAGATGCTTTACCACTAAAAGATAAAAGTGGCAAAAGTGTTACAAAAGCAATGGAAACAGCTATACAAAGAGACAAACATACTATTAAACATTTACAAACAGATGATGGAAAAGAATATTTTAATAAGGAATTTGCAAATTTAATGAAAAAACACAATATAAACCATTATTCAACCAATTCAGAAGTAAAAGCCTCAATAATCGAAAGATTCAACAGAACTTTAAAAAGTGCAATGTATAAAATGTTTTCCAACAGAGGATCGCACATATGGATTGATATGTTACCAAAACTTATAAACGATTACAATAACAAATTTCATAGGACTATCGGGATGAAACCAAACCAAGTAACTAGTAAAAATGAAAACCTTGTATTAAAACGTATAAAAACGAATACTAAACCAAAAGTTGAAAAACTAAAGCCTAAAAAATTTAATGTGGGTGATAAAGTGCGAATAAGTAAATATAAAGGTGTATTCAGTAAAAGATACCTGCCAAATTGGACCAATGAGGTTTTTACTGTATTCAAAGTACAACCTACAGTACCTGAGACATATATTTTAAAAGATAATAAAGGACAATTGCTTGAAGGAGGGTTTTATGGACATGAAATGTTAAAATCAACAGTAGGCGATGTATATTTAGTTGAAAAGGTGTTGCAACGGAAAAAAGATAAGGTCAAAGTACGATGGTTAGGATTTAATAAGACGGAAGATTCTTGGATACCTAAAAAGGATTTGATATAACGATAGAGAATCATTTTAGGTTGAACCATTACAAAGGATGGAGATAGTACCACAAAAAGAGAGTTTTACTATTAATAATATAGATGAACTCACAGTGGATAATTCAGAATTCAATAGTGGGAAGCATGGCAATTTGTTACCAAACACCGTTCGTTGTCTGGTTACCGGACCTTCCAACTGTGGAAAAACTAATGTAGTATTCAATTTGATTACAAACCCTAAAGGATTACGATTTAACAATCTATATGTATTTTCAAAATCACTACAACAACCAAAGTATCAATTATTGGAAAAAATACTGACTAATGTGCCTGAAGTTAAATATTTAAAGTTTAATGCAAGCGAGAGTGTCATGCAGCCACAAGAAGCTAAACCATTCTCCGTGTTTATATTCGACGATGTATCTTGTGAAAACCAAAACACAATAAGGAATTACTTCGCTATGGGTCGACATAACAACATAGATAGCATTTATATTGGCCAAACTTACAGCAAAATACCTAAACAACTCATTAGAGACAATGCAAACATGTTAATTGTATTTAAACAGGACGAAACCAACCTAAAACATATATATTTTGATCATGTAAATGCGGATATGACATTTGAACGATTTAAAGAGTTGTGTGGAAAGGCTTGGGCTGAAAAGTATGGGTTCCTAACAATTATGAAGGAACAACCGCTAAACAATGGTCGATACAGGATAGGATTTGATAAATTTATATTAATACATTAAACGTGGTATAACACATTCATTGTTGTACAACACGTCTTGCTACAAACATGGTTAACCAAGAAAAATTAGTAAAAGAAATAAAATCACTTAGTGATTCTATTCGGGCTAAAAACAGAGCATTGAAACTAGGTATTAGCGAGAGGGAGAAATTCCTTGAATCTACTTTTAAACCTATTACTGAACCCTTGAAACAATTAAACAAAAAATTTGCTAAACCAGTATTGGAAGGAGATGCGATTGCACCTATTACGAAGTTTTAAAGAGAAAATGTAAAATCAGAAGATTTTAGTGATGAAGACCTGGAATCCTCTACGTATAGTGGTTTTACCGGTGGAGAACCCGGAAGAGAGCTAGAATCACCGGACTATAGTGGAATAAAAGAATTATATGAAGTAAAAGCCAAAAGAGGACATGAAGTTGTATCAACTGCTAGTGAAGAGGAAAAAGAAGAAGAGACAAGGGAAGGTCCGTCAAACATAAGCTTATTGGGTGAAAACATTCATAACAAAGGACCTTTAGGAAGGAAATACATGGTAAAAATGTTACTCGGAACAATTCCTAATAAGAATTACCATAGTTATGGAGCGAGATTAACAGAAGACGGTTTAATGATAGGTAATAGCCCGTTAAACGTTGACGAACATGATAATATTGTCATTGGTGATCAAAGGTATAAGGGCACAAAAGGATTATTTGAATTATTATTTGAAAATAAGCCTTCAGTATCGGTAGTGAAAGAAAAAGACATGGAAGCATATAAAAATATTTTGGAACAGACAAATGCATATAGGAGAAAGTATTTACCTGACCAGCCTCCTTTTAGATCTAAGTCTTTAAAATATAAAGAATTTGTATCCAAGTTAATACCAACTAGAAGACAAACAATGCCGTTAACACAAAGAAAACCTGTAAAACGAAGATTTATGGCATCCACTTTGGATGTAAGTGCTCAGGAACGAAGAAAAAGAAGTAAGTCCGTTACGGGTACAGGTTTAATGAAGAAACTATATAACACAAATGTGATTTATTACAATAATATCAATAAATTGGTGGATAGAATGAAACTAATACATGAAGCTAAAGAAGCGGGTCATACTGGATTGGAAAACGAATGGGTGGCTTTAGTGGATGAACTCCGAAACCGTGGGGTAATCTCATAAAAATGCGTTACTCCCTAGAATACTATTCAGTTGCACCATGAGTGTCGACAAGTTCGGACGTTACTCCTCGGATGGGTTATATTATGCCAATAGTTTAAAAAGAAGTGCTGGTTTACCACAAACACCTGATGGAGATTATGATATGAGTAATAAAAGGTTAAAAAACATAAAAGATCCTACGGATGAAAACGATGCAATAAATCTAAAAATATTAAAGGAAAAGATATCGCCAACATTAAAACTACAAAATAACACATATGACGCAGAAGATCATAGAATTATCAACGTTGGTAAACCAAATCAAAACGGTGATGCGATAAACAAAGGTTATTTGTCATCTGAATTAAAAAATACGTTAAAATTCAATGGGAAAACGTATAGTGCCAACAATAAACGTATATCCAACGTAGATGACCCTAAAGATGCAAAAGACAGCGTAAATAGACGCTATTTACATTCTTTGATACCTGAAAAGACAAAAGATGGATTTTCTTTTTATAAATTTGTTATTAACGATATAGGTTATCCAAAAAATGAAAATGATGCTGTAAATCTCAAATATATAAAAGATCATTGTGTCATACGTGATGTGGGAGTTATCGATTGTCTTGGCAATTGTTTGGCGAATGTAAAAGATGGTTCAGCACCATCTGATGGTGCAACAGTGGGTCAAATGAAAGAGACTTTAAAACAAGAAACAACTGGATTTGCAAAACGAGATGAAGTATTATCAAAGCAAGGGGATGACTTTATTCAAGGTAATGAAAAATTTCATTTATTGACATACAAAAACGCTTATTGGGATTGCAGGCATGGAAGGTTATCAAATGTGTCATGGGGTCATGCAGATAGAGACGCGGCTGCCTTAGGACAAACAGTACATCTAGATCCAAATAATTACTATGCGTTTTTTATATGTAGTAATAAAAAATTAACAAACATGGCGCAAGGAAGAGAAGCAAATGATGCTGCAACTGTAGGACAGGCTATCACATTATCACAAATGGATAGCAAAGTGTATACTTGTAATAATAAACGTATAACAGACCTTAAAGACCCTGAACATGTGGATAATGCTGTCACTGTTAATTTTCTTGTAAAAGTTTTAGGAAATGCATTATTTGATGTATACAATCTTATTGGTATTGGTTCAGGTCGTACTCCTTTGTTGGAATCTGAGAGAGGTACTTGGATTAAACGGGAAATTGTTCAAAACTATTTTATCAACCCTCATACAAAAAAGTTTAGATCATCGGATTGGGGTGATTTTGATATTTAATAAAAGAACACAATAAACGACTTCATTTATGTCCAACTTGTCATAGAGGTAACACATAAGTTGTACATTGCGATTATAAAAGGACAATAATGACGTTCCAGTACATCAGTCCATATAGAGACACTGTAAGGAGAGGAGGTGGGATCACGTCCACAGCGGTTTCTCTGTTAAGTAAAGCTTTAAAACGAATTCCAGTAGGATCCATAGTAAATAGAGCAATAGACGCATTACCATACGAATTTCATATACCGGGAGGTTATCAGTATTGCGGACCAGGAACTAAATTGAAAAAACGACTGGAAAGAGGCGATCCTGGCATAAATAAGTTAGATCAGGCTTGTAAAGAACACGATATCGCATATTCCACGTTTGCCGATTCAAAAAATAGATCAATAGCTGACAAAAAGCTTGCGGACATAGCTTGGCAACGAGTAAAATCAAGTGACGCTAGCATAGCAGAAAAAGCAGCAGCTTTAGCAGTAACAGCAGGTATGAAGGCTAAAACAGCAGTAGGAGGTGGAAGAAGGAGGAGAAGGAGAGTAAAAAGGAGGTCAACCACAAGAAAACATGGAGGAAATATAAAAAGAAGACGACGATCTACAAGGAAAGGCAGGAAGAAGCCCACCGTGTGGTCAATGGTAAAAAACGGGGCAGGTCTTTACCTAAGACCTTATCGTGCATATTAAATGAAAGAAATCAATTGGTCATACCACATAAAGCATTAACCAATATTGAATTATTTAAATATATTTCCTGTTTAAAAATACCATTTTTCCGCGGTGTGTTTATGAAAGACAGTTTACCAAAGAAAATGTGGCAAAATGAGACTGGAATTGTAAATTTGGATAATACTGAAGGGCCTGGCACCCATTGGGTTTGTTATAAGAAACTAAATAACAATGTATATTATTTTGATAGTTTCGGTAATTTGCCACCACCAAAAGAACTTCAAAATTACTTTAAATCTGCTAAAAACATATATTATAACTATAAAAGAGAACAACCTGATAATACTTCAATATGCGGCCATTTATGTTTGGAATTTCTAGCTAAAAGTATCAGTCACTATTGAGATGTCTTCCTATACGGTATCATTAACAGGAAAATCGTCCACTTTACGAAGTATCCTTTTTCCAGCGTTACGCTTGCAAAAAGGAAGGTTTTGGGAGGCGGCACTATTGGATTTTACAACTTACAACTCTATCCCCAATGTTACGGAAGGTAAAAATAACGTATTGCATTATTATAAGGGAAAGGATGCCAGTGGAAAATTTACAGACTTACAAGAGTGCAGGTTACCCACAGGTTCTTATGAAATTGATCATATAAATGAATTTTTGCAAACTAAAATGGGAAAAGACAATATAACATTAAAAGGTAATAATAATACGATGAAAGCTGAAATTACTTCCAAATATTATATAGATTTCACTCAACCAAACTCAATTGGTGATTTATTAGGATTTTCCAACGATGAGCCTGTTTTAGAACCAGATGTAACACATTCCGGTAAGAAAACAGTAACAATATTAAAAGTCAATAGTATAGACATAACTTGTAACATTATACAAGGTGCTTACAGGGATGGGGCTAACACCCACATCATACATACTTTTTACCCAAGTGTACCACCTGGATTTAAAATTGTTGAAAAGCCACAAAACCTGGTATATCTACCGTTGAACACCACTTTCATTTCAGACATCGTGTTGAGCGTATTGGATCAAGACGGTAACTTGGTAGACTTCAGAGAAGAGCCTATTACGATTAGATTACATTTAAAATCGACACTTTAATACAAAACTATGGGTTTAACATTTAAAAGCGAACAACCTACGGGAAACCGCATTAGTAGCTCTTCAGCTGTGGAGGAGTTAACACGCGAGAACATTCGTTTCTTAGAGAGAATTGGATTAAAATTAACCGAGTATGGATATACTGGATATAGCGCAGGGTCCAACATTCGACGAAACCCTATGGGAAAAAGAATATCACACCCACAACCCTTACACTTCATCGAAATTAAACAATAACGATGAAATTCGTATTCCCATACAAAATCAAGACATTTACACACTACCATGTGAAAGTTACTTGTATATTGAAGGACAAGTTACTAAAAAGGACGGTACTACTGTTGGTACAACAGTTCCATTTATAAATAATCCTATGGCTTTCCTATTTGATGAAATTAGATATGAAATATCAGGTGTAACAGTTGATTCCACTAAAAAAGTAGGTATTACGACAACTTTAAAAGGATTAACATCTATAACACCCAATGAAACCAATTTACTTAAACCTGCCGGATGGGTATTACCTACGATTGACACGATCACTCCAAATCCAAATGGATATTTTGATTTTCATATTCCATTACGTTTGCTGCTTGGTTTTGCTGAAGATTATAGGAAAATAATATTAAACGTTAAACAAGAATTAGTTTTGTTGAGATCTTCTAACGATAAAGACATTATTAAAGCTGCAGATGCTACTACAGATGCGACTTTAGAATGGAAATTAAAATTAGACAAAATTGTATGGAGAGTTCCACATGTTAAATTGGCTGACGAGCATAGAATGCTACTTTTAAGAAAATTAAAAGCCGATCGTGATATTGTTATTCCATTTAGAAGTTGGGAATTTCATGAGCATCCCAGTTTACCTACTACGGATCGACACACTTGGACTGTTAAAACATCGAATTATGTAGAACGAGCCAGGTATATTATATTTGGTTTACAAACAGGTAGAAGAGACGCCATTACTAAACATGCAGGACAATTTGATCATTGTGACTTGAAAAATATTAAAGTTTATTTAAATTCACAATTCTTTCCATACGACAATCTAAATGTGTCATTCACTAAGAAGAAATACAGTATATTGTACGATATGTACGCGAGATTCCAAAGTTCATATTACGGTAAAACAAATACACCTTTATTACCACCTGACAAATATTTCGATGCCTACCCAATAGTTGTAATCGATTGTTCTAAACAAAATGAATCAGTAAAATCATCAAGTGTGGATATAAAAATAGAAATGGAATTCAACGCTGCTATACCGGCTAATACAACTGCATACTGTTTAATTCTACATGATAAAATCGTAACATACACACCTTTAACTGGAATTGTTAAAAATGTATTGTAAGAACCGGTTTTGTTTCATTCCGCGAGTATAAAAGCAGAGCGTACAGACCGCTCCTCATCAGTTTGTTGCCTACTGTTGTATGGGTAGCATCGTATTCAATATGGCTTCTCCTAGTGGTACACCTGAAAATGTGGTAGATATTGAGAAGGAGATATCTGAGTTTTTAGATCCTCAAGGTCACCAGGAAGGAGGTGAACAAAACGTTTGCGGACAACTTCACGCCAGTAATAATGTTGAAGAAAAAGGTAAAAGAAGAAAGACTATACAAAAGAGAAAAAGGGATATTGAAGATAATATTTCTCCAAACATATTGAGTGAGGTATTTTTGCGAATATTTTACCCAATCTCTTCCAGTTTGGATAAAAGTGTTTTAATCGGTGTTATGAAATCTACAGATTATTCCCCTACTGTAATTTTAACTCATGGACCCAAAATGATTTTGTTTACTGACAGTGCTTGGGAATCGTTTATGAAACATTTGCATCTGCTAGAATGCTATTTAAGTAGTAACATGTTTGGAAGAAAGACAAGGGTAGGACTTTTGGATTCAAATGTGGAAATTGATATCATTAAACAACGTGGTGATCATCAGCTACGGTTTAGAGACACAACAAGACATGATAACAAAATTCAACTTAATCGAGAGGAGTTTTTCATTTTAACTTGTGCTACTGAACCTATAACAAGATACTTGAGACAACTGGTGTTTTCAAGTTCGATTATTAAAGATTATCTGGAAGACACTTTGGACAAACAACCGGACGCACCTATATTATACGGACCTGTGGATACTTCTATATTTAATAGAGTTCCTCATGAAGTACAGATGTGGAGACAATTGGAAAAGTACGCTCAACTACATAAGAAATCAGTAAAACAGGAAGAAGAGGAAGATGGAGGAGAAGAATCAAGTGTTAGTGATGAAAATGAAAATAAGGAAAATATAAAGATGGAAACTTAAATGACAATGGTTAGTTTTTAAAACAATAACCAACATTTTGTGGGGTTAGGCCTATTGGGGACGGTGCCCACGTTAAATATACACCAGCGCGCCAACAACTGTACGGCCTGGTATAAAAGTAGTACCTACCGTGGTGTGGAAATCAGTTGACCTCCTGACTTCGTAATGAGCAGACGTGTGACCTTCAAAATGGACAAGGGAGAAGAACAACAAGTAAAGTCCAAGCCTGGTATTATTGAGTTTCAAGCGTTTCGTGGTAATGATGATAGATTCATTATAAAAGAACTTGTGTTTTTGGACATGAATACAAGTGTTCCTTATTCGTTTTTATTTAAACCACCATGTTCTTATTCGTCTTTAACTAGTAAAGCCGCTACTACCAACAGATGGATTTCAAAACACTTCCATCATATCGATTGGTATGATGGTTTTACAAGTTACACGGACTTGTATCACATTATGCATCACTTTTCAGACAAGTTTACCAATATTTACACAAAGGGGCTGGAAAAGAAAAGATGGATCGAAGGATTTACTCATGTTCCGGTTAATGATGTGGAATTGGATAAGAATTATCAATACATGCTGGAAACCATATGTATTTGTACAAAAAGCCCAGAACATGATAAAGATAGACATTGCGCTTTGAAAAATGCCTATAAACTCGCCTCTTACCTTCAAAGTGGGGAATTGGGGAGTGGTGGGGGTAACGGAGAGTATATAAGTGGGGAGCAGACAGGGACCTGGCATGAGTATTACTCGAGATTCCGAGACGACAACATCTCCGAGCAAGAAGACGATCTGTAACCTGACCATGGCATCTCACCAGTTCCTTCAGACTTTGGTCGAGCAGTTCAATGCTCACTCCAAGTCAACAATATTACCTGTAAAGAAGTGCTCGGAACTAAAAGACGAGAAGCACTACATAATCCATGCTATGAAGAAGATGGAGACTACAGTTGGGGAGGCCATCTGCTGCAGTCTCAGCGAGGCACCGTTTACTCCGGGGGATGAACCAAAGTTCCAGGTGTACCTGCCCAAGAGATTCGTCCATCTTCTACAAAACGAGGATCTTCGCTCTATTCAACCCGGGTGTCTATACCTGGTGTCCCACGGCTGCACGGGTAGCAATTCTACAGAGTTGACCATCCACATCGCTGACAAGCAGCAGTGTTAGATCTAAGTTTTAATGTTGTACATATGTTGTTGTTGTAATGTTTTATAAATAAACGAATCATAAAAGACAAAAAAGATAAAAAAAAAACAAAAAATGCAACATATCAATATGTGACAGACTTCACGTATTGATATGTTGCATTTTTTTTTTTAAACTTCGCGGGTGACCTTGACCTTTGACCTTTGCATTTCACAACTACCCCCACTACCGTAATTACCCCCACTACCGCACTAGGATTCAAACCTGCTTGGATGCGAAAAACGGTCATTCTGTTGCCAACTAGCAAACGATGAGCACCTTGTACGAGCTTTGCTTACAACGAGTTATAACTGACGCATCTTTATTCCAGATGGCTTTACGAGATAATATCCCTATAACAGTAAAGCAGGATATCGAGGAGTACAAGAAAGATAATAGAGGGTATTCGGGATACTCCTGGTATAGGTTCCAAGACGGGGAAAAGTTTTGTAGGCCTTGTGGCAATGCTGCCGTCAGAGACCTTCGACGGTTCGTACAGGAAGGTGGTAGAAAACAGTTTGGATTTCTAGCACCAATGTTTAGATTTGAAAACTACAAGGACACCTGTGCTATTTGTTCCATCCCTTTGTATCAATGGAAAAGGTTTAGAAGTGTTTAATTGCATCTTCCATACCCCCACCACCATCACCCCCACCACTTTTCCATGTACCTCCAAACGCTGTGCCTCGGCTTCATTTCTACTCCAGCAGCCAACCTAGCAACATCAGGATGTCTCTCAACGTCAGTTGCGCAAGTTACGAGGAGGTGAGCATCAAGACTCAGCAGGAGCTAAACGACTTATACAAGGAGTTGCAGCTGATGGTGGCACGAGGCTACCGTATAAATGTGCAAGTTTACGCTTGCAATATACGGAACACCCGGCAGTCAAAGGAAGAGCCTGGACACTCCTCGACGGCTTCCTCACCAGCGTCCATGAAGACCGAGCCAGACAACTTGGACTACTTCAGCTGACTAGCAGTTGTATTTCTTGTCCTAACCATTGTAGAATATGTATATTATTTCATTATATTAAAGAAGTAAAAGAGCAAAAACACCTATCTTGTTACTGACATATAAGCTCAGTAACAAGATAGGTTTTTTTAAAACACAATTTGGATGACCTTGAAACTTCCCCCTCCACTGCTTTGTTACCCCCACCACTTGACTATTGGTGTACATGGCACATCGCAATTGGAAACCTCATTCCATCTTCAACAGCCACACCGACAACATCAACAATGGCAAACCTACCAACAGATGAAAGATGTCCTCACGCATGTTGTGACTTCGTCCACGAGTTGGAGAAGAGGATGCAGGAGAGGGCGATAAGAAGAAAACAGATCCACTCAGAAAATATCATGATAGTCAACGGCTATCTTTTATTGTTCGGCCTTATTATGGTTGTACTTTTCATACTGTACGGCATAGTCACATGTGTCGGCAAGGTTGCAGAAGAAAACGCTCGCCACCATCAATTGGAAAGTTTCAATGTTACTTTGTAAGTTTTCCTTTTTTTAAAACTCCGTTTGGATGACCTTGAAAATTCCCCCACTACTCCACCACACCCCCCACCACTTCACCATGTTCCTGCATGAGCATCACATCAACCGTCATTCCTTGTCCGACAAGCAACCATGGCAGACAACAACACCATCAGCCAAGCTGACTCCACTACTGATGTCGGTACAAGTACGGGTTGGACACTGTCGATCGATAGTGTACACTATTTGGAGTCAATTTGCGAACGTATGAAGGAAATACTGCGGGACAACCCTGGGATCATAATACAAATGAATTTAAATTATGATTGGTCCCAAGTTAGAATGCAAGGGGACGACAACAACGGTCAACAATCTCCACAATATTCGCCCATGTCCCCGATCTATCCTTACGGCGAGTCTGACGTCGATGAAGATGAGGCTGATGAAGATGCAGGGGACAACGAGGCTGAAGAGGAGTAAGCTTCATTCCTTTTTTTTAAAACCTAAATTGGATGACCTTGAGAATTCCCCCTCCACTATTTCCTTTTTTTAAAACCCAAATTAAATGACCTTGAAAATACCCCCTCCACGTACTTTTGGTTTACCCCCTCTACTTTTCAATACTGTTACCACAGTCTGTAGCTCACATCATTCCTTGCTTAGCTATCATGGCGGACAGCACTCTTTCTCGAGTTGACTCCACTACGGATGAAGAATGGCCATTTTCCTGGAATGTTCATCTGCAAGACTCGGCAGAAGTGGATATGTTGCATGAGAAATTGGTGTATGTATTAAACGAAAACCCCAACATTGAATGTAGAATGACTATGGATTTCGATGCGACAGGGGTCCACACTCAACCTTCCACTTCCAGCCAGCCTGAACCTCAGCTACAGCCAAAGAACTTTACACATCTTTACACTCCAATACGGCCGGAGGATGTGGTTATCAGCGAGGCAGACTCTACTACAAGTTATATTGAACCAACGAATTGGAAGCTTGTTGTTGACACCTTACACAAGGTCGACTTAGTATGTGACAAATTAAAGGAATTGATGATGCAAGATCCTGGTCTTCGTTTTAAAATTGATTTGTTTTTCATCTGGGGAGCACCTGCACGGGGCTCTTCGTCTGACAGCTCTCTAAGTACAACGGATGAGGAGGAGGAGGAGGACGACTAGTTATCTTTTTTAAAACTCCGTTTGGATGGCCTTGACCTTTCCCCCTCCACTGAGTTTATTTAAGGTGCACTCTCAATGACTGCAGCATCATTTCATCGCGCACCTTCACCACAGCAACATGGAGAGTCAACTCAACTACTGTTGCGAACGGAAATGTTTTTCATGGCCGAATGACATTGATGTTGCGGATGGCCTGGCGTGTAGAAAATGTGAAGCTTTTGGTCAATGCATGTGTAAGTGCAAGTCTTGGAAGAAGCCGAAACCGGAGTTGAAGACATTCCATGTGTACCAGATGAGAGGGCATAAGTACACTTGTTGCCCTGAACGTTGCATTGAATTCACATTAAAACAGCTAACTGGCTGCAAATTGTGCAACAATCATTTTGCAGGTTTTTGCAAACATTATTTAGGAGCCTGTCAGTACAGATCAACTTGGCATACAGAAGCACTCACTATCAATGAAATCGCTATAGATACACAAGAGTAGTCTTTCTACTCTTTTCTTTTTTAAAACTCCATTTGGATGACCTTGACCTTTCCCCCTCCACTCACCTTAGTTTATATAAACCCCATTCCCACTGACCACAGCATCACTTCATCGTGCTCCCTCGTCAAAGCAACATCAACTATGGAAAGTAAGCGCATCTCATGTTGCGAGCATAGGTGTTTGGAGATACAAGGCGTCACATATTGTGCAAAGAAGCGTTGGGAGGAAGAGACGGGGACAACCTATTGCTGTGAGGATAAGTGTTTCCTCTTACCAAAGTGGCAAGTGGATGGGCTGGCCTGCCGGCAATGTGAATGCTTCGGATGTTGCAGGTGTAGATGCAAGAACCAACAGCTGCCACCGCCGGTACTACAAACTTTCAAAATCTACAAATCCAAATACTTTTATACTTGTTGTCCGCAGCGGTGTATTAAATTTCACTTCTCCAATCTTACCAATTGTCGGAAATGCTACGGACAACCTGATGGGTGGTGCACCTGTTTTCTAGACTCCTGCCGCTACAGATCGGATTGGTTTACAGATCCGTTGGAAATTGGTGAGGTCGCCCAGGAAGCACAAGAGTAGTCTTTCTACTCTTCAACTTTTTTAAAACTCCATTTGGATGACCTTGAGATTTCCCCCTCCACTTCCCCATATACCTAGAGTACACAGAGCCTGATAGTCAGTCACTCGGTGGCTGTCGTGGGGTGCGCATCGGTGTCGGCGCTCCGTTGTTAAGTGTTCAAGGTCACAGTAACATGAAATTGCGGGCGTTGTACTGGTTCAAGGTCACCTGAGGGATAACCGATTGCCCATTTAGGCAGAGTCATGTCAGAAACTCGAGTTTAACTTGGCACTTTTGCCGTTTCTTGTCGAAAATTCGCTCCAAGTGGTCAAGGTCACGGGGACTCTGACTGAAACTCGGAGCGTAGTGCGAGAAACGGCAAAAGTGCTAAAAAATTTTAAGTTTCTGCGTGACCTTGACCTTAGTGGCGTCGGTGACGTCGTTTTGATGACGTAAGGGGTGATGGCGTCATCAGCACGTCATTTCTGTGACGTCATGGGTGTGACGTCATCGAAATGACGTCATTAGTGATGACGTCATCGATTGCGTCATCGATGACGTCATCGATGACGTCATCGGTGAGGTCATTGACCTCGATGACGTCATCCCTCAGGTGACCTTGAACTGGGCCAGCGGCCGCAATTTTACACTACTGTATATATATATACTTATTAAGATACATATATGAATATGTACTTAAATTCCGTGAAGACGGTAGACCTGTTAACGAAACTTCCGATTTTTATCAAACTTGACATGAAGGTGTGGGACTAGGACTATTTCTATTAGTTATGTCGATTGGGATTATCAGACTATGGGAAAAGAGTGATATACAAATTTGTCTAAAATCGGCAAAAATGGGGGTTTAAGTTTCTTTTAGACGAATTTGAACCCGTATATCACCCTTTTCCCATAGTCCGATAATCCAATAGACATAACTAACCGACATAGACCTAGTAACACACCTTCATGTCAAGTTTGATAAAAACCGGACGTTTCGTTAACAGGTTTACCAACTTTACGGAATTTAAGTACATATTTATATATGTATCTTAATAAGTATATATGTGTAGATATGAAAATTTTAATAAATTGTGTTTTTGGTATCTGGGGACCCTGTAGTAAAAAGTTAACACGATTAAAGGCTTATATTGAACCTTTGGCACCACCGTGATATGGTTTTCCCAACAAAATAAATTCAATTAAAAGCTCACAATTGAAAGTAGCTTAAAAGAGCAATATCTCCCTTATTAAATATAACAAACAATACATATTATATATCAAAATGTGCAAAATTTTATTTTCTAAAGTTTACAAATTTACAAAATTTTTCTGTCTTTTACAGTTCAAAAGATATTCAGCAAAAAATTATAAAACTACAGCCGCCCTTTTGAAAAATTTGGCCATAGCAAGTGAGCGCAGCGTCGGAGAGTGGTAGACTTTTCAACATCGTTTTTCTCAAGTAATTTTACATAAGAATCGGTCAAAAGATATAAGTTTGCAATAACTTCCGGGTTGAACCATAATTTGACTAGACTGTATAGGGAATACGCTATTACGGTAGTAGCCATGGCAAGACCTAAGCCCGGGACCACTTGAGGTCCCAAGAAGCCGAAAATACCATTCGTTCATGTTCATATATATATAATTTGTGTATGGCCGTGGTACTGACAACTTTTGAAGGGGACCTCAGATTTTGATAAAATTTGGTATGAAGGTGTAAGACCAGATCTATTTTCATGATTCCACCAATCAGCATTGTCGCTTTATGGGAACGGAGGTTTATGGGGTTTTAAAAGGGTAAAAAATGGGTTTTTGGCATTTTTGGACCTCAATTTTCGAAATTTATCAATTTTAACTGAAACCATTTAATAGAGCTTTAAAAACAAACAATTTGGTATTCTGAATTTTCATCTTAGCGTAACTGGTTACCGGGAAAATCCACAAATCTGTTTTCCATAATATTCTTATGGGAAATCAAGAAAACCCTTTATCTTGCTTATTTATTGACATAACTTAATCAAATTTGGTATGTACATTATTTAGATAGGGTTTAAATTATACTTGCTTACAAAACTCAAATGGCGGCAAACTTACATACTCACCCCCATGGGGTTTATGGGGAAAATAAAAATTGCCAGAGCTTGATATAATGTTGTGTTTACCTTCACCATTTATTGATTAAATTAAAGATTTTCTAACAACGCCCCATGGGAGCAAACCTACATACTCGATCCTATGGTGTTTAAAGGGGAAAGTAAATAATCTGAAATTCCATTGGAAATTCGCTGAGTAAACAGGTCTGCTGCGACGGGGGTACATGTAATTCTGTAAGCGAAATTTTTTTAGCAAAATTGTAAGCGTTTTACAAATCGCAGGAAGATGGGAGGGGTCTCAAATCAATGGTCTCGGTCCAATGCACGAGGGAAAATTATCGACGTGTTCCTAAAGTTACCGGAAAATGAGAAATAACGTAAAACGTCCTCCGTAAGAATAGCATGGGGATGCGAAAAACATCTGTTTTGTGTATATTAAAACATGTGTTAAGATTTTATTTAAACCCAAGAAGTGCATGATAACATTGAGTGAAAATGATAAAATAATTCACATCAAGAGAAGCAATCTATGTTTTGAGCAAAACTGTGAGCATTTCACAAATCGCAAGATGATGGGAGATGTCTCAAATTAAAGGTTCGGTTCTCAAATGAAATATTTTCCCACAGACGAGTGTGATTCAAGCAATACTCAATTAGTTTACTTTGAAACAAGCGCTTTGGTTTTAGTTTAAAACTAGAGTAATATGATCACATTGACTGAAGATTATTGACTAAACCTTATAATGTGTGGGAGTCAACGAAGTGTTGGTTTATTGTAAGTGGAATTTCTCTGCGAAAATTGAGCATTTCACTCATTGCAGAATGAAGGGATGGAGTTCAAATTAAGGACTTTTGTCCCGCAGACTATAGACAATATAAACATGTCAA